>CM046366.1:1863053-1870553 GCA_025413025.1 Ficus hispida
TATGGAATCGGCGTGTTCGATCATAGCTTCTTGTGGTGTCTCCGAGTTTGGACATAATTGCTCTTGTTCATAAACTTTCCCAAATAGTCCTTTTTTGTCGAAGCGTGTCGACGAGCCTGAAACGTTCTCCGATCTGCTCGACACCTTCCAAACCCTTATCCTACTATCTTGGTGCGCGGTGAACACCCTGCTCCCAACCGTCACAAGCGCTTTAACAGATCCTTCGCCGTGTCCAAACTTGGTAAAGAGCCGTAAATCGGGCTGTTGCCACACGATGATGTCGTTGCCTTGCGACGCGCTGAGGAGGAACTCGCCGCACAAGGCCAGGCAAGAGATGGAGCTGACATGGCCGGAGAGGACGGCGAGGGGCTTGTAGGAGAAGGATTGGGAAAAGGGTATTGATTGGATTGGGAATTTGGCGTCTAGGAGCTCGAAAGGGCAGGACTTTGTCGGGTTTTCGGTGTCGTCGGAGGTGTCATCGCTGCTGGCGCTTGATCGGAAACTGCTGGTACTAGCAGCGCTACTGCTGCATGGTGGTGAGGATAGTGATGAAGAGAGTAATGGGGTGGTGGCCATTTTGGTGTCGAGATTTGTGGGATTCATTTGGAATTTGTTTGTTATGAACAATTATGAAAATGTGTTTTGGTTTTGGTCTATCTCTTTGATTGAGTTATGGAAATTGGTCCTAGAAAGAGAGAGAGAAAGAGAGAGGAAAATAAAGAGGAGCGTAGTTGTAAAGAGCACGGATATCTTGGGATTATTGATTTGTTTAAAAGGGGAACAAGGGGGAGGTGCAACGGCTACTTTGACAAATATATAACCCATGTAAAGTAGGTTGTTAGTGGGGACCACTATTTTCATTTTCCTTTTTGTTTTGTTTAATTAATGAAGTATTTTTTTTAATGTAAATTGTTCATTCAGAGCCCGTTTGGGATATCTGGATATAATATTTTAAAAGTTATGATGAAAATATATATTTGGAGAAAAAAACTTTTAAAAAAGTTATGTGATATAAAAAATAATACAGAAATTTGAAATGTATTAAAAATATATATATACAAAATAGATATTGTTTTGTTCGTCTCGTCATTATGAGCATTTTGATATAAAAAAAATCATCATATTTTGATTTGAAATGAGAAAATTATGGACTTTTAAAGTTTGAGTTATTGAAAATGGAAGAGAAAGAAAATTTGATTCAGAGTTGGGAGTTTGAAATCCAGATTGTGTTTTACCATCTGGAATCGGTGCCCTAAACAGGTCCTTAATTTCTAATTTATAAGTTTGTACAATTTTAATCTATGATTTTTTTTTCGTATCTGTAATGTTCTTAACAAACTATAAAAATTTTATTATAATTATTATTTTTATTATTTTTTAGATAGAATCATTAATTAACATCACTTTTTTATCAAATTAATAAATTTATTTAAAAATTAACGGAAAGAATATTATATCAATACATTTTTTTTAAAGGAGTTTATTAGTGGAGGATTGATATGTTAAACTTATTATTAATTCGTTTCTTCTTCTTCTTTTTTTTCCCCCCTGAATTTCCTATTCGGTGCTTTGGCTGTTGACCAATCAAGGCTTGCCAAGTTTTGGTACAAATGCATCATGCATGCTCATGTGACAAAGTTATGGAAAGTAAAGAAAAATAAAACGGGAAACTCAATTTTTATATTTTCATATATAAAATACTGTTGTCTTGCTGGGTATCTACGCAATTTCTCTTAATAATAGCACTTGTTAGAATTAGCTCTCACATAAAATATTTTTCAAAACTTGGAGTTGGTATTTGAATTTGAAAACCTAACATATCATGAGATAATTTATGGAACCAAAAGAAGAACGATTAACAATATCCTATTTCACGGTTTTTATTAGAAAAGAAATGTTATATCAGATTAATATCGTATCAAAACAAAATACATATATATTTAAAATTGATAGAATCTAATACATGATCTGAAAACTGTCAATCAATAAGGTAGAATAATCAATGCTACGAGCCTATATTTCCCTTAACACCTCAAGCCACAATCTTCATAAGTTTCTCCATGTAAGAGCTTAACACTCTCAATTTTTGTAAGAGCTTAACGCTCTCAATTTTTTAACACTAAAAAAAAAAAAAATTATTTTTTTGATCTCTCTAACGCTCTCAATTTTGAATTCCGAGGGAAAAAAAAAAAAAAAAGATCATGCCACAAACTTGAAATCCACGCCTAAAATAAAGTTAGTTAATCAGGGAATAAGTAAAGGAAACATTCTGGGAACAAACTTTGTTCTAATAAGTAATAACTGGAATTTAGCCCAAATTTTTCGGCTTTTAAAGATTGGAATGTCAGATTTGTACTGGACAAAGGTGGACTTTTGAAGTTGACTAGAGGCCAAGAATATGGTTCTTGGATTATCAACCATTTAAACCAGGAGAAACAAAATCTTTGCTTCCACTTGAATGCCACTATAAATTTTTTGTAAGTAATTTAATAGACTAATTTATTTTTTATTTTAACGAACCTCCCTTTATGGCTAGAATAAATCATGGTAAAATGCTTGATTAAGGAGAACAAAAAATTAAAAAAGAAAGGTGTTATTTTTTTAATATAAATTGCACATGTTAGTTGAAAACTTATTGTCATTAGCTCACATGAATCACCTTCTAACGCCAATCAAGACTTCCATCTAAATTTAATTAAATTTGTTATCTGCCTAAGTGGGGCTTAAAGGGAAACAAAAAAGGTGAGGAAGTTCGAAAAGCTTGAAAAGTTCTATTAATCTAGGGCAACTTGGGTTAGTATTTTAATCTAAAGCTTTTGGTTTAATACATACCTATAGAGTATAGAAGGAAAAAAAAATTGTGTACACCACCAACTTTGATAATTGACACTAGTTTTCGAATATTACTATTATAATCTTTGGTCCATTAACTCTAAATATTAAAACAAATTCTTTTGACCATGGTCGGCTGAAAATATAATTAGAGAAACATTCACACAAGAAACCTCGTGCATTGTAGCTTCATTATTACTTTCCTAAACTTTGTCACATGAAACAGTGTATTTTCCAAGAAATAGGGCAGAAAAGAAATAAGAAAAAATTGAATTAAAAAAGAAGTGTATCACAAAAAGTTTTTTTTAAAAAATGTTAATGTTATTTTAAGGTTTCAATCAGTGACAAAAAGTTCTCAAAGAGTGAATCTCTAAGCGTAAACAATCCCACAAGTCCTGACACGTACAAGGATCATTGAACTTAGGCATCTGCACGTTTGGTTTACGGTTGAGGAGAAAAAAACAACAAAAAAAGAGTGAGGACGTGGCAGTACACTCCTTGGAGTTTTTGATATGCAGATTGTGACACAAATTTTGTGATTTTAGGACTAAAGTTTAATTTAATTTAATTTTTTTTCACGGACATCTTGTCTGTTACATGTGATTAGGACGCAAAAGAGAGAGTTTTCCTTGCAAGGGATGTGAAGTGTAAGTAAAAATTAGAGCAAGAGTGTTGGTTGGATTATGTTTTTTTTTTTAAAAAATAATTTTTTAATGAGAAATACATGTTGTATATGTGTTAGAGGATGTTGAAAAGGCAATATTTGGACTTGTTTTAGATAGGTTGAGAACTTTTAGGCCGGTGGGTTTGGTCTTGTGTCTTAGTTTGTGTAGCAAGGCATGCATATTGAGACTTTGGATTAGACAAATGCCTTGTTTGGCAGAAAGGAAAAATGGAAAGAAAAATAAGAGTAGGACAATTATAAGATGAATATGATTATTTATAGTTGTTTGATAGGAGGGATCATAGAAGATAATAGATTGAATAAAGATTCAATCCCTGATTTTAATCCCTTTATAATTGAAATGATTGAAAAAAAAAAAAAAAGTCCTTTCCCTCATTTTCATTTTTCTCACAAACATTGTTATTGGGATCTGTAGAGTTGGCACTCGCAACTCATAGGGTGGAATCCATTTTTATGTTTTACAAGCCCTCAACTTCAAGAAGCCTCTAAAATGAAAATGATTGAATGAGAAAATTTAAACTCATAATAAGAAAAAGATCTTGCATCTCCTTTTCATTTTTCTTAATAAACTATTAAAATATATGGACTTGACACTCGCAACACAGGGGTGGAGCCCACACGTACTGGTGGGTTCCACCTTTATGTCATGCGAGCCCCCAACTTCGAGAAGGCTCAAAGCATTTTTAACATAATATAGATGAACATGTACATTCCCTCCTTGTTTTCTCCCTCGTCTACCAAACAAGGCTTAAGGATTACTAGTTTTACCGAGTCTTTTCTACGATATGTAAGATTAGTCAGTCCAACTTCTATACTGATATTAAAAATAAGAAAAAAAACAAAAAACAAAAAACAAAAAACAAAAAACAAAAGGCATGGTTTCTGAGTAACAAGAAATATATGAAATTCAATCACTTTTCAGGTATGTCGTGTCTTGAAGTAAGCTCCTGTACCGGTGGTTACTTCGTACCTTGCCGACCTATACAGAGGAAAATACATTTTTTATACACTTGTAATTTATGTCAGTAGACAAAACACAAAACGGTTATTTGTTTGTTCCAGTAATTGGTTTCTCTATTAGAAAAATGCTTAATGTTGCTTTCAGCTGTGTGAATGAATATGAAAAACAACATGACGACGGTCATGTGATTAAGACTGAATGATTATGGTAATGATCCGATAGTTTAAGTAAGTGCGTATTTGTCGTAATTAAGGTCAATTACGCTTAGTTTAAGGTTACGGTAATGATCTTTGTCATTGGAATATTCAGGACCATGTGATAATATTCTGCTCTTATCCAAATTATAGAAAAACAACAACAGACTTAAAACATAGGACCATGTTAGCAGTTTCTTGTTTGCAAAGCAACAATAGCGGTTTCTTTTGGCATCATAAAGTGGTAGTTTTTTGACCTGATCCATTTCACATGGAGAGAGTTTTTGAGGCTTTGCTGAGTACACCAAGAGGGGCTTGCAAGTGTGGCCTATGGACCCATTAAATCATAATCATTTGGGCTTATGGAAAACAATTTGCCTGGAATATCTGCACGGGTACTTTACTTCTACAGTCTGCAATCAGAACTCTTTCTGTCTATTTGTTCTTGCCGTAAGGAATTAAGAACCAAAAAAAAAAAAAAACAGAGAGATTGATGTAGGAGGCTGAAGAAGAAGTTGTAACCAATGTCTTTGTGGACTTTCTGTTCTACTTGTTGGTTGTTTTTATTTGGTTGTCGTTTAGTCTTTCATATTTTAGTTGGGTGTCGTTTGGGCCTTTATGTTTTTAGTGTTTATTAAACACAGCGTTTTGTGGTTTAGAGTTGGGCTTAGCTATATCCGTTGCCTTCATTGAACAATGAGGGGAGTTTTGAAGATTTTATTTGAGAGATTGAGATGCCAAAGAACAGAGGTGTGTCTCTTTCGTCTTCCAGCCATGGATTTGGCTGTTCAATAGCTTCTTGCTGCATCAGAGATGAAGGACAAAAATAAGTAAAGCACAAACGCAAGATTTAGAGTGGTTTGTCCTAAATATGAGAGTTACGTCCACTTGCCGCTGCAGAATTTCACTATAATTGGTGGATTCTAAGAAGACTTGGATATGGTAAATTCAAAAGCAAAACTACAAATTAAAATAAGAGTAATAAGTTGTGTTTCTTAAGCAATAATAGGAAAGAAATAGTTTCTTATTTTCTTACAATTTGGCAATTTGTTGGCAACATTAGCATTTGACAATGGCAGGGGTGTGATTTTTTTCGGCTTCATGTTTGGGATGGACTTCAAAATCGATAAGTTTTTCATGAAGCTCATCTAAGGTGATGGGGGATTCACGAGCATCCACGGCAGAGGCCATATTTTCATACTCATCACCAAGTCCATCAAGGACCTTGACGATGAGATCTTCTTCATTAACAGGAGCCTTCATGAGAACCAATTTTATACTTTGACGATGTTGGTAGGTTGACCTATGGTTTGCACTATATGGCCACTGCAGCCGGGAGGGTTCAGCAAATGTGATGGATAGTGTTTTCGATGCATCACGTGCTGTTTTGTTGGATGCAATGAACGAGATGATTGTGGGACTAACAGAGCGCGCGAAATTAATTGATGGGATTGAATTAAGCTGATCTTGACAAACCCCATGGTATACTCGGGATTAAGGGCTTCAACACCATCGAGGAGAGTTATGGGATGCGGGATCTGTCAATGAAACCCCATAAGGTCAAAATAGAACCAAATAGGAGTTTGTGGAATTGAAAACGCCAGGAAGTATAGTTCGTGGCAGTGAGTTTGCGGTTGGCAACGTTTATTGAGTCGTCGTGATGACTGATGCTGTTATCAAGATGGTTGAGATGGGCTACGCTGAATTGGAATGCTCGAATAGACTAAAAATAAATTCTGGTTTACATAAGTAAAATAAATGAAACAACAAAATCCAAGGCAAGTTAACAATCTAGGAATCACAAATTCAACGATTTAATCCTTTACAGACTATTGTTCCAAAAGTTCATAATTTCGGATCAAATAATCAAAAAGCAAAAGATCAGGTGAATCAAGTTGGCGCACAGGAATTTCAACGAACTGTCTGGACCTGCATATTCATATCTAAGGACTGCTTCATAATTTGTCTCTCATTAACACACTTTTTGAGCATTCGATGTTGTGTTATTAGCAATTCCATACTTGATTGCAGATTCTTGACACCTTTTTCAAGCCTTTCTAGCCTCTCCTCAAATGCCGGATTGACATCTGACCCAACTGATCCAGTGATAGGACGCGACACATACCCAAATAGACGGCCGCATATCTCTGTGTCAGAAGCTAGCCAGTGTAAGTTATATTAAAGAAATAGTCCTTCCACAACCAATAATAATAATACAGAACTCTCCTTTCACCAATTTCAATGAAAAATTAGTTAACCTTAGTTGCTATAATCAATTTAAAAAATCAATTTAAAAGATTTTGAAGCAGGAGCATAGCATACTCTCCTTTTGTTTCTTTGGCTTCTCTGTTTTCATCTTTATTGTGTCTTTTTTTCAGTTGGGTTGTTGTTTATATACCTAAGAACTCTTGTTGTTTGCAGCTTTGCTTTCTCTGTCATTCTTTCACGTCATAGAAAATTAGATAGAGAGTCACTTTTAAAAGTGACTTATGCAAAATTATCACTTTGTGTAGATCCTTTGATTCTTATCACCTATCACTTTTAGTTAATATAAACACTTTTTAACCCACTTAGACCACAGCCTTGGTCCATCCTCCTTAGATCACTGTGAATCTGTGATGGACTGACAGTGCCATCACAGTACCTAAAGAAAAAAATAACAAAGGTGAGAATAATTATATATATATATATATATATATATATATTCTTACTAGTGCCCCATTAATATGTTACCCTGACTCTGCCCTTTCGTCCCTGCTTCTTTTTTTATTCTGCTACTTAAGCCGAAAAGTAAGTCAAAGCCATATCAAGCATGATTGTAAATGTGG
>CM046366.1:1875553-1896810 GCA_025413025.1 Ficus hispida
GCGAAGCCCAGAAAGTTTGAATTACACCAATCAGCTTGGCGATCAATCTCAACATTTATTTCATGTCCCGCGGTTTGATGCTTGAACCACTCTGGAATTTTGTCCCCTGGAAAACAAATTTCATCAACATCTGGTGCTTGACTTTCTCCCTGTAACATGAATGGATAAGAGTCATGAAATGTGAATGAATATATATTTCATAACATATATCAATTTATAGGCTTGGAATTTATTGTTAATAGAGAGGGGTGAGAGAGAGAGAGAGACATCTTCTCTTGTCGTCATTGCACTACGCAGAATTCTAAGTTGTGCATCAGCCATTATGTTGTTGCGAGAATCTTGATCCAACTTTACGCAGTTATAAAATACAAATTTGTTCCATATTTGTAGGGGATGAGCTCGTGAAATGGACACTGTCTTCAAAGATGTGCAGTCCTGAGCATCGACCCATGATAGAGATTGTGGAAGCTTGGGTAACGATTCAAGATTTGAACAATGAAAAAGGTCAAGCCTTTGAAGACTGTGCATGGAAGAGATGCTACTCGGGAGAACTTTGAGATTCTTGCACATATTCAAGCTTAATAGATTAAGCTCCAAAAAGTTTTTAATCGAGGAGGGAAGCTTTCCAACTGATGTTCCATCTAATATGAGTTTTTTCAAGCCTTTCATGGGTCTCAAGATTTCTGGGAAAATTTTCAACTGACGACAACCCGAAAGATCAAGATGCCAAAGACAATCCAGATCACAAACACTGCTTGGAAGAGTCTGAAGCTTTACGCAGTTTCTCAAGTCTAGTTTTTTAATGTTCCTTGGAAATGCTAAACAATTTCGAAGGGCTGTGCAGTCCTTGAGATTTAGTGAAGTAACCTTGTCAAGATTGAAAATAACTAATGGAAGTTCTTGCAAACTTGTACAACCTTCAAGATTTACACTCTCAAGGTTACAAGCTTGAGAAAGATCTGGTATTTTAGTCAGGTGTTCGGAGTAGCTGAGATCGATCCTTTCCAAGTTTCCAAGATGCTGTTTGAAAAAAAAAAAAAAAAAAAAAAAAACCCAAAAACCAAAAACCAAACATTAATCTTGACTAAATTAGAATGTAGATGCATATAAAATAATAAATTCAATTCATGAACTAAATTGAGCATACCAGAGCACCAGTCGGCCAAAGATTTTCTAGTTTGCTATATGGCATGTTAAGTTCAACAAGACCATTTGGAGCGAACTTTGGGGGCAAAGATTTCAGAGGGTAAGAATGCCAATGGAAATATACAAGAGAATTAGGAAGTGATTCTAGAGGCTGACGAAGGTACACTTTGTTGTCCTCGACTGAGTGAGAATTGTAAATTTTGAGCAATCTTAGTCTACGCATATTTGAGAAGGCTGTAGGAATCACGTTCACCTTTCTCATATTCTTCGACGTATCGAGAAATATGCCTTCAAGTTTTGCTGTTCCCTGACAATTCAATAGAACAGAAATGTAAATATAAGGAAAAATAAATGTAAGACATGCATACATATAACTTTCTTTAGAAATCTGATATATATATATATATAAATTTTCAGAAACCAAAACCAAAATAGTTTATTTGGCTCTTACTATATTTTTCTCAAGGATGTCACATATATCTTCTACAATCCACAACCTACTGCGATTTTCAGGCTCATTCTCAGATTCTTTATGAACAATTTCCTGAGCAATCCTTTGTAGTAATTCGTGCATCGTGATCTTATTGTCGTGCGTCATTTTCAGAAGAGAATTAGCAATGAGATCGCTTATTCCAACTTTTGGGGAAAATTTACACCCATGCAATATCCTCTCTACGAAATTTCTATCCTCGCCTCCAAAAAAACATGCGATATCAAGAAATATTTTCCTATTACTATGATCTAGTCTATCATAACAAATTCTCATTGCTTCCTCAATGCTCTGGTGGGGAACAGATTCCCATTTTTGCAATGCACATTCCCATATTTCTCGACTGGCTTGACATCGAAGATGTGAACCAAGAATTTTGAGAGCCAGCGGAACACGACCAGCATGACGTCTCACCACCTTCTCAGACAGGTCTGCAAAATCTGACATATAATTGGAGTTTTCATCAAAAGCATTCAAATTAAAAAGCTTAAGGGCATCGTCGTCATTTAGTTCTTCAACCATGTATTCTACATTAGCTCTAATATACTTGAGAACTTGTACATTTCTTGTTGTCACAATTATCCGACTTTCAGGGTGAAACTCAATATGCTCCCTTGGTAGAAGTTGATCAAAGTAGCCTCCATCATCCACACCATCAAGGAGTATAAGGACTCTTTTTTTACGAAGTCTGCCTTTAACAGATGTCGATCCTGAGCACTGTGGGCCTAAATTTAAATCTTTTTCCCCCAGCAAGCGACCAAGGAGATTGTTTCGTAAATGGTCTAATCCATGTGCCTTCGCCTCTCGAGTAACATTTGGAAGAAAGTAGAAACCTTCAAATTGAGAACAGATCCGGTCGTATAAAACAGTGGCAACAGTTGTCTTGCCTATACCAATCATGCCCCAAATGCCTATGACACGAAAATCTGGGGATCCAATGTGTAACAATGGTTCCAGATGCGTGATATGTTTTTCAATTCCCACCAGATTACTTAGATCGTCTCTTGAATATGGCATTTCGTTCAATTTCTTCAAGACTTCTTCAACAATTTTTTCCACCAGTTTCGTCTCAGGCCTAGCACATGAGGACGACAAAAGTAACTGAGGACAAACTGGAAAATATCTTAACCAAATGAGGAAAAAAAAAAAGTTTTGATTAACAAATAAACATATTTCACATTTAGCTAAATTATGTCCATCAGTTTTCCATTACTAACAGGGTCTGTTGACATTTGAATAATAATTTGTCCAAGTAACTCAATACAAACATACTTTACTCTTGTTCAGTTTTTCACTGACTGTCCTGCTAAACTTATCAACTTTACTATGCAATACTCCCGTAAATTAAATGATAATACAACGAACAAGAAAAAAACCTGGAATTAAGAAAATTATAATTGAAATCATAATAACAAAACAGCAGTGAATAAAACTTTAACACAACAAATTATGTAAGCAACAAATAAAGAGAGAACAAAAGAGGAAGTTAAAGATAAACTATAAAATAGCTACAAGACATGATTTTGGAAAACAGAATTTTTGACGGGGAGCCTAGACCCATGTACCACACAGTAAAACAGTTTCTTCGCCTAACTATAAGTGTTCGAGACATCTGTCTTCGAAGATCAATGATAACAAGCAGTGAACCGGCATTTGGAACCTGCTTTCAGAAAACTGAGCGATACCTGAACTCTACTAGACGAGAAGCCAAAGACATTAGAACGAAGGAAAAATAGAGAGGAAGACTGCAGAGTTAGTGTGTCCTGGACTATCGAGAAGAGAACCTTTTATAGGCACCGAGGAAGAAAATGACCATAAATCAGAATTAAATTCAGAAATAGCTGTTGCAAACACAGCTCATCCAAAACATTTTTGGCCATTAAAATATGGAATTAAGTACCTTAGTTCTTAAAAGTTTTGAAGCTTAGGAGTCGGCAAAACCAAGTCCGCGTGGGGTAGACAATCCGGTGCAACATTCATGCGCGCAAAACACATGCGTAAGAGAAAGCCACCTTTTAACAACTTACCACCTAACTAACGGGAAATTGTTTTCAAACCACATGTGGCTTTTACCACTTTCCCATGTGGGCTGGTGGTTTTCCTTTCCTACTTTTCTAACATTTCCAACTTCATGGGTGCATTTTAAGAGTCAATTTCTCATTCATTTGTTCATTATTTTTATTATGCCAATATACTATTTTGATCTTCTCCTAGAGAAGACCCAATTCCGCCTTGAATCATCACAAATATGTTGTGAATTCCACTCAAAAATGATATTCAAAATGTGTTTTCATGTCAATGTACGAATTTGATAATCTCGAGGAGAAGAACCCATATCCACCTTGAAGTTGTGAATTCCAATGAAAAATGATATTCAAAATGGGTTTTCATGACATTTTCCTAGCAACTCCTACACTAATTAGTTACTTTCTGTCTCCCTCTCTCTCTCAAGAAACAGATTCATTAGTTTGAAGCATCTAGAAAAGGTTTCCTGCTATCTAAAAAAAATTGTAATTAATCCTTTAAAATGCTAATTTTTCCATGATAATCCTTTAAACGGCCATTTTACTGAATAAAAAAAAGTTCGGCCATGTATTAAATTGGGTGACCAAAATAGGCCACATAGCCTAATTTTTCAAAAATGATAACCTAATTAAGGTGTTTAAGTTTGGTGTTTTGTGTTTTTTAAGTGTTGTTGTTCTTATATCTAATTAAAATGAAAATTACTACGGAAGCTTGTTTTTGCATAGTGCAAATAGAAAAGGGTATAATACAAGTTAAAGATTAAAAGGTTGAAATAATGCTGTCTTGCATATGAATCTGTAAAATATCATGCATAAATTCAAAAATATTACCTGAACAACCGTGAGACTATCCCAGATAAATTGGCTGCTTTTGTCACAGCATTCCTCGCCTCCTCCACTTTATCAGCCGGGCGATTATCAGCTCGGTGTTTTGTGAATGCCTTCTTATACTTGCCCTGTAATTTCCGTGCATAAGAGGGTTCTATCCCATAGAAAACGGGTACAATACGATGATCCGGTATCCATTTTTGTATGTGTACGAGTTCGTCTAGGCACCACCAAGATGAAGCATAGTCTTTGGACAAGACAACGATGGCAAGCTTCGACTCTTTGATAGCTTTTCGAAGAGTGGGTGAAATGCTATCTCCGATCTCAAGCCTGTCATCTGTGTAGGCACTCATGTTCTTCCGATCTAAAGCTTCACTAAGATAACAAGTGAAGTTGTTGCGAGTATCTGGACCTCTAAAACTGATAAATACGTCGTACGTAGAAACCACCGGAAAAGTACTTGCCATTGCAACTACTCACAAGCTGGGACGTTTTATACTTAATTGAGATCGGATGATCAGATATTCACTCGGTCACAACCCACAAGAGAGGAGGGCAGAGACCTTATACTATCAGCTCAAGAATGAATGATGTGTTTGTCTATCCCTGCCAATTATTTGACCAGTACTCATCAAACGCGTTTATTAACTGAAATGGAGCCCACTGCTGAAGGCTCATGGCAACGTCGTACAACTCGAGAATTATTATCTCCCCCAAAGTCAATGTTTTTTAAGGGAAAAAAATATTATATATCTTTGAGATTTTTTTTTCTTTTTTCTTTTTTTATAATTTGAAGTAAGTTCCATTCACCTTCTTTGAAATATCATAAACAGCTTCTGTAGGCTGAGCTGTCTTTTTCAAAAAAAATATAGAATAACAGGAACATTTAAATAAGTTTGATTTTTTTATTAGGTCATAAGATTTGAACTATATGCTTGATGGAGAAATTAAGCATGAAATTACCACCGACTATGCTTAAAACCACAAACTCATCATTTTTAATTATGATAACTTCAAAAAGAAAACGGGCAAGAATAATTTAACAAAACAATGATCTTATTTATTTTTATCTACTTACTTATAGAAAGATATAACTACAAAATATATCAGATTCAACAGTTAAAAAATACATATGTATTAAAAAATATATTAGATTAGACCGTTTTATTTTTTTCTATTTTATATCTTTCTCTTCTAACAAATTTTAAGCCCAAAAAAAAAAAATCTACCTCCTCTCTTTTTAGTTACTTTGATGTTTTACTTCACTTTTCTTTCTATTTTCTCCACTCTTAATGGATATAGCTGATCAAATTGTTCTTTACAATTTGTTCATGCTTATTATTTGTGTTTCCGTGTGGTTTATAGTGTAAAGATCAACATCTACAACATATTCGTTGTCGTATCGGTTAGAAAACCCTACACCAAAGATAGAGGGCGTGCTCAAAGAGTCGGAAATTTTTTTTTTTGGAGCTTGCTTTTATCTTCGTGCAACGTTACGTGCTTGTCAATTGAGATGTGTGTTCGGAAAAATCCTCCATGCATGTTCTTTAAAAAAACAAATGGTTTGTGTTTTTTGATTATTATGATGGATCATTTAATATGTCAATCTTGTTTCTCCTATTTAAAATTGGAATACTTGTTAGTTGAATAAAGTTTCCGTCCATAATTTAAAAAATTGATCAGAAAATAGCATATCCCTAAAATGGAAAGAAATATTTGTTATATTAGAGCATCTAACAAATATATTAATATAAAATTTTGATATTTTAGTTGGGGGGGGGGGGGGGGGGGAGACTTTACATCTGAGTGCTATCTTTATGGCAAAATAGGCAGATAGTAGACTTGGTGATAAATTCATCACAAATATAATAAATTAGATATTTAATTTCTTTTTTCTTTTGAAAGATTTCTACTTGTTAGTATCTTAATTTTTTAAATCTAATTATTATAAATTTTCTCTTTTTTAACTTATTTATCATAAATTCTATAACTTTTTTAAAATTTTCTACTTATTTTTGTGTTTCATTGAAAAACCAACATAAATTTTAATTAGTTTTAAAAAAATCAAATTGTTCACTACAACAAAATGCGGATTCCACAATAGAGCTTCCAAAATCATTTTTAAAAAATGATCTTAAAAAGTACACCAAAAACACGACGCGAAACTGAATTTTCGAAAATGGTTAAAAAACCGTCGTAAAATTTAAATAGATTCCACGACCTGGATACCATAACGATTAAAAAACTATCATGAAAAGATACCACGACGGTTAAAAATTATCGTAGTATCCTCTTTTTCTACTAGTAACTTCAATATAAAAAAAAAAACTCAACTCCAATTGATACAACCAACACAAGTGAAATCTTTACTTTTAGGAATTTTAAAATTAAATAGTGAAGACAAAGTATAACTATAATATTATAAATAACATTACATACTATGAAAAACAAAATCTTAACTTTATTATCTTCTGATTTTTTGTTTTAAATACTATATTGTCGAAGACATATATTTTATGATAGGATAATTTTTTTTTTTTTTTTTTTTTCATATCATAGCAAATGACCCTCCATTTTCTCTTGTCCTCCAAAGTTCCGCGTACTTCACATCTAAAAAGAAACAGGCAGGCACGCCTCACGGTTAATTTGACTCTATGCATCTAGAGAAGGACAAAAGTTAATTTGATTTATATATTTTGAAAGAAAAAGTTATTTAAAAATTTTTGCAATAGGATCTTTATTTTACGTGAACGGTGGGAATAGTTATTTTAATAGTTAGATTAAAGTTTTCAACGATTAATAATTTTGACTTTACCTGGATATATAAAATTTGAAACCTCACCTTTAATTCAATATATATATATATATATATATATATATTGCATGTTGCAATTTTTTAACTCTTGTTTTATTTGATATTAACCTTTTCATTTGAACTTTGAGACGATTTTTTTCCCCCCATATTTAAAAGGAAAAGTGGAACAAACTTCATCTATATATATACCTATGAAAATTTATCACGGATATTAAGATTTTACAATATTTATTAAAATTATTTGTAATATTATCCAAATACATTTTTAAAGGGGGCTTCCACTGTCCTTCATAAGAAAATTGAAGGATGGTCCTTTTTTAACTTGGACCATTGATATTCTATTCGATGGGCATGATTATTTGAGGGGGTAAGGCATGAATAGATTACTTACTTTGTGAAGAACTGGTTAATCCCCTTATTAATGATAGAAAAAGAAAACGAGCAATCGTTTTTGGCTTCCTTTCTCAAACAAAAAATTAATTCATGTTATGCATACTCAATATTAATATCATTATAACATATATTAATGTTATGTTATGGTCTAAAAATATATGACTATAGCCATTCAACTTAAAAATTGAATCAAATCATATTTATATATTATTTTTTAATATATATATATTTCTACACATTATAATTACAGCCTTTAATATTACGTATGTTCTTGAATATTTTCAATATAGAAATTACTTTTTCGTTTGTTTCAATTATTTGACAATACGTGTACCAGTTTATTTGGATAGGCCATTTAAATAGGCATTTGATAACATACTATTTAGAATGTCATTTAAATAATGCAAAATAATCGTTTTGATTATTTGAAAAGAAAAATGAAAAGTTATTCACTCCTTAAGTTTGAATTTTTGTATATACTTAACAACAACATAAATTGGTTTCTTTTCAATAAAATTTTTTTTTTCTATCCTTTGATTTTTAGTTTCAACATGTCATAATTTTTCCATTTCAAATCCAATTTGAGATTATTCTTTTTTATATGTGTTCAGAGCAAAGAAATGAACAAAATCATATTTTTCTTCAAAAAATTGATAAATTATTGTATTCCTCACAGGTGTCACGATTATTTTTCTTCACCAGAAATCTTGGACTTGTTTATTAAAAAAAATGGAAGAACACAAATTAACTCATGCTATATTTCTTCTATTTAAATGTTATTCTCTTAAATATTTATGTTATAATATTGTTTAAAAAGACAGGAATAGAGATATTTATTTTAAAGAATAAATGAAATAAATTTTAAAATTACAGTTATAACCCTTAATAATAAATTCATTTATTAATTTACCAGAGTATTCTCCATATTTACTTACAACTGTCGGTTTCAAAAGACAATAGATAAGTTAATAAAAATTTCAAAACATCACATATGGACCCATTATAACAATTGATCTAGTCAATTTCAATTAAAAAAAAAAGCATCACTTGGGTGAAGGACATCATTCGGGTGGAACATTAGCAAATACCCATATTTAAATACTATGTTAAAATGTTACTTTTCAAACTATGAACATCCAAACATAATTTCAAACAATAATCCAAAATGTTACCATTAACGATAATGTTACCATTAACGATAATGTTACCATTAAAATATCGTTAGCAAACAGAACCTAACAAATTATAATGTTAGGAGTCGTCAAACAATAATATTTTTTTTTATTGGAGGACAGTCGTAATTGAAACACTGCTTAATAAACACGGGATCGTGATGGAGATGGATCTCAATATATCTATAAATATATAGAAAGCTCAAAGATTGTCACTGTGCTCTCTCAACAAACCAAAACGGGGCTGGTTTGTTTTGGTTGAAACCTCCACTCTTTTATTTTTTAGTCTTCTTCTTCTTTTATTTTTCTTGGTTTCTTTGCTTCAGTTTCTTTCCTTTTTTTTTTTTTTTTTGGAATCCCCCTGCAGC
This sequence comes from Ficus hispida, assembly GCA_025413025.1. Classification (NCBI taxonomy): domain Eukaryota; kingdom Viridiplantae; phylum Streptophyta; class Magnoliopsida; order Rosales; family Moraceae; genus Ficus; species Ficus hispida. The sequence continues at coordinate 1,884,790 of CM046366.1, forward strand.
CATTATTGATCATAAAAACCTTTCTCTCATCTGAAGTTCTGAACACAATACTAATTTTCTAACTTTAATTGTTAGTAGGTATTAAGGAAAAAAAAAAATTTAGTCCGTTTCATGCCCCCTTCTCAGGCTTTGATTTTGAAATGGAAACTGCAGAAGAAAGAAGAGAGAGATGAGGTTGATGGGGGAAGACAAACACCAGACAAGACCTGCAAAATTAAAGCTTTTAATTTTAAAGTTAGAATGGGTCCCACTAAAATGTCCTAAGCAACGTGCCACTTAATGAGGTGCAGTGCGCTGTACTCTTATAATACACTTTTTTTTGTTTTTTGTTTTTTGTTTTTTTCTGTCTGTCGTCGTCGACTTGGAAGACTTTTGCAAGGCTTGTAAAATTTTAGGTAGAAATCTGAGCGGATGATATTTTCTAGTTCTAAAAAAGTGAAAAAGACAGGATGGAATCCATTGGCCCCATCCGTACAGATTGTCTTTAGATTATTATAAATATTTTTGGTAGAAAAGCATTCAGTCGGATTTAAATTTTACATTTTATGTCTTTGTAATTTCGCCCTTTGATGCTGGACCCGTCCTCCACACCATCGCGAGGTAATCATGTTCCATGTCCAATCTAGGTTTGTCGCCGGAGATGGCTTTGCACAATCTATGACTTTCTTATATTAAGTTCAAAAGGTTTTAATTTTTATGAATTTTCATAAGAATAAAGAGAAAATTTTTAGTTTTTTTGAGTTTTAACGAGAATAAAGAGAAAATTTTTACACGTAGGGTAAATATTTTTATAAGATTTCAGGTTAACATAAATTAAAACATGATTATATACACTAAATTAAAATAATATTTCATCAATTTCAAAATCAACGATCAAAATTATCAAAAATAAAAAATTTAGAGTTTAATTTATTAAAATAAAAAATTAATAAAACAAAATTATAGAATATATATAATGACAAAATTGTGGTTGAAAATTTTTACCGATATAGTCATTTTTTAAATCACAGATATCAAATTGGATGGTTTATACATCGAGAGTGCACATGATGAACTGTAGGCACCACCCATATTATAACAAAGTAAGTGAAAAAAAAAAAGGAAAAAACTGAAGAAGATTGTGAATGGGAAGAGAGCCAGAGGAGAGAGAGGGGGGTGGGGTGGGGGGGCGGGGGGGGAAGGTTCCCGTTGAGGGGGGGGGGGGGGGCGGCCGACCGGGCTAGAGGTTGGGGAGGGGGGGTGGCCAGGAAACGAGAGAGGGGTGGGGGGTCCCTGTCGAGGGGGGAGCACCGGGGAAGGGGGGGCTAGGGTGGGGGGGGGGGCGCCTGATGGGCTGGGGGCGGGGGGGCAAGCCAGGAAGAGAGAGAGAGGTGGTGACCGGCTAGGGGTGGGGTCACCGGCGACGGTGGGAAGATAGCCGGTGGCAGAGAAGATGAGGGTGGGAAAGTTTATATTAGATAAGATATATGATAGCTATGGTATATTAATAATATATCAACTCAATTTAAAAAAAAAAACTATACGGGTAATTATATTAGGAGAGACTTTATCACATACTCTCCATATGTATAATTCAAGAACTAAACAAAATAGAGAAATTACTCTAGAAAAGTTTTTCTTCAAGCATCCCAATGGTCTCATATCATTTTCAGGTGTGGGCTCCATATGAAAGTCCCAACCAATTAACGCTTTGAACAAGTCTTTCGCATTCACCGTTGTAGATGTTTGACATACTATGGATGCGTGCAAAACGAATCTATATCCTTCACAGACTTCACTGTTATAAAGACGAATTCAGGATTAGCAAGGAAGTCTCTGTTTTTATTATTATTATTATTATCATCATCAATATGTGTTCTTCCATCTCCAGTCTCAGGAAGTACGACGTGTTTCTGAGTTTCAGATCTGAGGATGTAGGTGATAATTTTGTTAGTCATCTGCACTCGGCTTTGTGTGTGAAAAAGATGAAGATCTACTGGCCAGATCCCGATGATCCTGTGACCCAAAATGAAGTCTCTTCTGTGATTATGAAAGCGGTGGACGATTCAAGGCTTCTGGTTGTCATTTTTTCACAAAATTATGCGTCTTCTTCAAGATGCTTGGATGAGCTCCTGCATATAATGGAATGGAAAGGAAAAGGAAAGTTGGTGGTCCCAGTTTTCTACCATGTCGATTCAACTAATTTATTGAAAGCTTTTGTTATGAATCAAGAACGTTTCAAGGATAATATTGTACATAAGGCGGACGCGTTGAGAAGAGCTTTGGAAGAAGCTAGCTACTTGTCTGGCTGGAGTTCGTTTGACGTTAGGTAAGAACCCTTATAATCTGGGCCTCGTTTTTAACGGGGTGTTTTGGAGTAACAATTCCAACCCAAAAAAACTTAATTTATTTTTTATTTTTTGTTTTTTTTTAAATAAAAAAAAATTTTAACTAATTTTTAAAAAATTAAACACCTCTAATTTATGCACAAAGACATGCTAAGATTATTTTTATATTTGAATTTCACATAATGGCTAAGCTTATAATTGATTGATTTAGATCTATCTATTTGTATGGCCTTGTTTCTATTGTTGTTCATCTTCTTTTGTTGCCGAGGTAAAAAAATCGCTGAGCTATGTATCTTTCTTTATGCAAAATTTTCATTTTTTTTTCTTCCTTTTATTGTAATTTAGCCTGTAATCCTAAAATTATAGATAGTTTTTTTTTTAAATAGTATTGGAATAATAAATATATATTTTAAAAATGAATAAGAGAAAACAACTGACATTAAGTCTATGTTTGATAAAAAGAAATGAAAACAAGGGAGAAAAGAAAAATATAAGTGAGAGAAAATAAGAGGGAGAGTACAGATTTTAATTTTTTTTATGTTGTTTGGTATCATATAAGGAGAAAAATAAAAAAATTTATATAATTATTAATTTATTTATCTATATATAATATTTTACTTTAAAAATAATGACATAAAAGTAATTTTAATAATGATTTGATGGATTTTAATTTTTTTTCACTTTTAAAAAGATTAAATTTATGAATCTCACTACTTTTTTTTTCCTACTCAATTTTTCTTTTCCTTCTTATCAAATAAGCTAGTATAGTATTTTCCTTTCACTTTTCCCTCCTCCTACTTCTTTCCTTCCTTTTTTCCACCCACCCTACCCAACAAGGTGTAAAAGTCTTCTTGAATGTGATCTCAAACTAAGTCAGCACCCTTCAACAAAAATAATATTCCACGTCATGCCCCCACTAAATTTATGAAAAAAAAAAAAAAAAAGTTAATAACAAGTCAAAAGAGCATGAAAATGAAATGGAAGGAAACCAGAACCTCGAAAATGAAGATAAAAGTAAAACAACAACGAAGACGTCAACTAGTAGCTTGATCTAATCCGATTGGAGTTAACCAAAAGGACGCCTTGTTAAAAACCTTGACAGGAAGAACCCAATAAGAAAAACTCAAGCAAGGGAAAATAGAGTGCTTGTAATTGCTAGTACTCTTTTAAACGATAAGAAGGTAAGTGGACCACAACCTACATCTCGAGCAATTACAGACCACACAAAACTCATCTTCCATTGATATATGGGAAGCAAAGAAAGTGATATTTTTAAATTCGCTAACCGCGTAAGCCGCGCATTCTCCATGGAAAACCAAATGAAAGGTTTGAAACGATTAACCATATATGCCGAATCACTCTTGAACGAAATAAAATTCAAGTTTTTCATATTAACAATCTTAATAGCTTCGATGACAGCTGACAGTTCCGTTTCATAAATTGTTGTTGGGGAAAATGCTCCTGTACCCAAAGTGTAGTAGAAAAATAAACTAAAGCAGAAATAAAGAGAAGATAAGGAATTTACATAATTTGGCAAAATTACCTACATCTACGGGAGAGGGAGAATAAATCTACTAATACTTTTACAATTACACACTCGTCAAACACTCTTAACCTCTCTCTACCCAAAACTCCTTATGCTCTTTGCCTATTTCTCTTCTCACTTTATCTCAAAAGGAGGCACATACTCTCTTTATTTTTCTAAACACACACACACACACACACTCTTAACATGACATACCTATTTATAGGCTCTCAGTGGGAGACAATAATATAACTTTCCCAAACTCATAAAATAGAAACTTACCCGAAAACTAATTTGAGTCATTTGCCTAACAATCTCCACCTTGATTCAAATTCTCTCATCTCGCATGCACGCTTAACAAAAATAAACATGTGTCGAGTTCAAACTCTCATTGAAATTAACACAGGAAACCGATTTCTTCTTCCTCCATGCTTTGTATTCAGTTGTCACCGCCAACTTGTTGCACTCTTTCACTCTTGTAACTTCTTTCACAATAGAAGAAGACCTCTCTTGACATGGCTCTACCTCCACCTAAAATCGTCTTCCCTATCAGCTTGTACAGGTTCTTCACTTTTTCACCCTTCATGGCAATCAAAGCACCTCTTTTGACTTCCATAAAACCACTCTTAGTGGAATACTCACATCCCAAAGTGTCTAACACCCCCAAAAAAATCAAATTTCTCCCAAATCGGGGAATATGCCTAAAATTTGCCAATGTCCTCACAACTTCATCAAACATCTTCACTTTCACAGTACCTATTCCAATGGCTTTAGCACTCGAATCATTGACCATCAGAAGTGTACCAGTATCACAATGCTTATAAGAATTAAATCACTTCTTATGTGGACATATATGGAATGAATATCCTGAATCCAAAATCCAAGTGTTAAAATTACCTCCCTCAGTTATAACATAATATATATCATCTTCAGTGTCATACCTGTCACCAATGACATTTGTAGCTTCTGTCTCTTGAGCTTTATGTTTCCTTTTTTCTTTAAGGTGCCTTGTCAGTTCTTCACATTTCTCTTAATATGTCCATTCTTATGGCAGTAAAAGCACTCAACATCCTTCGAAAAATGTGATTGGGAACGGTCATATCTTCTTTCATAAAATCTCATCCATGTCTAATTCCTACCCCCACTCGAATCTAACTTCACCTCTAGAACTTGTTCAGTATGAGACAAATTACTAGGTTGCTTCATGTTTGCAGTCTCCAACAAAGCAGTCGCCACCTCATCTACGATCAATGTAGTTTTCCTAACCAACAGTATAGTCTCCAAAATCTCATGTGATTTGAGTAGGGAGGCCAACAAAATTATCGCTTTATCTTCCTCATCAATCTTGACCTTTACACTTAGCAACTGAGTTATGCACTTATTAAAATTGTTTATATGATCCCTAACATCAGTTTCTTCACTTATCTTTAACTCATACTACTACATTTTCAGATATAATCTTTTTGTTAAGGATTTCGATATAAATTTATTCCAATTATTCCCATAACTTAGAAGGAGATCTTTCATTCAATAACATTATATTTTAATTCAGGAGCCAATCTCAAACGAATAGTACTTAACGCTCTTGCTTCCAATTCTTCTCAATCTTTATCACCCATCTTTTCCAGTTTCTTCTCTTGCAATGCTTTTAGAAGTCCCTGCTATATCAAAATATCTTTCACCGTACTCTGCTAGATGCTGAAATTACTATTTCCATCAAAGCGCTCAATTTGCGCGAACTTTACTCTAGGCATCATCTTGATTTTTTTTTTCAAGATTCTCAACCTTGCTCTGATAGTACTTGTTGGGAAAATACCCCATACCCAAAGCGCAACAAAAAATAAACTAACAGAAATAAAGATAAGACAAGGAATTTACGTAGCTCAGCAAAATTGCCTACGTCTATAGGAGAGGGAGAATAAATTTAATAACACTTTCACAATTACATACTCATCAAACACTCTCAACCTCTTTCTACTTAATTAAAACTCCTTACACCCTTTGCCTATCTCTTATCACTTTCTCTCAAAAGGAGGCACACACTCTTTCTATTTTCTGAACACACACAACACACACTCTTCACATAACATTCTTATTTATAGGCTCTCAATGGGACACAATAATACAACTTTCCCAAACTCATAAAACAAAAACTTACTCAAAAACTAATTTGAGTCATTTAACTAACAGTAGTTTGTGCTGAAATTCGATTCAATGACGAACAACAATATACAAAGCTCTAATTCACTACGAGTCTCAGATGTTTTCAAAAGCGTATTCATATCTTTGTCCCTATTTATAGTTTTTCTTAGTGGGTGGTTCTGTTTTTACAATGTTTAGATCTTTATCTATCATTCTTATTTGACACGCGCCATTTTTCTTGTTTTTCAGCTTTCAGCTCTACTTGCTGACGTGGCATGTCTTTTATTTTGTTCTGCCCTCATGCTCTCTTTTAGTTTTGCAAAACTTTTTAGACTACAACGCCGTTTCACTCCTTTCTTAAAAAATGATGTCATTTCTGAAACTCACCCCGTATCAACCCCCGTTCTTAATCATATATGCCGAATCACTCTTGAATGAAATCAAATTCAAGTTTTTCAGATGAATAATCTCAATAGCTTAGATGACAGCTGATAATCCCTTTTCATAAGTTGTTTGTGCTGAAATTCAGTTTTATGACAAACAACAGAATACAAAGCTTAATTGGAGCTCCAAGATTTAGAGAAATCTAGCTTTGATTCATTACGAGTCTCAAATGCTTTTAAAAGTGTTTAAAATCTCGTTTCTTTATCCCTATTTATAGTTTTTCCTAGTGGCCTTGTGTTTTTACAATGTTTAGATTTTTATCTATCATTCTTATTTGACAGTGTCATTTTTCTTGTTTTTCAGCTTTCAACTCTACTTGCTGACATGGCATGTATTTAATTTTCTTTTGCCGTCATGCTCTCTTTTAGTTCTGCAAAACTTTTTAGACTACGACGCCGTGTCACTCCTTTCATTTTAGTTTTCCAAATTTATCAGGAAAAGTAATAGTTTTTCTTCATGTTTTCACATTTTCATCATGCTTTCGAAGTTTTCATCCATGACTTATGCTTCAGTTGTTCGTTAAACTTTCGAGTATGTCCATTTTAGATTTTGATTGCCTGAGTCTATCTCCATCAAATCTCTTTCAGGTAAGGCCAATGTTTATACTAGTGAAAACATAGATCCCAATGTTCTTGTTTTGCCAGTTGAAGTGTTGGTTGACTCCAATTCCCTCCCACTTCTTACTTCTTGGAATTCTTCGATTTAATCAAGATTTCTCCTTTACAACTAGCCCCCACCTATCGAATCCTAGCTTCCTGCGAGGTTGTATCTCATCTTTCATTTAATGGTTATCTGTCCCCTGTAGTGCTTCTGCACTTCTTCAGGTTGGTGGAGTAGTCATTGCTACTAGCTTTGTCCGTATTTGACAAAGACATATTCTGCAACCATGACTACCATGATCATGCTTGTTGGGGAGAGATGGTTGTAGTTATTATCAGTGGCCACTGGTTTATTGACCTTGAATAGAAATTGGTTCCTCCACTGCATTGTTTCGCTTGTTCTCTAGTTGCACATCCATATTGGTTTGTTCTAGTAGGTCTAGCTATGGAGTCTGCTTTTGGTAGTTTCAAGTCCAAGGATGGTTATTGGGATGCCAACACTTATTCCTGCTATTTCTTTGCTACTATGATGGTTGAGGGTAACGTGATCAGAAGCATGTTCATTTCTACCACCATTATTTCATTCCTTTGTGGGGAAAATCTTCTGATCTTTTGTTTAACTGGTTTATGTTCTGTTCTGATACTCAAATGATGCACAGATTCTAAAAGCCGAGACAGAGAATGAAATATTTTCTTCTATAGTTACCTTTACATGTACATAGGTTTATATAGATACAAGTTTCCTAAAACAGTACTACTAATTACAGCTAATTACACAGCTAATCAATAATCTAAAAAAGGAAACAAAAATAAGTCAGAAAATCAATATGATTTTCCAACACTCCCCCTCAAGTTGGCATGAAAATATCTTTCAAGGCCAACTTGCACACTAAACTGTCGAACTGTCTCTTTTGAAGACCTTTTGTTAGAATATCAGCTGCTTGGTTGTTGGAAGGAACATACACCATACATATGTCTCCGCTATCAATCTTTTCTTTGATGAAGTGCTTGTCTATCTCTACATGCTTTGTTCGATCGTGAAGCACAGGATTGTGGGCAATAGCGATTGCAGACTTGTTGTCACAGTATACCTTCATTGGTGATGGACTATGAACTTTCAGCTCCTTAAGAATTCTTCTCATCCATAAAACTTCACATATCCCATGAGCCACAGACCTAAATTCAGCTTCAGCGCTACTTCTCGCCACGACACTTTGCTTCTTACTCCTCCAAGTTACCAGGTTTCCTCCTAGAAAAGTGCAATACCCAGAGGTTGACCTTCTATCTGTAACACTCCCAGCCCAATCTGCATCTGTAAAAGCTTCTATTTGTAAGTGCTCATTTTTCTTGAATAGTAATCCTCTTCCAGGCGTTCCTTTTAGATACCTAAGGATTCGATAGACAGCCTCCAAGTGATAAGCATTTGGTGAGTGCATAAATTGACTTACCACACTTACGGCAAACGCTATATCAGGACGAGTGTGTGATAGGTAGATTAATCTTCCTACCAGTCTCTGGTATTGTTCTTTATTAACGCCGTTTGCCTTATTTGTATTGTGTAGCCTTTTATTTGGTTCGACTGGTGTTTCAGCTACCTTGCATCCGAGCATTCCAGTTTCACTGAGCAAGTCGAGCACATATTTCCGTTGATTAATAAAAATCCCCTCCTTTGATCTGGCAAATTCAATACCAAGAAAGTACTTTACAGCCCCAGATTTTTAATTTCGAATTCTGTGGCCAATCTTCCTTTCAATGTCTCAATTTCCCTAGCATCATCTCCTGTAAGGATAATATCATCGACATAGACAATGAGTACTGAGAGTTTACCAGATTCTGAATGTTTATAGAATATAGTATGATCCGCTTGACTCTGAGTGTATCCATACTTCTTTATCACCTTTCCAAATCTCTCAAACCAGGCTCGAGGAGATTGCTTGAGTCCATACAAGGATTTCTTCAATCTGCACACCTTATCCTCGCCAAACCTCTTCTCAAACCCTGGTGGAAGGTCCATGAATACCTCCTCTTTTAACTCACCATTTAGAAAGGCGTTTTTAACGTCTAGCTGATGTAAAGGCCAATCACGGTTTGCTGCTATGGACAGTAGAACACGAATCGAATTAATCTTGGCTACTGGAGCAAATGTCTCCTGATAGTCAATCCCGTGAGTCTGAGTGAATCCTTTCGCTACCAGCCGCGCTTTATATCTTTCGACATTCCCATCAGCTTTGACCTTAATTGTGAAAACCCATTTGCATCCAACAGTAGACTTGTCCTTTGGTAGAGTGACAACCTCCCAGGTTCCATTTTTCAAGAGAGCATCCATCTCTTCCTTCACTGCTAAACTCCAATTCGGATTACTAAGTGCTTCCTGTATTGTTCTAGGTTCAGACAGATTAGAAATTTTTGACAAAAAAACTTGATGTTCGTGTGAAATTTTTTTGTAGGATAGATAATTTTCAATAGGATGTTTGGTAGTACAGGAACGTATTCCTTTTCTAATGGCTATAGGTAGATCCAGATCCACAACTTCTGAATCTTGAGCTTCTGTTGATGAAAAAATAGGATCAGGGTTAGAGATTACCTGGGTTTCTTGAGGACCATCATTCGGTTCTTCTGATTGGGAAGGAGCTAAAGTTTCAATTTGAACATTCTTCCTTTGATTGAACCTTTTCCTGGAATAAACTAGAGGTTCTGTTGTCATTTTCTGCAATATCTCTCCCCCTGTATTAGACAAGACAATCTCTGGTATCTTTTGACTAAAGTTCTCCTTGTTTTTATTACTTTCAACAACTATTTCTGGCTCTTGTTTATCAGGAAGTCCTACTGTACTTGGTGTTAAAACAACTCTTGGTAATGGTTTAGAAACTTGCCAAAAAACATCTTCTTCATCTGTACCATACTCCCCCTGAAGTGGATTTTGGGAAAGAAAGGTAGTTTTTCCATGAAAATCACATCCATACTAATATAGGTTTTTTTTGTAACAGGATTAAAGCATTTGTAACCCTTTTTGTTTGAAGCATATCCAAGAAAAATACATTTTTCAGATTTTGGATCTAATTTGATCGAAACTTGTTTGGAATATGAACAAAACATGTGCATCCAAAGATTTTTAAGGGAATATCTGAAAATATTCGTTGAACAAAACTATTTTTCAGTTTGTTTAGAGGAGTGGTATATTGTAAAACCCGAGTAGGCATTCTATTAATCAAATATGATGCTGTTAAAACTGCATCACCCCATAAATATTTAGGAACATGCATGGAAAACATAATAGATCGAGCAACCTCAAGTAAGTGTCGATTTTTTCTTTCAGCAATTCCATTTTGTTGTGGAGTGTCACGACATGTAGATTGATGAATTATGCCTTTAGTTTTTAAAAAATCCCCTAAACATTCGTTAAAATATTCGGTTCCATTATCCGATCTAAGGATGCATATTTTTGTTTCAAATTGGGTTTCAATCATGTTATAAAAATCCGAAAAAAGTTTTCCAATTTCTGATTTTTTATTAATAAGATAAACCCAACATATTCTGGTGTGATCATCAATAAAAGTCACAAAACCCCTTTTTCCAGATAATGTTTTGATTTTTGAAGGTCCCCAAACGTCACTATGGATTAAAAAAAACGGTTTTGAAGGAGAATAGGGTTTAGGAGCAAAGTTAATACGATGACTTTTTGCCAAAACACAAGTTTCACATTGGAGTAAAGCACAATCAACACCCTTGAATAACTCGGGAAATAAATGTCTTAAATAAGAAAAACTTGGATGGCCTAGTCTAAGATGCCATTCCATTATTTTATCTAATTTAGGGTTCGAACTCATACTGCTGTAAGCTTGAACCGCTTTATTACTAGAAAAATGTCCTCAAAGTAGTAAAGTCCTCCTATCGCTTTAGCTCTCCCAATCATCATCCCCGACTTCTGGTCCTGAAAAACACAAGAGGATTCACAAAAAATTACACGGCAGTTAGAGTCTTTTGAGAGTTTGCTGACGGACAAGAGGTTACATGTAAGTTTCGGTACATGAAGTACAGATTTAAGACCTATACTTGCAGACAGATTAATGTGTCCTCTTCCAGCAATAGAAGAAGCTACCATCAGCGATACGAACTTTTTCATGGCCAGAACATGGGTTATAGGAATAAAATAAATGGGGTAAGTTTGTCATATGATCAGAAGCTCCGGAATCAATAATCCAAGGGTTTAGTTTTCTACCTGTATGAACCATAGAACAATTTGGAGTACCAGTATCCGAATTGGAGCTTAGTAGATTCAGTAGTTGATTGATTTGCTCCTTGCTAAATGGACTGGATTGGTCGGTGGCAACATTGGCAGTAGGTAGAGGCTGACGCTTGGTCCTCGGCTTCCAATCTGCCGGCTTACCGTGGAGATACCAACAGGTCTCCCTAGTGTGCCGTGGCTTGTTGCAATGGTCACACCACACCCGGGGTTTCTCCTCAGCTTTCGGTGGAGCATGACGCCTGCTAATATTAGCCTCAGAGATAAAAGCCGAGCTCTCAGGATTGTTGATAGGGGTGGATTTTTTGTTGAGCATCACCCCTCTTCGAGTTTCTTCGCGGCGGACTTCCGAGAAAGCTTCATGAATTGAGGGCAGGGACTTCTTCCAATAATTCTCCCCCTAACCTCGTCAAAATCCTCATTAAGACCAGCAAGAAATTTAAAAATTCTGTTTGCATCAACAAGAGCCTTATACCTACTAGCATCTTCAGGGCACTTCCACTCTTGATCATTAAACAGGTCTAGATCTTGCCATATTCTTTTCAGAGAATTAAAATACTTTGTGACAGAGTCATTACCTTGACGGATATCTCCAAGTCTCAAGGAAAGTTCATAAACCTGAGATTGATTGCCCAAATCCGAATACATTTGGTCACATTCTCCCAGAGTTCTTTGGCTGTTGAATAGCACATGTAGTTGGCGCATATGTCCTCTTCCATCGAATTCACCAACCATGTCATA
>CM046366.1:1896910-1929432 GCA_025413025.1 Ficus hispida
TCGAGATTTGTGGGATTCATTTGGAATTTGTTTATTATGAACAATTATGAAATGTGTTTTGGTTTTGGTCTATCTCTTTGATTGAGTTATGGAAATTGGTCCTAGAAAGAGAGAGAGAAAGAGAGAGGAAAATAAAGAGGAGCGTAGTTGTAAAGAGCACGGATATCTTGGGATTATTGATTTGTTTAAAAGGGGAACAAGGGGGAGGTGCAACGGCTACTTTGACAAATATATAACCCATGTAAAGTAGGTTGTTAGTGGGACCACTATTTTCATTTTCCTTTTTGTTTTGTTTAATTAATGAAGTATTTTTTTTAAATGTAAATTGTTCATTCAGAGTCCGTTTGGGATATCTGAAGATTGTATTTTAAAAGTTATGATGAAAATATATATTTGGAGAAAAAACTTTTAAAAAATTATGTATATGAAAAATAATACAGAAATTTGAAATGTATTAAATATATATATATACAAAATGATATTGTTTGTTCGTCTTATCGTTACGAGCATTTTGATATTAAAAAATCATCATATTTTGATTTGAAATGAGAAAATTATGGATTTTAAAGTTTGAGTTATTGAAAATGGAAGAGAAAGAAAATTTGATTCAGAGTTGGGAGTTTGAAATCCAGATTGTGTTTTTTACCATCTGGAACTAGTCCCTAAACAGTCCTTAATTTCTAATTTATAAGTTTGTATAATTTTAATCTATGATTTTTTTTTCGTATCTGTAATGTTCTTAACAAACTATAAAATTTTTATTATAATTATCATTTTTTATTATTTTTTAGACAGAATAATTAATAACATAACTTTTTTTTATCAAATTACTAAATTTGTTTAAAAATTAAGGAAAGAATATATATCAATACATTTTTTTAAAGGAGTTTATTAGTGGAGGATTGATATGTTAACTTATTATTAATTCGTTTCTTCTTCTTCCTTTTTTTTTTTTTTTTTTCCTGAATTTCCATTCGTGCTTTGGCTGTTGACCAATCAAGGCTTGCCAAGTTTTGGTACAAATGCATCATGCATGCTCATGTGACAAGTTATGGGAAAGTAAAGAAAAATAAAACGGGAAACTCAATTTTTATATTTTCATATATAAAATACCGTTGTCTTGCTGGGTATATAGGCAATTTCTCTTAATATAGCACTTGTAAGAATTAATCTCACATAAAATATTTTCAAAACTTGGAGTTGTATTTGAATTTGAAATCCTATCATATCATGAGACAATTTATGGAACCCAAAGAAGAACTGTAAAATACCTATTTCACGGTTTTTATTAAAAAAAAATGCTATATCAGATTAATATCGTATCAAAATAAAATACATATGTATATATTTAAAATTGATAGAATCTAATACATGATCTGAAAACTGTCAGTCAGTAAGGTAGAATAATCAATGCTACGAGCCTATATTTCCCTTAACACCTCAAGCCACAATCTTCATAAGTTTCTCCATGTAAGAGCTTAACACACTCAATTTTTGTAAGAGCTTAACGCTCTCAATTTTTTAACACTAAAAAAAAAATATATATTTTTTTGATCTCTTTAACACTCTCAATTTGAATTCCGAAGGAAAAAAAAAAAAAAAAAAGAGCATGCCACAAACTTGAAATCCACGTCTAAAATAAAGTTAGTTATCGGGGAATAAGTAAAGAAAACATTCTGGGAACAAACTTTGTTCTAATAAGTAATAACTGGAATTTAGCCCAAATTTTTCGGCTTTTTAAAGATTGGAATGTCAGATTTGTACTGGACAAAGGTGGACTTTTGAAGTTGACTAGAGGCCAAGAATATGGTTCTTGGATTATCAACCATTTAAACCAGGAGAAACAAAATCTTTGCTTCCACTTGAATGCCACTATAAATTTTTTGTAAGTATTTAATAGACTAATTTATTTTTTTTATTTAATGAATCCCCCTTTATGGCTAGAATAAATCATGGGTAAAATGCTTGATGAAGGAGAACAAAAAATTTAAAAGAAAAGTGTTATTTTTTAATATAAATTGCACACGTTAGTTGAAAACTTATTGTCATTAGCTCACATGAATCACCTTCTAACGCCAATCAAGACTTCCATCTAAATTTAATTAATTTGTTATCTGCCTAAGTGGGGCTTAAAGGGAAACAAAAAGGTGAGGAAGTTCGAAAAGCTTGAAAAGTTCTATTATCTAGGGCAACTTGGGTAGTATTTTAATCTAAAGCTTTTGGTTTAATACATACCTATAAAGTATAGAAGGGGGAAAAAAATATGTAGACCACCAACTTTGATGATTGACACTATTTTTCGAATATTACTATTATAATCTTTGGTCCATTAACTCTAAATATTAAAACAAATTCTTTTGACCATGGTCGGCTGAAAATATAATTAGAGAAACATTCACACAAGAAACCTCATGCATTGTAGCTTCATTATTACTCTCCTAAACTTTGTCACATGAAACAGTGTATTTTCCAAGAAATAGGGCAGAAAAGAAATAAGAAAAAATGAATTAAAAAAGAAGTGTTTCACAAAAAGTTTTTTAAAAAATGTTAATGTTATTTTAAGGTTTCAATCACTGACAAAAAGTTCTCAAAGGGTGAATCTCTAAGCATAAACAATCCCACAAGTCATGACACGTACAAGGATCATTGAACTTAGGCATCTGCACGTTTGGTTTATGGTTGAGGAGAAAAAAGACAACAAAGAGAGTGAGGACGTGGCAGTACGCTCCTTGGAGTTTTTGATATGCAGATTGTGACACAAATTTTGTGATTTTAGGACTAAAGTTTAATGTTTTTTTTTTTTCCTTTTCACGGACATCTTGTTTGTTACATGTGATAAGGAGGCAAAAGAGAGAGTTTTCCTTGCAAGGGATGTGAAGTGTAAGTAAAAATTAGAGCAAGAGTGTTGGTTGGATTATGTTTTTTTTTTTTTTTTTTAAATAATTTTTTAATGAGAAATACATGTTGTATATGTGTTAGAGGATGTTGAAAAGGCAATATTTGGACTTGTTTTAGATAGGTTGAGAACTTTTAGGCCGGTGGGTTTGGTCTTGTGTCTTAGTTTGTGTAGCAAGGCATGCATATTGAGACTTTGGATTAGACAAATGCCTTGTTTGGCAGAAAGGAAAAATGGAAAGAAAAATAAGAGTAGGACAATTATAAGATGAATATGATTATTTATAGTTGTTTGATAGAGGATCATAGAAGATAATAGATTGAATAAAGATTCAATCCCTGATTTTAATCCCTTTATAATTGAAATGATTGAAAAAAAAAAAAAAAAAAAGTCCTTTCCCTCATTTTCATTTTTCTCACAAACATTGTTATTGGGATCTGTAGAGTTGGCACTCGCAACTCATAGGGTGGAATCCATTTTTATGTTTTACAAGCCCTCAACTTCAAGAAGCCTCTAAAATGAAAATGATTGAATGAGAAAATTTAAACTCATAATAAGAAAAAGATCTTGCATCTCCTTTTCATTTTTCTTAACAAACTATTAAAATATATGGAGTTGACACTCGCAACACAGGGGTGGAGCCCACACGTACTGGTGGGTTCCACCTTTATGTCATGCGAGCCCCCAACTTCGAGAAACCTCAAAGCATTTTTAACATAATATAGATGAACATGTACATTCCCTCCTTGTTTTCTCCCTCGTCTACCAAAACAAGGCTTAAGGATTACTAGTTTTACCAAGTCTTTTCTACGATATGTAGGATTAGTCAGTCCAACTTCTATACTGATATTAAAAATAAGAAAAAAAACAAAAAACAAAAAACAAAAGGCATGGTTTCTGAGTAACAAGAAATATATGAAATTCAATCACTTTTCAGGTATGTCGTGTCTTGAAGTAAGCTCCTGTACCGGTGGTTACTTCGTACCTTGCCGACCAATACAGAGGAAAATACATTTTTTATACACTTGTAATTTATGTCAGTAGACAAAACACAAAACGGTTATTTGTTTGTTCCAGTAATTGGTTTCTCTATTAGAAAAATGCTTAATGTTGCTTTCAGCTGTGTGAATGAATATGAAAAACAACATGACGACGGTCATGTGATTAAGACTGAATGATTATGGTAATGATCCAATAGTTTAAGTAAGTGCGTATTTGTCGTAATTAAGGTCAATTACGCTTAGTTTAAGGTTACGGTAATGATCTTTGTCATTGGAATATTCAGGACCATGTGATAATATTCTGCTCTTATCCAAATTATAGAAAAACAACAACAGACTTAAAACATAGGACCATGTTAGCAGTTTCTTGTTTGCAAAGCAACAATAGCGGTTTCTTTTGGCATCATAAAGTGGTAGTTTTTTGACCTGATCCATTTCACATGGAGAGAGTTTTTGAGGCTTTGCTGAGTACACCAAGAGGGGATTGCAAGTGTGGCCTATGGACCCATTAAATCATAATCATTTGGGCTTATGGAAAACAATTTGCCTGGAATATATGCATGGGTACTTTACTTCTACAGTCTGCAATCAGAACTCTTTCGGTCTATTTGTTCTTGCCGTAAGGAATTAAGAACCAAAAAAAAAAAAAAAACAGAGAGATTGATGTAGGAGGCTGAAGAAGAAGTTGTAACCAATGTCTTTGTGTACTTTCTGTTCTACTTGTTGGTTGTTTTTATTTGGTTGTCGTTTAGTCTTTCATATTTTAGTTGGGTGTCGTTTGGGCCTTTGTGTTTTTAGTGTTAATTAAACACAACGTTTTGTGGTTTAGAGTTGGGCTTAGCTATATCCGTTGCCTTCTTTGAACAATGAGGGGAGTTTTGAAGATTTTATTTGAGAGATTGAGATGCCAAAGAACAGAGGTGTGTCTCTTTCGTCTTCCAGCCATGGATTTGGCTGTTCAATAGCTTCTTGCTGCATCAGAGATGGAAGGACAAAAAATAAGTAAAGCACAAACGCAAGATTTAGAGTGATTTGTCCTAAATATGAGAGTAACGTCCACTTGCCGCTGCAGAATTTCACTTTAATTTCTAAGAAGCACTTGGATACGGTAAATCCAAAAGCAAAAATACCAAGTAAAATAAGAGTAATAAGTTGTGTTTCTTAAGCAATAATAGGAAAGAAATAGTTACTTATTTTCTTTTAATTTGGCAATTTGTTGGCAACATTTGCATTTGACAATGGCAGGGGTGTGATTTTTTTCGGCTTCATGTTTGGGATAGACTTCAAAATCGATTAAGTTTTTCATGAAGCTCATCTAAGGTGATGGGGGTTTCACGAGCATCCACGGCAGAGGCCATATTTTCATACTCATCACCAGGTCCATCAAGGACCTTGACGATGAGATCTTCTTCATTAACAGGAGCCTTCATGAGAACCAATTTTATACTTTGACGATGCTGGTAGGTTGACCTATGGTTTGCACTATATGGCCACTGCACCCGGGAGGGTTCAACAAATGTGATGGCTAGTGTTTTCCATGCATCACGTGCTGTTTTGGTGGATGCAATGAACGAGATGATTGTGGGACTAACAGAGCGCGCGAAATTAATTGATGGGATTGAATTAAGCTGATCTTGACAAACCCGCATGGTATACTCGGGATTAAGGGCTTCAACACCATTGAGGACAGTTATGGGATGCGGGATCTGTCAATGAAACCCCATAAGGTCAAAATAGAACCAAATAGGAGTTTGTGGTATTGAAAACGCCAGGAAGTATAGTTCGTGGCAGTGAGTTTGCGGTTGGCAATGTTTATTGAGTCGTCGTGATGACTGATGCTGTTATCAAGATGGTTGAGATGGGCTACGCTGAATTGGAATACTCGAATAGACTAAAAATAAATTCTGGTTTACATAAGTAAAATAAATGAAACAACAAAATCCAAGGCAAGTTAACAATCTAGGAGTCACAAATTCAATGATTTAATCCTTAACAGACTATTGTTCCAAAAGTTCATAATTTCGGATCAAATAATCAAAAAGCAAAAGATCAGGTGAATCAAGTTGGCGCACAGGAATTTCAACGAACGGTCTGGACCTGCATATTCATATCCAAGGACTGCTTCATAATTTGTCTCTCGTAAAGACACTCTTCGAGCATTCGAAGTTGTGTTATTAGCAATTCCATACTTGATTGCAGATTCTTGACACCTTTTTCCACCCTTTCTAGCCTCTCCTCAAATGCCGGATTGACGTCTGACCCAACTGATCCAGTGACAGGACGCGACACATACCCAAGTAGACGGCCGCATATCTCTGTGTCAGAAGCTAGCCAGTGTAAGTTATATTAAAGAAATAGTCCTTCCACAACCAATAATAATAATAATAATAATAATAATAATAAAGAACTCTCCTTTCACCAATTTCAATGCTAAATTAGTTAAGATTATTGCTATAATAAATTTAAAAAATCTCAAATCTTTTGGAAGTACGGCTGTTTTAAAGATTTTGAAGCAGGAGCCTAGCATGCTCTCTTTTTGTCTCTTTGGCTTCTCTGTTTTCATCTTTCTTATGTCTTTTTTCCAGTTGGGTTATTGTTTATATACCTAAGAACTCTTGTTGTTTGTAGCTTTGCTTTCCCTGTCATTCTTTAACGTCATAGAAAAATAGATACAGAGTCACTTTTAAAAGTGACTTATGCAAAATTATCACTTTGTGTAGATCCTTTGATTCTTTATCACCTATCACTTTTATTTAATATAAAAACTTTTTAACCCACTTAGACCACTGCCTTGGTCCATCCTCCTTAGATCACTGTGAATCTGTGATGGACTGACAGTGCCATCACAGTAACTAAAGAAAAAAATAACAAAGGTGAGAATAATTTTAAAATATATATATATATATATATATATATATTCTTATTAGTGCCCCATTAATATATTACCCTGACTCTGCCCTTTTGTCCCTGCTTCTTTTTTATTCTGCTACTTAAGCCGAAAAGTAAGTCAAAGCCATATCAAGTATGATTGTAAATATGAAGAGAGAGATGACGATGGGCGTATGGAGATAATGAAAGAGTACATGAAATGTGGGGGGAGATCAGAGAATACTTTACCTCTAAAATGAGAGCAACACAATAAGCAATCACAGGAAAACGATCTTCCTTGGCAATCATTTGTAATATGTGTTGAATTGTTGCGTTCCTCTCTAAACGTCACAGGATCCTCTGTTTCCGATGGCAAATCCCTTAAATCTCGACGATTGAAGAAAGGAAACTTCTCCAAATCATGGGTGTAAAGAAGGCGAACTCCGCACCCTTGGACTTCACAGTTACAAGAGGTGACATGTCCCTTGGAGTCTTTAGGGCGAAAAGAAAATGTTGCCGAGGGATTGTTATAGTAATAAGTCCTCGACGTACTCGTGGATGAACTTGCTTCACATGTCGGGAAATTCCAGTATGTCTCGGAACAATAATCATGAAACAGAAATATGTGACTAGAATTTATGGTGCTTTTGCCTTGCAAGTAATTCCAATGCCAGGTCCAACAGTGAGACCTTTTGTTCGTATTTCCGTTGGAGAATATGCACTCGGATTGACAATGAAGCTGGAAATCTGTATCAGAAGAAACATCCTGGAATTCAACCACAACGCAAAATGCGAAGCCCAGAAAGTTTGAATTACACCAATCAGCTTGGCGATCAATCTCAACATTTATTTCATGTCCCGCGGTTTGATGCTCGAACCACTCTGGAATTTTGTCCCCTGGAAAACAAATTTCATCAACATCTGGTGCTTGACTTTCTCCCTGTAACATGAATGGATAAGAGTCATGAAATATGAATGAATATATATTTCATAACATATATCAATTTATAGGCTTGGAATTTATTGTTAACAGAGAGGGGGGAGAGAGAGAGAGACATCTTCTCTTGTCGTCATCGCACAACGCAGAATTCTAAGTTGTGCATCAGCCATTATGTTGTTGCGAGAATCTTGATCCAACTTTACGCAGTTATAAAATACAAATTTGTTCCATATTTGTAGGGGATGAGCTCGTGAAATGGACACTGTCTTCAAAGATGTGCAGTCCTGAGCATCGACCCATGATAGAGATTGTGGAAGCTTGGGTAACGATTCAAGATTCGAACAATGAAAAAGGTCAAGCCTTTGAAGACTGTGTATAGAAGAGATGCTACTCGGGAGAACTTTGAGATTCTTGCACATATTCAAGCTTAATAGATTAAGCTCCAAAAAATTTTTAATCGAGGAGGGAAGCTTTTCAACTGATGTTCCATCTAATATGAGTTTTTTCAAGCCTCTCATGGGTCTCAAGATTTCTGGGAAAATTTTCAACTGACGACAACCCGAAAGATCAAGATGCCAAAGACAATCCAGATCACAAACACTGCTTGGAAGAGTCTGAAGTTTTACGCAGTTTCTCAAGTCTAGTTTTTTAATGTTCCTTGGAAATGCTAAACAATTTCGAAGGGCTGTGCAGTCCTTGAGATTTAGTGAAGCAAGCTTGTCAAGATTGGAAATATCGAATGGAAGTTCATGCAAACTTGTACAACCTTCAAGATTTACGCTCTCAAGGTTACAAGCTTGAGAAAGATCTGGTATTTTAGTCAGGTGTTCGGAGTAGCTGAGATCGACCCTTTCCAAGTTTCCAAGATGCTGTTTAAAAATAAAATAAAAAACCAAAAACCAAAAACCAAAAACCAAAAACCAAACATTAATCTTGACTAAATTAGAATGTAGTTGCATATAAAATAAATTCAATGCATGAACTAAATTGAGCATACCAGAGCACCAGTCGGCCAAAGATTTTCTAGTTTGCTATATGGCATGTTAAGTTCAACAAGACCATTTGGAGCGAAATTTGGGGGCAAAGATTTCAGAGGGTAAGAATGCCAATGGAAATATACAAGAGAATTAGGAAGTGATTCTAGAGGCTGACGAAGGTACACTTTGTTGTCCTCGACTGAGTGAGAATTGTAAATTTTGAGCAATCTTAGTCTACGCATATTTGAGAAGGCTGTAGGAATCACGTTCACCTTTCTCATATTCTTCGACGTATCGAGAAATATGCCTTCAAGTTTTGCTGTTCCCTGACAATTCAATAGAACAGAAATGTAAATATAAGGAAAAATAAATGTAAGACATGCATACATATAACTTTCTTTAGAAATCTGATATATATATATATATATATATATATATATATATAAATTTTCAGAAACCAAAACCAAAATAGTTTATTTGGCTCTTACTATATTTTTCTCAAGGATGTCACATATATCTTCTGCAATCCACAACCTACTGCGATTTTCAGGCTCATTCTCAGATTCTTTATGAACAATTTCCTGAGCAATCCTTTGTAGTAATTCGTGCATCGTGATCTTATTGTCGTGCGTCATTTTCAGAAGAGAATTAGCAATGAGATCGCTTATTCCAACTTTTGGGGAAAATTTACACCCATGCAATATCCTCTCTACGAAATTTCTATCCTCGCCTCCAAAAAAACATGCGATATCAAGAAATATTTTCCTATTACTATGATCTAGTCTATCATAACAAATTCTCATTGCTTCCTCAATGCTCTGGTGGGGAACAGATTCCCATTTTTGCAATGCACATTCCCATATTTCTCGACTGGCATGATATCGAAGATGTGAGCCAAGAATTTTGAGAGCCAGCGGAACACGACCAGCATGACGTCTCACCACCTTCTCAGACAGGTCTGCAAAATCTGACATATAATTGGAGTTTTCATCAAAAGCATTCAAATTAAAAAGCTTAAGGGCATCGTCGTCATTTAGTTCTTCAACCATGTATTCTACATTAGCTCTAATATACTTGAGAACTTGTACATTTCTTGTTGTCACAATTATCCGACTTTCAGGGTGAAACTCAATATGCTCCCTTGGTAGAAGTTGATCAAAGTAGCCTCCATCATCCACATCATCAAGGAGTATAAGGACTCTTTTTTTACGAAGTCTGCCTTTAACAGATGTCGATCCTGAACACTGTGGGCCTAAATTTAAATTTTTTTCCCCCAGCAATCGACCAAGGAGATTGTTTCGTAAATGGTCTAATCTATATGCCTTCGCCTCTCGAGTAACATTTGGAAGAAAGTAGAAACCTTCAAATTGAGAACAGATCCGGTCGTATAAAACAGTGGCAACAGTTGTCTTGCCTATACCAATCATGCCCCAAATGCCTATGACACGAAAATCTGGGGATCCAATGTGTAACAATGGTTCCAGATGCGCGATATGTTTTTCAATTCCCACCAGATTACTTAGATCGTCTCTTGAATATGGCATTTCGTTCAATTTCTTCAAGACTTCTTCAACAATTTTTTCCACCAGTTTCGTCTCAGGCCTAGCACATGAGGACGACAAAAGTAACTGAGGACAAACTGGAAAATATCTTAACCAAATGAGGAAAAAAAAAAGTTTTGATTAACAAATAAACATATTTCACATTTAGCAATGCTAAATTATGTCCATCAGTTTTCCATTACTAACAGGGTCTGTTGACATTTGAATAATAATTTGTCCAAGTAACTCAATACAAACAGCATACTTTGCTCTTGTTCAGTTTTTCACTGGTTGTCCTGCTAAACTAATCAACTTTACTATGCAATACTCCCGTAAGTTAAATGATAATACAACGAACAAGAAAAAAACCTGGAATTAAGAAAATTATAATTGAAATCATTATAACAATACAGCAGTGAATAAAACTTTAACACAACAAATTATGTAAGCAACAAATAAAGAGAGAACAAAAGAGGAAGTTAAAGATAAACTATAAAATAGCTACAAGACATGATTTGGAAAACATAATTTTTGACGGGGAGCCTAGACCCATGTACCACACAGTAAAACAGTTTCTTCGCCTAACTATGAGTGTTCGAGACATCTGTTTTCGAAGATCAATGATAACAAGCAGTGAACCCGCATTTGGAACCTGCTTTTTGAAAACTGAACGATACCTGAACTCTACCAGACGAGAAGCCAAAGACATTAGAACCAAGGAAAAATAGAGAGGAAGACTGCAGAGTTAGTGTGTCCTGGACTATCGAGAAGAGAACCTTTTATAGGCACCGAGGAAGAAAATGACCATAAATCAGAATTAAATTCAGAAATAGCTGTTGCAAACACAGCTCATCCAAAACATTTTTGGCCATTAAAATATGGAATTAAGTACCTTAGTTCTTAAAAGTTTTGAAGCTTAGGAGTTGGCAAAACCAAGTCCGCGTGGGGTAGACAATCCGGTGCAACATTCATGCGCGCAAAACACATGCGTAAGAGAAAGCCACCTTTTAACAACTTACCACATAACTAACGGGAAATTGTTTTCAAACCACATGTGGCTTTTACCACTTGCCCATGTGGGCTGGGGGTTTTCCTTTCCTACTTTTCCAACATTTCCAACTTCATGGGTGCATTTTAAGAGTCAATTTCTCATTCATTTATTCATCATTTTGATTATGCCAATCTACTATTTTGATCTTCTCCTAGAGAAGACCCAATTCCGCCTTGAACCATCACAAATATGTTGTGAATTCCACTCAAAAATGATATTCAAAATGTGTTTTCATGTCAATGTACGAATTTGATAATCTCGAGGAGAAGAACCCATATCCACCTTGAAGTTGTGAATTCCACTGAAAAATGATATTCAAAATGGGTTTTCATGACATTTTCCTAACAACTCCTACACTAATTAGTTACTTTCTGTCTCCCTCTCTCTCTCAAGTAACAGATTCATTAGTTTGAAGCATCTAGAAAAGGTTTCCCGCTATCTAAAAAAAAATTGTAATTAATCCTTTAAAATGCTAATTTTCAGTGATAATCCTTTAAACGGCCATTTTACTGACTAAAAAAAAGTTCGGCCAAGTATTAAATTGGGTGACCAAAATAGGCCACAGCCTAATTTTTCAAAAATAATACCTAATTAAGGTGTTTAAGTTTGGTGTTTTGTGTTTTTTAAGTGTTGTTGTTCTTATATCTAATTAAAATAAAATTACAACGGAAGCTTGTTTTTGCATAGTGCAAATAGAAAAGGGTATAATACAAGTTGAAGATTAAAAGGTTGAAATAATGCTGTCTTGCATATGAATCTGTAAAATATCATACATAAATTCAAAAATATTACCTGAACAATCGTGAGACTATCCCAGATAAATTGGCTGCTTTTGTCACAGCATTCCTCGCCTCCTCCACTTTATCAGCCGGGCGATTATCAGCTCGATGTTTTGTGAATGCCTTCTTATACTTGCCCTGTAATTTCCGTGCATAAGAGGGTTCTATCCCGTAGAAAACGGGTACAATACGATGATCCGGTATCCATTTTTGTATGTGTACGAGTTCGTCTAGGCACCACCAAGATGAAGCATAGTCTTTGGACAAGACAATGATGGCAAGCTTCGACTCTTTGATAGCTTTTCGAAGAGTGGGTGAAATGCTATCTCCGATCTCAAGCCTGTCATCTGTGTAGGCACTCATGTTCTTCCGATCTAAAGCTTCACTAAGATAACAAGTGAAGTTGTTGCGAGTATCTGGACCTCTAAAACTGATAAATACGTCATACGTAGAAACCACCGGAAAAGTACTTGCCATTGCAACTACTCACAATCTGGGACGTTTTATACTTAATTGAGATCGGATGATCAGAAATTCACTCGGTCACAACCCACAAGAGAGGAGGGCAGAGACCTTATACTATCAGCTCAAGAATGAATGATGTTTGTCTATCCCTGCCAATTATTTGACCAGTACTCATCAAACGCGTTTATTAACTGAAATGGAGCCCACTGCTGAAGGCTCATGGCAACGTCGTACAACTCGAGAACTATTATCTCCCCCAAAGTCTATGTTTTTAAGGGGAAAAAAATATTATATATCTTTGAGAACTTTTTTTTTAATTTGAAGTAAGTTCCATTCACCTTCTTTGAAATATCATAAACAGTTTCTGTAGGCTGAGCGTCTTTTTCAAAAAAATATAGAATAATAAGAACATTTAAATAAGTTTGATTTTTTTATTAGGTCATAAGATTTGAACTATATGCTTGATGGAGAAATTAAGCATGAAATTACCACCGACTATGCTTAAAACCACAAACTCATCATTTTTAATTATGATAACTTCAAAAAGAAAACGGGCAAGAATAATTTAACAAAACAATGATCTTATTTATTTTTATCTACTTACTTATAGAAAGATATAACTACAAAATATATCAGATTCAACAGTTAACAAATACATATGTATTAAAAAATATATTAGATTAGACCGTTTTATTTTTTCTATTTTATATCTTTCTCTTCTAACAAATTTTAAGCCAAAAAAAAAAAAATCTACCTCCTCTCTTTTTAGTTACTTTGATGTTTTACTTCACTTTTCTTTCTATTTTCTCCACTCTTAATGGATATAGCTGATCAAATTGTTCTTTACAATTTGTTCATGCTTATTATTTGTGTTTCCGTGTGGTTTATAATGTAAAGATCAACATCTACAACATATTCGTTGTCGTATCGGTTAGAAAACCCTACACCAAAGATAGAGGGCGTGCTCAAAGAGTCGGAAATTTTTTTTTTTGGAGCTTGCTTTTATCTTCATGCAACGTTACGTGCTTGTCAATTGAAATGTGTGTTCGGAAAAATCCTCCATGCATGTTCTTTAAAAAAACAAATGGTTTGTGTTTTTTGATTATTATGATGGATCATTTAATATGTCAATCTTGTGTCTCCTATTTAAAATTGGAATACTTGTTAGTTGAATAAAGTTTCCGTCCATAATTTAAAAAATTGATCAGAAAATAGCATATCCCTAAAATGGAAAGAAATATTTGTTATATTAGAGCATCTAACAAATATATTAATATAAAATTTTGATATTTTAGTTGTGGGGGGGGGGGGGGGGGGGGGGGGGGGGGAACTTTACATCTGAGTGCTATCTTTATGGCAAAATAGGCAGATAGTAGACTTGGTGATAAATTCATCACAAATATAATAAATAATAATAAATTAGATATTTAATTTCTTTTTTCTTTTGAAAGATTTCTACTTGTTAGTATCTTAATTTTTTAAATCTAATTATTATAAATTTTGTCTTTTTTAACTTATTTATCATAAATTCTATAACTTTTTTAAAATTTTCTACTTATTTTTGTGTTTCATTGAAAAACCAACATAAATTTTAATTAGTTTTTAAAAAATCAAATTGCTCACTACAACAAAATGCGGATTCCACAATAGAGCTTCCAAAATCATTTTTAAAAAATGGTCTTGAAAAGTACACCAAAAACACGACGCGAAACTGAATTTCCGAAAATGGTTAAAAAACCGTCGTAAAATTTAAATAGATTCCACGACCTGGATACCATAACGATTAAAAAACTATCATGAAAAGATACCACGACGGTTAAAAACTATCATAGTATCCTCTTTTTCTACTAGTAACTTCAATATAAAAAAAAAAAAACTCAACTCCAATTGGTACAACCAACACAAGTGAAATCTTTACTTTTAGGAATTTTAAAATTAAATAGTGAAGACAAAGTATAACTATAATATTATAAATAACATTACATACTATGAAAAACAAAATCTTAACTTTATTATCTTCTGATTTTTTGTTTTAAATACTATATTGTCGAAGACATATATTTTATGATAGGATAATTTTTTTTTTTTTTTTTTTCATATCATAGCAAATGACCCTCCATTTTCTCTTGTCCTCCAAAGTTCCGCGTACTTCACATCTAAAAAGAAACAGGCAGGCACGCCTCACGGTTAATTTGACTCTATGCATCTAGAGAAGGACAAAAGTTAATTTGATTTATATATTTTGAAAGAAAAAATTATTTAAAAATTTTTGCAATAGGATCTTTATTTTACGTGAACGGTGGGAATAGTTATTTTAATAGTTAGATTAAAGTTTTCAACGATTAATAATTTTGACTTTACCTGAATATATAAAATTTGAAACCTCACCTTTAATTCAATATATATATATATATATATATATATATTTTGCATGTTGCAATTTTTTAACTCTTGTTTTATTTGATATTAACCTTTTCATTTGAACTTTGAGACGATTTTTTTCCCCCCATATTCAAAAGGAAAAGTGGAACAAACTTCATCTATATATATACCTATGAAAATTTATCACGGATATTAAGATTTTACAATATTTATTAAAATTATTTGTAATATTATCCAAATACATTTTTAAAGGGGGCTTCCACTGTCCTTCATAAGAAAATTGAAGGATGGTCCTTTTTTAACTTGGACCATTGATATTCTATTCGATGGGCATGAATATTTGAGGGGGTAAGGCATGAATAGATTACTTACTTTGTGAAGAACTGGTTAATCCCCTTATTAATGATAGAAAAAGAAAACGAGCAATCGTTTTTGGCTTCCTTTCTCAAACAAAAAATTAATTCATGTTATGCATACTCAATATTAATATCATTATAACATATATTAATGTTATGTTATGGTCTAAAAATATATGACTATAGCCATTCAACTTAAAAATTGAATCAAATCATATTTATATATTATTTTTTAATATATATATATATATTTCTACACATTATAATTACA
Source organism: Ficus hispida (assembly GCA_025413025.1). Taxonomy (NCBI): domain Eukaryota; kingdom Viridiplantae; phylum Streptophyta; class Magnoliopsida; order Rosales; family Moraceae; genus Ficus; species Ficus hispida. Next base: position 1,912,438 of record CM046366.1, read on the forward strand.
GCCTTTAATATTACGTATGTTCTTGAATATTTTCAATATAGAAATTACTTTTTCGTTTGTTTCAATTATTTGACAATAGGTGTACCAGTTTATTTGGATAGGCCATTTAAATAGGCATTTGATAACATACTATTTAGAATGTCATTTAAATAATGCAAAATAATCATTTTGATTATTTGAAAAGAAAAATGAAAAGTTATTCACTCCTTAAGTTTGAATTTTTGTATATACTTAACAACAACATAAATTGGTTTCTTTTCAATAAAATTTTTTTTTCTATCCTTTGATTTTTAGTTTCAACATGTCATAATTTTTCCATTTCAAATCCAATTTGAGATTATTCTTTTTTATATGTGTTCAGAGCAAAGAAATGAACAAAATCATATTTTTCTTCAAAAAATTGATAAATTATTGTATTCCTCACAGGTGTCACGATTATTTTTCTTCACCAGAAATCTTGGACTTGTTTATTAAAAAAAATGGAAGAACACAAATTAACTCATGCTATATTTCTTCTATTTAAATGTTATTCTCTTAAATATTTATGTTATAATATTGTTTAAAAAGACAGGAATAGAGATATTTATTTTAAAGAATAAATGAAATAAATTTTAAAATTACAGTTATAATCCTTAATAATAAATTCATTTATTAATTTACCAGAGTATTCTCCATATTTACTTACAACTGTCGGTTTCAAAAGACAATAGATAAGTTAATAAAAATTTCAAAACATCACATATGGACCCATTATAACAATTGATCTAGTCAATTTCAATTAAAAAAAAAAAAGCATCACTTGGGTGAAGGACATCATTCGGGTGGAACATTAGCAAATACCCATATTTAAATACTATGTTAAAATGCTACTTTTCAAACTATGAACATCCAAACATAATTTCAAACAATAATCCAAAATGTTACCATTAACGATAATGTTACCATTAAAATATCGTTAGCAAACAGAACCTAACAAATTATAATGTTAGGAGTCGTCAAACAATAATATTTTTTTTTATTGGAGGACAGTCGTAATTGAAACACTGCTTAATAAACACGGGATCGTGATGGAGATGGATCTCAATATATCTATACATATATAGAAAGCTCAAAGATTGTTACTGTGCTCTCTCAACAAACCAAAACGGGTCTGGTTTGTTTTGGTTGAAACCTCCACTCTTTTATTTTTTAGTCTTCTTCTTCTTTTATTTTTCTTGGTTTCTTTGCTTCAGTTTCTTTCCTTTTTTTTTTTTTTTTGGAATCCCCCTGCAGCCATTATTGATCATAAAAACCTTTCTCTCATCTGAAGTTCTGAACACAATACTAATTTTCTAACTTTAATTGTTAGTAGGTATTAAGGAAAAAAAAAAATTTAGTCCGTTTCATGCCCCCTTCTCAGGCTTTGATTTTGAAATGGAAACTGCAGAAGAAAGAAGAGAGAGATGAGGTTGATGGGGGAAGACAAACACCAGACAAGACCTGCAAAATTAAAGCTTTTAATTTTAAAGTTAGAATGGGTCCCACTAAAATGTCCTAAGCAACGTGCCACTTAATGAGGTGCAGTGCGCTGTACTCTTATAATACACTTTTTTTTGTTTTTTGTTTTTTGTTTTTTTCTGTCTGTCGTCGTCGACTTGGAAGACTTTTGCAAGGCTTGTAAAATTTTAGGTAGAAATCTGAGCGGATGATATTTTCTAGTTCTAAAAAAGTGAAAAAGACAGGATGGAATCCATTGGCCCCATCCGTACAGATTGTCTTTAGATTATTATAAATATTTTTGGTAGAAAAGCATTCAGTCAGATTTAAATTTTACATTTTATGTCTTTGTAATTTCGCCCTTTGATGCTGGACCCGTCCTCCACACCATCGCGAGGTAATCATGTTCCATGTCCAATCTAGGTTTGTCGCCGGAGATGGCTTTGCACAATCTATGACTTTCTTATATTAAGTTCAAAAGGTTTTAATTTTTATGAATTTTCATAAGAATAAAGAGAAAATTTTTAGTTTTTTTGAGTTTTAATGAGAATAAAGAGAAAATTTTTACACGTAGGGTAAATATTTTTATAAGATTTCAGGTTAACATAAATTAAAACATGATTATATACACTAAATTAAAATAATATTTCATCAATTTCAAAATCAGCGATCAAAATTATCAAAATAAAAAATTTAGAGTTTAATTTATTAAAATAAAAAATTAATAAAACAAAATTATAGAATATATATAATGACAAAATTGTGGTTGAAAATTTTTATCGATATAGTCATTTTTTAAATCACAGATATCAAATTGGATGGTTTATACATCGAGAGTGCACATGATGAACTGTAGGCACCACCCATATTATAACAAAGTAAGTGAAAAAAAAAAGGAAAAAACTGAAGAAGATTGTGAATGGGAAGAGAGACAGAGGAGAGAGAGGGGGGTGGGGTGGGGGGGGGGGGGGAAGGTTCCCGTTGAGGGGGGGGGGCCGGCCGACCAGGCTAGAGGTTGGGGAGGGGGGTGGCCAGGAAACGAGAGAGGGGTGGGGGGTCCCTGTCGAGGGGGGAGCACCGGGGAAGGGGGGCTAGGGTGGGGGGGGGGGGCGCCTGATGGGCTGGGGGCGGGGGGCAAGCCAGGAAGAGAGAGAGAGGTGGTGACCGGCTAGGGGTGGGGTCACCGGCGACGGTGGGAAGATAGCCGGTGGCAGAGAAGATGAGGGTGGGAAAGTTTATATTAGATAAGATATATGATAGCTATGGTATATTAATAATATATCAACTCAATTTAAAAAAAAAAACTATACGGGTAATTATATTAGGAGAGACTTTATCACATACTCTCCATATGTATAATTCAAGAACTAAACAAAATAGAGAAATTACTCTAGAAAAGTTTTTCTTCAAGCATCCCAATGGTCTCATATCATTTTCAGGTGTGGGCTCCATATGAAAGTCCCAACCAATTAACGCTTTGAACAAGTCTTTCGCATTCACCGTTGTAGATGTTTGACATACTATGGATGCGTGCAAAACGAATCTATATCCTTCACAGACTTCACTGTTATAAAGACGAATTCAGGATTAGCAAGGAAGTCTCTGTTTTTATTATTATTATTATTATCATCATCAATATGTGTTCTTCCATCTCCAGTCTCAGGAAGTACGACGTGTTTCTGAGTTTCAGATCTGAGGATGTAGGTGATAATTTTGTTAGTCATCTGCACTCGGCTTTGTGTGTGAAAAAGATGAAGATCTACTGGCCAGATCCCGATGATCCTGTGACCCAAAATGAAGTCTCTTCTGTGATTATGAAAGCGGTGGACGATTCAAGGCTTCTGGTTGTCATTTTTTCACAAAATTATGCGTCTTCTTCAAGATGCTTGGATGAGCTCCTGCATATAATGGAATGGAAAGGAAAAGGAAAGTTGGTGGTCCCAGTTTTCTACCATGTCGATTCAACTAATTTATTGAAAGCTTTTGTTATGAATCAAGAACGTTTCAAGGATAATATTGTACATAAGGCGGACGCGTTGAGAAGAGCTTTGGAAGAAGCTAGCTACTTGTCCGGCTGGAGTTCGTTTGACGTTAGGTAAGAACCCTTATAATCTGGGCCTCGTTTTTAACGGGGTGTTTTGGAGTAACAATTCCAACCCAAAAAAACTTAATTTATTTTTTATTTTTTGTTTTTTTTAAATAAAAAAAAATTTTAACTAATTTTTAAAAAATTAAACACCTCTAATTTATGCACAAAGACATGCTAAGATTATTTTTATATTTGAATTTCACATAATGGCTAAGCTTATAATTGATTGATTTAGATCTATCTATTTGTATGGCCTTGTTTCTATTGTTGTTCATCTTCTTTTGTTGCCGAGGTAAAAAAATCGCTGAGCTATGTATCTTTCTTTATGCAAAATTTTCATTTTTTTTTCTTCCTTTTATTGTAATTTAGCCTGTAATCCTAAAATTATAGATAGTTTTTTTTTTAAATAGTATTGGAATAATAAATATATATTTTAAAAATGAATAAGAGAAAACAACTGACATTAAGTCTATGTTTGATAAAAAGAAATGAAAACAAGGGAGAAAAGAAAAATATAAGTGAGAGAAAATAAGAGGGAGAGTACAGATTTTAATTTTTTTTATGTTGTTTGGTATCATATAAGGAGAAAAATAAAAAAATTTATATAATTATTAATTTATTTATCTATATATAATATTTTACTTTAAAAATAATGACATAAAAGTAATTTTAATAATGATTTGATGGATTTTAATTTTCTTTTCACTTTTAAAAAGATTAAATTTATGAATCTCACTACTTTTTTTTTCCTACTCAATTTTTCTTTTCCTTCTTATCAAATAAGCTAGTATAGTATTTTCCTTTCACTTTTCCCTCCTCCTACTTCTTTCCTTCCTTTTTTCCACCCACCCTACCCAACAAGGTGTAAAAGTCTTCTTGAATGTGATCTCAAACTAAGTCAGCACCCTTCAACAAAAATAATATTCCACGTCATGCCCCCACTAAATTTATGAAAAAAAAAAAAAAAAAAAGTTAATAACAAGTCAAAAGAGCATGAAAATGAAATGGAAGGAAACCAGAACCTCGAAAATGAAGATAAAAGTAAAACAACAACGAAGACGTCAACTAGTAGCTTGATCTAATCCGATTGGAGTTAACCAAAAGGACGCCTTGTTAAAAACCTTGACAGGAAGAACCCAATAAGAAAAACTCAAGCAAGGGAAAATAGAGTGCTTGTAATTGCTAGTACTCTTTTAAACGATAAGAAGGTAAGTGGACCACAACCTACATCTCGAGCAATTACAGACCACACAAAACTCATCTTCCATTGATATATGGGAAGCAAAGAAAGTGATATTTTTAAATTCGCTAACCGCGTAAGCCGCGCATTCTCCATGGAAAACCAAATGAAAGGTTTGAAACGATTAACCATATATGCCGAATCACTCTTGAACGAAATAAAATTCAAGTTTTTCATATTAACAATCTTAATAGCTTCGATGACAGCTGACAGTTCCGTTTCATAAATTGTTGTTGGGGAAAATGCTCCTGTACCCAAAGTGTAGTAGAAAAATAAACTAAAGCAGAAATAAAGAGAAGATAAGGAATTTACATAATTTGGCAAAATTACCTACATCTACGGGAGAGGGAGAATAAATCTACTAATACTTTTACAATTACACACTCGTCAAACACTCTCAACCTCTCTCTACCCAAAACTCCTTATGCTCTTTGCCTATTTCTCTTCTCACTTTATCTCAAAAGGAGGCACATACTCTCTTTATTTTTCTAAACACACACACACACACACACTCTTAACATGACATACCTATTTATAGGCTCTCAGTGGGAGACAATAATATAACTTTCCCAAACTCATAAAATAGAAACTTACCCGAAAACTAATTTGAGTCATTTGCCTAACAATCTCCACCTTGATTCAAATTCTCTCATCTCGCATGCACGCTTAACAAAAATAAACATGTGTCGAGTTCAAACTCTCATTGAAATTAACACAGGAAACCGATTTCTTCTTCCTCCATGCTTTGTATTCAGTTGTCACCGCCAACTTGTTGCACTCTTTCACTCTTGTAACTTCTTTCACAATAGAAGAAGACCTCTCTTGACATGGCTCTACCTCCACCTAAAATCGTCTTCCCTATCAGCTTGTACAGGTTCTTCACTTTTTCACCCTTCATGGCAATCAAAGCACCTCTTTTGACTTCCATAAAACCACTCTTAGTGGAATACTCACATCCCAAAGTGTCTAACACCCCCAAAAAAATCAAATTTCTCCCAAATCGGGGAATATGCCTAAAATTTGCCAATGTCCTCACAACTTCATCAAACATCTTCACTTTCACAGTACCTATTCCAATGGCTTTAGCACTCGAATCATTGACCATCAGAAGTGTACCAGTATCACAATGCTTATAAGAATTAAATCACTTCTTATGTGGACATATATGGAATGAATATCCTGAATCCAAAATCCAAGTGTTAAAATTACCTCCCTCAGTTATAACATAATATATATCATCTTCAGTGTCATACCTGTCACCAATGACATTTGTAGCTTCTGTCTCTTGAGCTTTATGTTTCCTTTTTTCTTTAAGGTGCCTTGTCAGTTCTTCACATTTCTCTTAATATGTCCATTCTTATGGCAGTAAAAGCACTCAACATCCTTCGAAAAATGTGATTGGGAACGGTCATATCTTCTTTCATAAAATCTCATCCATGTCTAATTCCTACCCCCACTCGAATCTAACTTCACCTCTAGAACTTGTTCAGTATGAGACAAATTACTAGGTTGCTTCATGTTTGCAGTCTCCAACAAAGCAGTCGCCACCTCATCTACGATCAATGTAGTTTTCCTAACCAACAGTATAGTCTCCAAAATCTCATGTGATTTGAGTAGGGAGGCCAACAAAATTATCGCTTTATCTTCCTCATCAATCTTGACCTTTACACTTAGCAACTGAGTTATGCACTTATTAAAATTGTTTATATGATCCCTAACATCAGTTTCTTCACTTATCTTTAACTCATACTACTACATTTTCAGATATAATCTTTTTGTTAAGGATTTCGATATAAATTTATTCCAATTATTCCCATAACTTAGAAGGAGATCTTTCATTCAATAACATTATATTTTAATTCAGGAGCCAATCTCAAACGAATAGTACTTAACGCTCTTGCTTCCAATTCTTCTCAATCTTTATCACCCATCTTTTCCAGTTTCTTCTCTTGCAATGCTTTTAGAAGTCCCTGCTATATCAAAATATCTTTCACCGTACTCTGCTAGATGCTGAAATTACTATTTCCATCAAAGCGCTCAATTTGCGCGAACTTTACTCTAGGCATCATCTTGATTTTTTTTTTCAAGATTCTCAACCTTGCTCTGATAGTACTTGTTGGGAAAATACCCCATACCCAAAGCGCAACAAAAAATAAACTAACAGAAATAAAGATAAGACAAGGAATTACGTAGCTCAGCAAAATTGCCTACGTCTATAGGAGAGGGAGAATAAATTTAATAACACTTTCACAATTACATACTCATCAAACACTCTCAACCTCTTTCTACTTAATTAAAACTCCTTACACCCTTTGCCTATCTCTTATCACTTTCTCTCAAAAGGAGGCACACACTCTTTCTATTTTCTGAACACACACAACACACACTCTTCACATAACATTCTTATTTATAGGCTCTCAATGGGACACAATAATACAACTTTCCCAAACTCATAAAACAAAAACTTACTCAAAAACTAATTTGAGTCATTTAACTAACAGTAGTTTGTGCTGAAATTCGATTCAATGACGAACAACAATATACAAAGCTCTAATTCACTACGAGTCTCAGATGTTTTCAAAAGCGTATTCATATCTTTGTCCCTATTTATAGTTTTTCTTAGTGGGTGGTTCTGTTTTTACAATGTTTAGATCTTTATCTATCATTCTTATTTGACACGCGCCATTTTTCTTGTTTTTCAGCTTTCAGCTCTACTTGCTGACGTGGCATGTCTTTTATTTTGTTCTGCCCTCATGCTCTCTTTTAGTTTTGCAAAACTTTTTAGACTACAACGCCGTTTCACTCCTTTCTTAAAAAATGATGTCATTTCTGAAACTCACCCCGTATCAACCCCCGTTCTTAACCATATATGCCGAATCACTCTTGAATGAAATCAAATTCAAGTTTTTCAGATGAATAATCTCAATAGCTTAGATGACAGCTGATAATCCCTTTTCATAAGTTGTTTGTGCTGAAATTCAGTTTTACGACAAACAACAGAATACAAAGCTTAATTGGAGCTCCAAGATTTAGAGAAATCTAGCTTTGATTCATTACGAGTCTCAAATGCTTTTAAAAGTGTTTAAAATCTCGTTTCTTTATCCCTATTTATAGTTTTTCCTAGTGGCCTTGTGTTTTTACAATGTTTAGATTTTTATCTATCATTCTTATTTGACAGTGTCATTTTTCTTGTTTTTCAGCTTTCAACTCTACTTGCTGACATGGCATGTATTTAATTTTCTTTTGCCGTCATGCTCTCTTTTAGTTCTGCAAAACTTTTTAGACTACGACGCCGTGTCACTCCTTTCATTTTAGTTTTCCAAATTTATCAGGAAAAGTAATTGTTTTTCTTCATGTTTTCACATTTTCATCATGCTTTCGAAGTTTTCATCCATGACTTATGCTTCAGTTGTTCGTTAAACTTTCGAGTATGTCCATTTTAGATTTTGATTGCCTGAGTCTATCTCCATCAAATCTCTTTCAGGTAAGGCCAATGTTTATACTAGTGAAAACATAGATCCCAATGTTCTTGTTTTGCCAGTTGAAGTGTTGGTTGACTCCAATTCCCTCCCACTTCTTACTTCTTGGAATTCTTCGATTTAATCAAGATTTCTCCTTTACAACTAGCCCCCACCTATCGAATCCTAGCTTCCTGCGAGGTTGTATCTCATCTTTCATTTAATGGTTATCTGTCCCCTGTAGTGCTTCTGCACTTCTTCAGGTTGGTGGAGTAGTCATTGCTACTAGCTTTGTCCGTATTTGACAAAGACATATTCTGCAACCATGACTACCATGATCATGCTTGTTGGGGAGAGATGGTTGTAGTTATTATCAGTGGCCACTGGTTTATTGACCTTGAATAGAAATTGGTTCCTCCACTGCATTGTTTCGCTTGTTCTCTAGTTGCACATCCATATTGGTTTGTTCTAGTAGGTCTAGCTATGGAGTCTGCTTTTGGTAGTTTCAAGTCCAAGGATGGTTATTGGGATGCCAACACTTATTCCTGCTATTTCTTTGCTACTATGATGGTTGAGGGTAACGTGATCAGAAGCATGTTCATTTCTACCACCATTATTTCATTCCTTTGTGGGGAAAATCTTCTGATCTTTTGTTTAACTGGTTTATGTTCTGTTCTGATACTCAAATGATGCACAGATTCTATAAGATCTATGCCTGCCATATCTTTGTGACTCTATGCGAATACAAATTTATTTTCTTTAAGGAACTTTATCAGTTCTTCGTTTTTTTTTTTTTTTTTTTTTTGCATTCTCCAGGAGGTTACTCACCAAAGCCAATCTGTCTGATTCTGGAGGGTCTAGGATTACTTGCACTAGTTCGCCCACAGTTAGGGGTTCTATGTCTTTCTGTTTCCTAATCTCTCCTAATAGGCCGTCCTTTGGTTACTATTCTTTCTTTGGTTCTTCCCCTACCTCAGTTGCCATGTTGTAGCACATCTGTGCCATCAATTGGTCTCCTCTAATGTTCACCACCGATCTGCCATCTGGTGTTATGCATCTCATTACTTGGTGAAGGGTAGAAACTACACCTCCATCTTATGGATCCAACATCTTCCCGTAATCGATTTGTCGCTTGATAGTGCATCTATGACAACAAAGTCCATGTCTAGTGTCTTTCCTTCCGCTTCCACCTCCAGGATTATAGAACCTTTCGGGTACTATTTTCGTTCCTTTGAATCCTAAAAAGTGTGTGTCGCTTCGCAACATATTGCTTTCATTTAGTCACATCCTTTTGAAGGTTTGCAGAGTAGCACGTCTGCACTACTTCCTCCATCCCTTAAGACTCGACACACTTTCACTCCTTGAATGTTCAGAGTTATTACCAGCGGATCATTATGTGGGGTTCTGACTCTTGCCAGGTACGGTGGACCAAATTTGATCTCGGTAACCATCTTTTTCTTGATGGGATCTTTCTGCAAGTAACATGTACACTTTTTCGGAGATTCACTCCTCTTCTCTTTGATTGCAGACCTAATCTGTACTTTTCTTCTCCCTCTGACCTACCATGAATTACTGAGATCATCCTGACCATCATCCACTAGTCTTGTCCTTGGCTCTTCAACTTTCCTGGTCCGCTTTACATACTCCAACAATTTTACTTGTCGTATCATGGCTTGAATTTGCCCTCTCAGGCTACCGCATTCTCTAGTTGTGTCTGTAATCATTGTGTAGTTCACAAATTTCGTTCTGTCTCTCCTCATTGGATCTGTGATAATTGGTTTCAGTGTCCGAAAAATTCCTTGATGTTTGGTCTCCCAAAAGATTTGTTCCTCCGAGACTATTAGTTTTGCCTCATCTTTTATAGGATAAAGTTGAAACTTTCTCAGTTTTTTGTCTCTAAGGCTGCTTTCCACCTGACTCACTCGCATCCTATGGTCAGATCGCGGCTCCAAGGTCAATCTTGGTTCATATGGTTTCCTAGATGGTTTTCCTCTGCTCGGGTTCTATTCTCGCTTCTCATCATCTCCTTTTAAATTTCTTTCTCCTTTTGTTTTTCCCACCATTCTGTCTTCTTCAACACAAATGCTTGCTTCTGCATGGTAGATTACTTCGGATTTATCCTTTGGCAGCCAAAACTTACACCTTGATGTCATCTACAAACGTGCCTCGTTGAAAACCTCAGCCAAAACACATTAAATTTGCGCTATTTAGTTTTATTTAATTGGTTGTATATGTCAAAAGTATACCACCCTCTAGCACACCAAGCACATCAAAATAAGAAACAATCTGTATATATGTTTTAAAAATAAATAACAAACTAGAATTTGTTGCACCTTCATGCTTACTAATTGTTATTTGTGCTCTTTCACTGTTAGGCCGGAGTCAAAATTAGTTGAGGAAATCGTTGAAGATATTGTGAAGAAGTTAAATCGTATATCATCAAATAACAATTCTGAATTCTTGGTTGGAATTGATGAACGTATCGGGAAAATTGAATCTTTATTATGCATTGGTTCACCAGATGCGATTCGCATTGTAGGCATTCTTGGTCAAGGTGGTATAGGTAAGACAACTCTAGCTCATGTGGTATATAATAAGCTCTCCTCTCAATTCGAAAGTTGCTACTTTCTTTCGAATGTTAAGGACGAAACAAATAGACATGGGTTAATTGAGTTACGAAATAAGCTTCTTGCGGAGCTACTGGGGACGACAAATCAGGACATGAGTAATCCATCTTTTGGGCCAAACTTTTCTAGAGGAAAGTTGCGCCGTAAGAAGGTCCTTCTTGTTCTTGATGATGTCAACAATTCAAATCAAGTCAAACTTTTGGCAAGTGAAAAGGATCTGTTTGGCCAGGGAAGCAGAATGATCGTGACAACCAGAGATCTCCAAGTGCTGAAGAACATTGAAGCGGACATATATCGGGTTGAAGAACTAAATTACCAAGAAGCTCTCCAACTTTTTCATTCTACTTGTTTTGGAAAAGTTTCCCCCACAAAAAATTACCGAGAGCTGGCAAAACAGGTTGTGGATTATGCAAAAGGAAACCCATTGGCTCTTAAGATATTGGGTTCCAATTTGTTGAATAGGGGCATCGAAGCATGGGAAGATATGCTGACCAAGCTGAAGAAAGCTCCGAACGTCAAAGTTCCAAAAATGTTGAAAACATGTTATGATGAATTAGATTCCTGTCAAAAGGATATCTTTCTTGACATTGCATGTTTCTTTCGGGGTGAGAAGAGAGATCGTGTAGAAGAAATACTAGATTGCACTTCTAGTACTTCTATCAGTGATGCAATAGATGATCTCATTGCTAAATCTCTCATAACCTTGGGACACTCCAACGAGCTTCAAATGCATGATCTAGTTCAAGAAATGGGTCGTGAAATTGCACAACAAGAGTCCTTTATGCAGCCTGAAAAGCGCAGTAGGTTGTGGCTTGCTGAAGATGTATGCAAGGTCCTTCAAGATAATGCAGTAAGTGACACTACTCTGATACTTAAGAGGCCAAAAAAATATAATAATAATAATAACAAATGCAATGAACTTTCTAAAGGACATCCATAAAAATAAGCATTCTACTCTCGCTCATACATTTTGATTTTTTATTTTATTTTATTTTATTTCAGGGAACTGCTGAAATTAAAGGAATATCCCTAGACATGTCCCAGATTGAAGAGGAAGTACTGCAATTGGATCCGACAACTTTCAAAGGGATGACTAATATAAGACTGCTCAAGATTTATTATAGCAGTACCAGTACTCCCAAGATTGCACATATTCCTCGAGATTTTCATTCTCTTCCTAATACCCTCAGGTATCTCCAATGGGACAGTTACCCTTTGACATCTTTGCCTCCAAATTTCGCGCCACAAAATCTTGTTGAACTTCACATGCCACGTAGCCAGCTTGAGCAACTCTGGGATGGAGTCCAGGTACGCTTGATAATTCTATTCTGCTTTTTTTAGTACACAATGTTAATGGCGTGAAGCTATTATAATTCTATTCTTTTATGTTACAGAATCTGGAGAACTTAAAGACAATCGATTTACATCACTCTTCAAACTTGATTCAATTACCTGATCTGTCTCGAGCTTCACACCTTGAGTCCATATGTTTACAAAATTGTAAATGCTGGTCTTCCGTTCCTTCTCATTTCAGTCTCTTAATGAGCTTACTAGTCTTAATCTCGATGGTTGTTTGTCTCTTCACAAGTTTCCAGAACTTCCAGGAAGTATAAAAGAATTAAATTTGAGTGGAACAAGCATAGAAAATCTGCCCTCATCAATTGGATGCCTCTCTAATCTTGAGACATTATTGCTCAGGAATTGCGAGAGGCTTGAGAGTTTACCACCTAGCATTTCTAAATTGAAGACTCTTAAGCTACTTATTATGTCTGGTTGCTCAAACTTTGAATACTTTCCAGAAATCTTGGAGCCAATGGAGCATTTGTGGTTTCTTTCTCTAGATGGTACGCGGATCAAAAGGCTACCGTCGTCTATCAAAAATCTAATTGGTCTTGGGGCGTTAGACCTCACAAGGTGTGAAAATCTCGAGTTTGTCCCTGAAAACATTTATAGTTTAAGCAAACTAGAAACTCTCACCGTGTCCAATTGTGTGAACCTGAAAGCATTACCTGGTCCTGGCCAATTTGTCCATTTGCGTTTGACCAAACTAGAGCTGAGTAATTGCAGGATATCTGAAGTCCCTGATCTACTTGACATCTCCTCCTCATTAGAAAGATTGGATTTAAGTGGAAATGAAAATATTGAAGGAATTCCCACAAGCATCAAACAACTGACTAAGCTGAAACACCTGGACGTTAGTAATTGCAAGATGCTTCAATCTTTACCTGAGATTCCACTGTCTTTGGAGTTGGTTGATGCACATGGTTGCATGTCACTGAAAACCGTCTCGAGTTCAAAGACTGCACTTGCACGTGGTTGGGATCATCTTGATGCTTATAGCGAGAAGCTTGTGTTTTTTAACTGCTTCAAATTGGATCAAAACGCACGCAGCAACTTAATAACTGATTCTCAGCTTCGAATATTGCGCATGGCAACTGTATTCCACAATAAATCAAAACATGTACGTCTCTAATTGATTTACCCCTATTAACAGAAAAAAAAAAAAAAAATCAAAGCATGAGTAAATCTTTCATAATTATGTTGAAGATTACTTGAATGACTATTTTCCATGTTACAGGTACTGGAATATCCCTCCGTTAGTATTTGTTATCCGGGAAACAAAATTCCAAAATGGTTCAGCTATCAAACCGCCGGTTCTTCCATAAATATCAAGCTTCCTAAGCATTGGAGGAACAACAACTTCTTGGGATTTGCTTTGTGCGTCATTGCAGCACCTTTTGCGGAGTACAATTTCACCCGCAATCCATTTTTGTTGCGAATCCAGTTTTCAATCCAAGGATGGTCAAAGACATCGATTGAAATACTTTCTGAGGGGATATAGCCAGGATAATGGTGGTGAAGAAAGACCAGAAAATTTCTCAGTTCGAATCACGTATTCCTCTGGTATGATTATGGTTTGTATCACCATGGAATGGAAGATATGTTTTCCACCAGCACTGAGGTGTCATTTGAATTTATCCCACAGATAGTTTGGAAGGAAAGTAAACTCATACAAAGTCAAAAAGTGTGGGATCCACATGCTGTACCTCCAAGAGGCGGCTAAATTTGATTTCATCGATCCATATCTAGTTGGGGAATCAAAAGGAAAAGAAATCAGTGCTCCCTGGAGTGATACTGAGGATCCAAGTGAATGTGGAAGTATTGGGGAAGTCGAAGAAGAAGAAGAACAAGATTTTATCAGTGAGTCTGACCCAAGTCCAGACAAAGATCTTGACTCGGATATTATAGAAGAAGGGGATGGCACCCAGAACAAATTACATTCCTATGGATGCTTGCAGTTTCTATCCATGATCAAAGGCAAGTACCATATAAACGTCTTTGATTTTATCACACTACTTTAGTTCCTATTTTCATGCAGTTTTTTTTATCATGATGAATTTCGTGTACCAAAAATTTAAACTACCATACCAAAATCCGAATCCATAGCTAGCAAAAGCTAAGAATAAGGAAGGAGTTGTAATGTCACCACTTTTAATTTTTATATATTTTTGGATACAAGTAAGAGATCCCTTGAAGAAACCAATTTAAGGTGATATATTTTGATATAGAAACAATTGTCCAAACTTATATCGAACAATTTCTACTGTTTTCCAAAAGTTAAAGAGCATTTTGCGGCTCTAAATTTCATGTTTTCGAATAATTGAGAATAAGGATAACAAAACTAATTAGATCCAAGATGATATTTGTAGATGATTGTGGTGCCAAAGAATTCCATGAAAAATAGTCTATGTTTGAGATTTACTCTCCTGTTGCTACTGCAGAGTTTTTGGACTATGTATTTCTCGGGAAGAAATCTGGGCATGACAAGGGTTCTGGTTATGGGTTGCGGCCAGAGTTGTCAACTGCCCCAGGGACTTCTTCTCTGCCTATGCGGTTGCAAAGAACCTTCAAGCAGTGGAGAAAGCTATAAAACCATATGCATTCACAGATCACGGAGTTGCAGAAACAAAGCAAACGTGAACGAGAGTATTGGAAGAGGATGACGCCACGGCCACTGCCTTGACGGGAACAAAAAATAGTAGATGATCACGAGTGGCAGTATGTGCATATGTAGAAAAAGGTTTCTGTACGATTTGAAAATTTCTTTTGTTGCTTTTAATTGTTTTAATGAATCTGCGAATGTAAATCAACATGATAACGCTCATGTAGCGAAGACTGAATAATTTGTAACTATATGATACTTAAAGTGTGCATTTGTTGTTTATAACATCACTTGGATTAGTTCACGATTATTAGATAATGTTTCTGATATGATATGATACATGACTGTGATAATATCCTGCTCCTATGAAAATAAGTTAAAACTCGACTATATTCTCTTTCTCTAACCTGTATGGCATGATTGAGGACACTGAATGAATGAAAGGAACAAACTTGCTCTGGTGAAACAGTGGCACAGAGACATACAAAAAACGTGGAGAGTTTTTGAGGCTTCGCTAGTTGGTAAGGGACGGTTTGCAAGTATAGACAATGTCCGTGCTAATTTAAGTCAGTCCATATTGGTTTTCGCTTATCGGAAACAAGTTGCCTGGATGATGTATCTACAGGGGAGTTTTGTTCTGCAGTATTCACTCAAAGTTCAAACTATTGTTCTTAGAGGGCACTATCAATTTAGATTATCATTGTATTTGCATCTTTGGCAATACTCTTGGTCATGTGATGATATTCTAATCCTATCCAAAAAAAGAAGAAGTGGAGTGGTTTCGGTCTTCATTTCTAACCTTTCTTGCAGGCATGATTTAGGGATGGTGCGTGAACGGAAGGAACAAAACTTGTTTTGGTTAAAAACAGTAACATTGAGATCTGCAAAGGGAGATAGCAGTTTCTTTTGGCATCACTGTAGTGGCTTTTTACCTGATCCATTTGTATATCATGGAGAGAGTTTTTGAGGTTTTGCTGTTACACCAAGAAGGGCTTGCGAGCGTGGCCAATGGACCCATTAAATCAAAGTGATTTGGGCTATAAGGAACACAATTTGAATGGAATATCTGCAGGAGAACTCTACTTCAACAGTCTGCAATCAGAACTCTTTTAAGTCTATTTGTTTTCTTGCTGTTAGAAATTAAGAGCTTAAATTCGTACTAGATAGGATTCACAGTGGTTCTATCTCAATATCAGAGTTTCAACCCAAAAAAAAAAATCTCAATATTAGAGCAATATTGACTATAATCAGAATTCAAACCAACTCTCCTAGTCTCTCTATTTCCCCCTATTGAAAACAGCAGTGTGCTAACTCTAATATCAGGGCGATAATTAGGCTTCACACACCCAACACTTGCAAGGACTCAATTCATTGCTAGCTTCTTAGAGGCACTTGGACGGTACATCCAAAAGCTAAAATGCCAAATAAGAGTAACAACTTGTGCGCCATGGGCAGGACAACAAAATCGAAATCTGTATGTAGTTATAGAGAAAGACTTTCATTTTATTCTTCCTCTTTGGCAAACTCCAGCTACAACAGTTATTCAAGAAATTAAAAGATCAACTTAAACCCTGCATGCATTAGTCCTACCGTCCCTCTTGAGAGGGTGGGAGCTCAGAAAGGAAATAGTTCATACTCTCTTACATTTAAACCACTCCTTCAATCCGTAAAGCTTGAAGCTACTTATTTATCCGGGAAAAAAAAAGGCTTTTACGTACGAGTCCTAAACTTGAGCAAAGACTAAGCTACTCTTGTCTCTTGCAAGGAGTTAAGGATTGTTCCCAATTGAACACAAGACCATGACCTCCTCTGCACAACTCTTTGCAGGGCCGCTGAATCCATCGTGGGTGGAATTTAGGGCTCACATTCTGAGTTGGCTTCTCACGGTACTTTGCAGCCCTGCCGGTGACATGGGGCATCTTTTTGCTTGGCAATTTTGGTAGCGTCAAGCTCTTCAAAATTGCTTTAGCATCCATTTTTTACCCGTTATGGGCATAAAAAATAACACTTGAAAAGAACAAGCTTTCTATTCAAACAGACCTCAAATCTGTTTTGCAGAACATTAAACATTTTAGTGAAACTAAATAAAATCCACGAAAACAATCTTCGGCTTTAGTATGCTAAAACTTATTTTCTTCTGATGTAACTTAAAATAGATGCTG
>CM046366.1:1929532-2227558 GCA_025413025.1 Ficus hispida
GCAACTGAGTTATGCACTTATTAAAATTGTTTATATGATCCCTAACATCAGTTTCTTCACTTATCTTTAACTCATACTACTACATTTTCAGATATAATCTTTTTTAAGGATTTCGATATAAATTTATTCCAATTATTCCCATAACTTAGAAGGAGATCTTTCATTCAATAACATTATATTTTAATTCAGGAGCCAATCTCAAACGAATAGTACTTAACGCTCTTGCTTCCAATTCTTCTCAATCTTTATCACCCATCTTTTCCAGTTTCTTCTCTTGCAATGCTTTTAGAAGTCCCTGCTATATCAAAATATCTTTCACCGTACTCTGCTAGATGCTGAAATTACTATTTCCATCAAAGCGCTCAATTTGCGCGAACTTTACTCTAGGCATCATCTTGATTTTTTTTTCAAGATTCTCAACCTTGCTCTGATAGTACTTGTTGGGAAAATACCCCATACCCAAAGCGCAACAAAAAATAAACTAACAGAAATAAAGATAAGACAAGGAATTTACGTAGCTCAGCAAAATTGCCTACGTCTATAGGAGAGGGAGAATAAATTTAATAACACTTTCACAATTACATACTCATCAAACACTCTCAACCTCTTTCTACTTAATTAAAACTCCTTACACCCTTTGCCTATCTCTTATCACTTTCTCTCAAAAGGAGGCACACACTCTTTCTATTTTCTGAACACACACAACACACACTCTTCACATAACATTCTTATTTATAGGCTCTCAATGGGACACAATAATACAACTTTCCCAAACTCATAAAACAAAAACTTACTCAAAAACTAATTTGAGTCATTTAACTAACAGTAGTTTGTGCTGAAATTCGATTCAATGACGAACAACAATATACAAAGCTCTAATTCACTACGAGTCTCAGATGTTTTCAAAAGCGTATTCATATCTTTGTCCCTATTTATAGTTTTTCTTAGTGGGTGGTTCTGTTTTTACAATGTTTAGATCTTTATCTATCATTCTTATTTGACACGCGCCATTTTTCTTGTTTTTTCAGCTTTCAGCTCTACTTGCTGACGTGGCATGTCTTTTATTTTGTTCTGCCCTCATGCTCTCTTTTAGTTTTGCAAAACTTTTTAGACTACAACGCCGTTTCACTCCTTTCTTAAAAAATGATGTCATTTCTGAAACTCACCCCGTATCAACCCCCGTTCTTAATCATATATGCCGAATCACTCTTGAATGAAATCAAATTCAAGTTTTTCAGATGAATAATCTCAATAGCTTAGATGACAGCTGATAATCCCTTTTCATAAGTTGTTTGTCTGAAATTCAGTTTTACGACAAACAACAGAATACAAAGCTTAATTGGAGCTCCAAGATTTAGAGAAATCTAGCTTTGATTCATTACGAGTCTCAAATGCTTTTAAAAGTGTTTAAAATCTCGTTTCTTTATCCCTATTTATAGTTTTTCCTAGTGCCTTGTGTTTTTACAATGTTTAGATTTTTATCTATCATTCTTATTTGACAGTGTCATTTTTCTTGTTTTTCAGCTTTCAACTCTACTTGCTGACATGGCATGTATTTAATTTTCTTTTGCCGTCATGCTCTCTTTTAGTTCTGCAAAACTTTTTAGACTACGACGCCGTGTCACTCCTTTCATTTTAGTTTTCCAAATTTATCAGGAAAAGTAATTGTTTTTCTTCATGTTTTCACATTTTCATCATGCTTTCGAAGTTTTCATCCATGACTTATGCTTCAGTTGTTCGTTAAACTTTCGAGTATGTCCATTTTAGATTTTGATTGCCTGAGTCTATCTCCATCAAATCTCTTTCAGGCAAGGCCAATGTTTATACTAGTGAAAACATAGATCCCAATGTTCTTGTTTTGCCAGTTGAAGTGTTGGTTGACTCCAATTCCCTCCCACTTCTTACTTCTTGGAATTCTTCGATTTAATCAAGATTTCTCCTTTACAACTAGCCCCACCTATCGAATCCTAGCTTCCTGCGAGGTTGTATCTCATCTTTCATTTAATGGTTATCTGTCCCCTGTAGTGCTTCTGCACTTCTTCAGGTTGGTGGAGTAGTCATTGCTACTAGCTTTGTCCGTATTTGACAAAGACATATTCTGCAACCATGACTACCATGATCATGCTTGTTGGGGAGAGATGGTTGTAGTTATTATCAGTGGCCACTGGTTTATTGACCTTGAATAGAAATTGGTTCCTCCACTGCATTGTTTCGCTTGTTCTCTAGTTGCACATCCATATTGGTTTGTTCTAGTAGGTCTAGCTATGGAGTCTGCTTTTGGTAGTTTCAAGTCCAAGGATGGTTATTGGATGCCAACACTTATTCCTGCTATTTCTTTGCTACTATGATGGTTGAGGGTAACGTGATCAGAAGCATGTTCATTTCTACCACCAATTCATTCCTTTGTGGGGAAAATCTTCTGATCTTTTGTTTTAACTGGTTTATGTTTCTGTTCTGATACTCAAATGATGCACAGATTCTATAAGATCTATGCCTGCCATATCTTTGTGACTCTATGCGAATACAAATTTATTTTCTTTAAGGAACTTTATCAGTTCTTCGTTTTTTTTTTTTTTTTTTTTGCATCTCCAGGAGGTTACTCACCAAAGCCAATCTGTCTGATTCTGGAGGTCTAGGATTACTTGCACTAGTTCGCCCACAGTTAGGGTTCTATGTCTTTCTGTTTCCTAATCTCTCCTAATAGGCCGTCCTTTGGTTACTATTCTTTCTTTGGTTCTTCCCCTACCTCAGTTGCCATGTTGTAGCACATCTGTGCCATCAATTGGTCTCCTCTAATGTTCACCACCGATCTGCCATCTGGTGTTATGCATCTCATTACTTGGTGAAGGGTAGAACTACACCTCCATCTTATGGATCCAACATCTTCCCGTAATCGATTTGTCGCTTGATAGTGCATCTATGACAACAAAGTCCATGTCTAGTGTCTTTCCTTCCGCTTCCACCTCCAGGATTATAGAACCTTTCGGGTACTATTTTCGTTCCTTTGAATCCTAAAAAGTGTGTGTCGCTTCGCAACATATTGCTTTCATTTAGTCACATCCTTTTGAAGGTTTGCAGAGTAGCACGTCTGCACTACTTCCTCCATCCCTTAAGACTCGACACACTTTCACTCCTTGAATGTTCAGAGTTATTACCAGCGGATCATTATGTGGGGTTCTGACTCTTGCCAGGTATGGTGGACCAAATTTGATCTCGGTAACCATCTTTTCTTGATGGGATCTTTCTGCAAGTAACATGTACACTTTTTCGGAGATTCACTCCTCTTCTCTTTGATTGCAGACCTAATCTGTACTTTTCTTCTCCCTCTGACCTACCATGAATTACTGAGATCATCCTGACCATCATCCACTAGTCTTGTCCTTGGCTCTTCAACTTTCCTGGTCCGCTTTACATACTCCAACAATTTTACTTGTCGTATCATGGCTTGAATTTGCCCTCTCAGGCTACCGCATTCTCTAGTTGTGTCTGTAATCATTGTGTAGTTCACAAATTTCGTTCTGTCTCTCCTCATTGGATCTGTGATAATTGGTTTCAGTGTCCGAAAAATTCCTTGATGTTTGGTCTCCCAAAAGATTTGTTCCTCCGAGACTATTAGTTTGCCTCATCTTTTATAGGATAAAGTTGAAACTTTCTCAGTTTTTTGTCTCTAAGGCTGCTTTCCACCTGACTCACTCGCATCCTATGGTCAGATCGCGGCTCCAAGGTCAATCTTGGTTCATATGGTTTCCTAGATGGTTTTCCTCTGCTCGGGTTCTATTCTCGCTTCTCATCATCTCCTTTTAAATTCTTTCTCCTTTTGTTTTTCCCACCATTCTGTCTTCTTCAACACAAATGCTTGCTTCTGCATGGTAGATTACTTCGGATTTATCCTTTGGCAGCCAAAACTTACACCTTGATGTCATCTACAAACGTGCCTCGTTGAAAACCTCAGCCAAAACACATTAAATTTGCGCTATTTAGTTTTATTTAATTGGTTGTATATGTCAAAAGTATACCACCCTCTAGCACACCAAGCACATCAAAATAAGAAACAATCTGTATATATGTTTTAAAAATAAATAACAAACTAGAATTTGTTGCACCTTCATGCTTACTAATTGTTATTTGTGCTCTTTCACTGTTAGGCCGGAGTCAAAATTAGTTGAGGAAATCGTTGAAGATATTGTGAAGAAGTTAAATCGTATATCATCAAATAACAATTCTGAATTCTTGGTTGGAATTGATGAACGTATCGGGAAAATTGAATCTTTATTATGCATTGGTTCACCAGATGCGATTCGCATTGTAGGCATTCTTGGTCAAGGTGGTATAGGTAAGACAACTCTAGCTCATGTGGTATATAATAAGCTCTCCTCTCAATTCGAAAGTTGCTACTTTCTTTCGAATGTTAAGGACGAAACAAATAGACATGGGTTAATTGAGTTACGAAATAAGCTTCTTGCGGAGCTACTGGGGACGACAAATCAGGACATGAGTAATCCATCTTTTGGGCCAAACTTTTCTAGAGGAAAGTTGCGCCGTAAGAAGGTCCTTCTTGTTCTTGATGATGTCAACAATTCAAATCAAGTCAAACTTTTGGCAAGTGAAAAGGATCTGTTTGGCCAGGGAAGCAGAATGATCGTGACAACCAGAGATCTCCAAGTGCTGAAGAACATTGAAGCGGACATATATCGGGTTGAAGAACTAAATTACCAAGAAGCTCTCCAACTTTTTCATTCTACTTGTTTTGGAAAAGTTTCCCCCACAAAAAATTACCGAGAGCTGGCAAAACAGGTTGTGGATTATGCAAAAGGAAACCCATTGGCTCTTAAGATATTGGGTTCCAATTTGTTGAATAGGGGCATCGAAGCATGGGAAGATATGCTGACCAAGCTGAAGAAAGCTCCGAACGTCAAAGTTCCAAAAATGTTGAAAACATGTTATGATGCATTAGATTCCTGTCAAAAGGATATCTTTCTTGACATTGCATGTTTCTTTCGGGGTGAGAAGAGAGATCGTGTAGAAGAAATACTAGATTGCACTTCTAGTACTTCTATCAGTGATGCAATAGATGATCTCATTGCTAAATCTCTCATAACCTTGGGACACTCCAACGAGCTTCAAATGCATGATCTAGTTCAAGAAATGGGTCGTGAAATTGCACAACAAGAGTCCTTTATGCAGCCTGAAAAGCGCAGTAGGTTGTGGCTTGCTGAAGATGTATGCAAGGTCCTTCAAGATAATGCAGTAAGTGACACTACTCTGATACTTAAGAGGCCAAAAAAAATATAATAATAATAATAACAAATGCAATGAACTTTCTAAAGGACATCCATAAAAATAAGCATTCTACTCTCGCTCATACATTTTGATTTTTTATTTTATTTTATTTTATTTCAGGGAACTGCTGAAATTAAAGGAATATCCCTAGACATGTCCCAGATTGAAGAGGAAGTACTGCAATTGGATCCGACAACTTTCAAAGGGATGACTAATATAAGACTGCTCAAGATTTATTATAGCAGTACCAGTACTCCCAAGATTGCACATATTCCTCGAGATTTTCATTCTCTTCCTAATACCCTCAGGTATCTCCAATGGGACAGTTACCCTTTGACATCTTTGCCTCCAAATTTCGCGCCACAAAATCTTGTTGAACTTCACATGCCACGTAGCCAGCTTGAGCAACTCTGGGATGGAGTCCAGGTACGCTTGATAATTCTATTCTGCTTTTTTTAGTACACAATGTTAATGGCGTGAAGCTATTATAATTCTATTCTTTTATGTTACAGAATCTGGAGAACTTAAAGACAATCGATTTACATCACTCTTCAAACTTGATTCAATTACCTGATCTGTCTCGAGCTTCACACCTTGAGTCCATATGTTTACAAAATTGTAAATGCTGGTCTTCCGTTCCTTCTCAATTTCAGTCTCTTAATGAGCTTACTAGTCTTAATCTCGATGGTTGTTTGTCTCTTCACAAGTTTCCAGAACTTCCAGGAAGTATAAAAGAATTAAATTTGAGTGGAACAAGCATAGAAAATCTGCCCTCATCAATTGGATGCCTCTCTAATCTTGAGACATTATTGCTCAGGAATTGCGAGAGGCTTGAGAGTTTACCACCTAGCATTTCTAAATTGAAGACTCTTAAGCTACTTATTATGTCTGGTTGCTCAAACTTTGAATACTTTCCAGAAATCTTGGAGCCAATGGAGCATTTGTGGTTTCTTTCTCTAGATGGTACGCGGATCAAAAGGCTACCGTCGTCTATCAAAAATCTAATTGGTCTTGGGGCGTTAGACCTCACAAGGTGTGAAAATCTCGAGTTTGTCCCTGAAAACATTTATAGTTTAAGCAAACTAGAAACTCTCACCGTGTCCAATTGTGTGAACCTGAAAGCATTACCTGGTCCTGGCCAATTTGTCCATTTGCGTTTGACCAAACTAGAGCTGAGTAATTGCAGGATATCTGAAGTCCCTGATCTACTTGACATCTCCTCCTCATTAGAAAGATTGGATTTAAGTGGAAATGAAAATATTGAAGGAATTCCCACAAGCATCAAACAACTGACTAAGCTGAAACACCTGGACGTTAGTAATTGCAAGATGCTTCAATCTTTACCTGAGATTCCACTGTCTTTGGAGTTGGTTGATGCACATGGTTGCATGTCACTGAAAACCGTCTCGAGTTCAAAGACTGCACTTGCACGTGGTTGGGATCATCTTGATGCTTATAGCGAGAAGCTTGTGTTTTTTAACTGCTTCAAATTGGATCAAAACGCACGCAGCAACTTAATAACTGATTCTCAGCTTCGAATATTGCGCATGGCAACTGTATTCCACAATAAATCAAAACATGTACGTCTCTAATTGATTTTACCCCTATTAACAGAAAAAAAAAAAAAAAATCAAAGCATGAGTAAATCTTTCATAATTATGTTGAAGATTACTTGAATGACTATTTTCCATGTTACAGGTACTGGAATATCCCTCCGTTAGTATTTGTTATCCGGGAAACAAAATTCCAAAATGGTTCAGCTATCAAACCGCCGGTTCTTCCATAAATATCAAGCTTCCTACGCATTGGAGGAACAACAACTTCTTGGGATTTGCTTTGTGCGTCATTGCAGCACCTTTTGCGGAGTACAATTTTCACCCGCAAATCCATTTTTGTTGCGAATCCAGTTTTCAATCCAAGGATGGTCAAAGACATCGATTGAAATACTTTCTGAGGGGATATAGCCAGGATAATGGTGGTGAAGAAAGGACCAGAAAATTTCTCAGTTCGAATCACGTATTCCTCTGGTATGATTATGGTTTGTATCACCATGGAATGGAAGATATGTTTTCCACCAGCACTGAGGTGTCATTTGAATTTTATCCCACAGATAGTTTGGAAGGAAAAGTAAACTCATACAAAGTCAAAAAGTGTGGGATCCACATGCTGTACCTCCAAGAGGCGGCTAAATTTGATTTCATCGATCCATATCTAGTTGGGGAATCAAAAGGAAAAGAAATCAGTGCTCCCTGGAGTGATACTGAGGATCCAAGTGAATGTGGAAGTATTGGGGAAGTCGAAGAAGAAGAAGAACAAGATTTTATCAGTGAGTCTGACCCAAGTCCAGACAAAGATCTTGACTCGGATATTATAGAAGAAGGGGATGGCACCCAGAACAAATTACATTCCTATGGATGCTTGCAGTTTCTATCCATGATCAAAGGCAAGTACCATATAAACGTCTTTGATTTTATCACACTACTTTTAGTTCCTATTTTCATGCAGTTTTTTTTATCATGATGAATTTCGTGTACCAAAAATTTAAACTACCATACCAAAATCCGAATCCATAGCTAGCAAAAGCTAAGAATAAGGAAGGAGTTGTAATGTCACCACTTTTTAATTTTTATATATTTTTGGATACAAGTAAGAGATCCCCTTGAAGAAACCAATTTAAGGTGATAATATTTTGATATAGAAACAATTGTCCAAACTTATATCGAACAATTTCTACTGTTTTCCAAAAGTTAAAGAGCATTTTGCGGCTCTAAATTTCATGTTTTCGAATAATTGAGAATAAGGATAACAAAACTAATTAGATCCAAGATGATATTTGTAGATGATTGTGGTGCCAAAGAATTCCATGAAAAATAGTCTATGTTTGAGATTTACTCTCCTGTTGCTACTGCAGAGTTTTTGGACTATGTATTTCTCGGGAAGAAATCTGGGCATGACAAGGGTTCTGGTTATGGGTTGCGGCCAGAGTTGTCAACTGCCCCAGGGACTTCTTCTCTGCCTATGGCGGTTGCAAAGAACCTTCAAGCAGTGGAGAAAGCTATAAACCATATGCATTCACAGATCACGGAGTTGCAGAAACAAAGCAAACGTGAACGAGAGTATTGGAAGAGGATGACGCCACGGCCACTGCCTTGACGGGAACAAAAATAGTAGATGATCACGAGTGGCAGTATGTGCATATGTAAGAAAAAGGTTTCTGTACGATTTGAAAATTTCTTTTGTTGCTTTTAATTGTTTTAATGAATCTGCGAATGTAAATCAACATGATAACGCTCATGTAGCGAAGACTGAATAATTTGTAACTATATGATACTTAAAGTGTGCATTTGTTGTTATAACATCACTTGGGATTAGTTCACGATTATTAGATAATGTTTCTGATATGATATGATACATGACCATGTGATAATATCCTGCTCCTATGAAAATAAGTTAAAAACTCGACTATATTCTCTTTCTCTAACCTGTATGGCATGATTGAGGACACTGAATGAATGAAAGGAACAAACTTGCTCTGGTGAAAACAGTGGCACAGAGACATACAAACAAACGTGGAGAGTTTTTGAGGCTTCGCTAGTTGGTAAGGGACGGTTTGCAAGTATAGACAATGTCCCGTGCTAATTTAAGTCAGTCCATATTGGTTTTCGCTTATCGGAAACAAGTTGCCTGGATGATGTATCTACAGGGGAGTTTTGTTCTGCAGTATTCACTCAAAGTTCAAAACTATTGTTCTTAGAGGGCCACTAATCAATTTAGATTATCATTGTATTTGCATCTTTGGCAATACTCTTGGTCATGTGATGATATTCTAATCCTATCCAAAAAAAGAAGAAGTGGAGTGGTTTCGGTCTTCATTTCTAACCTTTCTTGCAGGCATGATTTAGGGATGGTGCGTGAACGGAAGGAACAAAACTTGTTTTGGTTAAAAACAGTAACATTGAGATCTGCAAAGGGAGATAGCAGTTTCTTTTGGCATCACTGTAGTGGCTTTTTACCTGATCCATTTGTATATCATGGAGAGAGTTTTTGAGGTTTTGCTGTTACACCAAGAAGGGCTTGCGAGCGTGGCCAATGGACCCATTAAATCAAAGTGATTTGGGCTATAAGGAACACAATTTGAATGGAATATCTGCAGGAGAACTCTACTTCAACAGTCTGCAATCAGAACTCTTTTAAGTCTATTTGTTTTCTTGCTGTTAGAAATTAAGAGCTTAAATTCGTACTAGATAGGATTCACAGTGGTTCTATCTCAATATCAGAGTTTCAACCCAAAAAAAAAAATCTCAATATTAGAGCAATATTGACTATAATCAGAATTCAAACCAACTCTCCTAGTCTCTCTATTTCCCCCTATTGAAAACAGCAGTGTGCTAACTCTAATATCAGGGCGATAATTAGGCTTCACACACCCAACACTTGCAAGGACTCAATTCATTGCTAGCTTCTTAGAGGCACTTGGACGGTATATCCAAAAGCTAAAATGCCAAATAAGAGTAACAACTTGTGCGCCATGGGCAGGACAACAAAATCGAAATCTGTATGTAGTTATAGAGAAAGACTTTCATTTTATTCTTCCTCTTTGGCAAACTCCAGCTACAACAGTTATTCAAGAAATTAAAAGATCAACTTAAACCCTGCATGCATTAGTCCTACCGTCCCTCTTGAGAGGGTGGGAGCTCAGAAAGGAAATAGTTCATACTCTCTTACATTTAAACCACTCCTTCAATCCGTAAAGCTTGAAGCTACTTATTTATCCGGGGAAAAAAAAAGGCTTTTACGTACGAGTCCTAACTTGAGCAAAGACTAAGCTACTCTTGTCTCTTGCAAGGAGTTAAGGATTGTTCCCAATTGAGACACAAGACCATGACCTCCTCTGCACAACTCTTTCAGCAGGGCCGCTGAATCCATCGTGGGGTGGATTTAGGGCTCACATTCTGAGTTGGCTTCTCACGGTACTTTGCAGGCCCTGCCGGTGACATGGGGCATCTTTTGCTTGGCAATTTTGGTAGCGTCAAGCTCTTCAAAATTGCTTTAGCATCCATTTTTTTACCCGTTATGGCATAAAAAATAACACTTGAAAAGAACAAGCTTTCTATTCAAACAGACCTCAAATCTGTTTTGCAGAACATTAAACATTTTAGTGAAACTAATAAAATCCACGAAACAATCTTCGGCTTTAGTATGCTAAAACTTATTTTCTTCTGATGTAACTTAAAATAGATGCTGCAAATAAGAGTTGTTATAAGGAGAGTATTTATGAGGAACAAGATATAGACATCAGAAAATATAGTTAAGATTATCTTGGTTTGTGTTTATCTTATCATTAAGTTTAATTTCTCTATAAATAGGCCTAGAAATTGTATTTTCATGCCTCGGACTTGGTTAATAAATGAACATTGAGTTCTTGTTTCCGTCTAGGATTTTCTCTAGTTTAACTTCCTTTCACTCTCTGATCTCTATTGGTTCTGTATGTCCGTCTTAATTCTCTCTCTTTTCTCTTGGTTCTACATCAAGAATACTTTATTTATAACAAAAGAAAAAATAGAATTCTAAGCTCACCATTAAGCGGCCTAATTCCATTTTTTTCAGCAGCAAGGGACAGATCAGTGTCTCCTTTAGCTTCGGATAACAAGGTCGGTTCCTCCAAACCAATATCTAGGTTAGCCAACTCTTCACCAAAACCGAGATGAAAAACATCCGACAACATATCAGCAGCATCAAAAGTGCCATCATCATCATAATCGTCGGCGGTGCTGTCAAAATCCTCCTGATGATGCTGGCTGAGCCAGTAATCGCGAAACCACATTGAAGTTTTCACCAACTCCCACCATTCAGGAGAGAAATCTTCCACTTGGCGCAGCGCCGCAGGCACAAAGAGAGGGGCGTTTGGATTGAGAGAAGACCTTACTCCTGATACTAATGCCATTCCTATCTTTAACTATACTATTTTTCTGTCCAACTATCTCAAAATACAAAACTTTGCAACATCAGAACAAAGTATGCACCAAAATTTTCTCCGGAGATTTACTAAAATTGGGTTAAGAATTTAAGTGCAATCATGTATATCGGAAATTAATACTCCGACTTAGAATTTAGAATATATTAATCTATTTCTCAGAAATTTTAAAAACTTTAATCAGTCAAAATCAACACTTTATAAGAAAAATCGTAGCTGGTGCTTGAACTCAAACATTAAAATAACCCCCACCCCCGTTTTACAATGCACAAACAGACCATGTCAGAAGTTTGCATGGCAAGTTCTTCGGCATTTTATGTATTGATTTTGATTTTATACATATATTTGGATTCACGTGGAGGCTTTTTGAGGATTTGCTAGTTTCCATGGGACATCTTGCATGCATGGCGAAAGACACGTTTAAGTCAATCCGCATTGGTTTTGGCTTATTGAAAACAAATTCCGTGGATAAGATTAATTTGTTCGAAGAGGCCACTAATCGTCGTGTTTAAGATTAATTATCTATGTCTTTGGAATATTCATTGTCATGTCATATGATGATATTCATGCAACGACAGGCGTGATTGCGGAGGGTGCGTGAACAGAAGGAACAACTTGTTTTGGGTAGAAACACCAATATAAAGACATAAAACATGGGCCATTGTTAGCAGTTTCTTGTTTGCAAAAGGGTAAATACACTACATAGCAGTTTCTTTTGGCATCATAATTGTTCAACCTAATCTACTCCTAAGGATTCACTTCGAGAGAGTTTTTGGGACTTTGCTGGGTAGACCAGGAAGGCCTTGCAAGCGTGGCCTATGGACCCATTAAATCATAGTTCTTCTACAGTCAACAATCAGAACTCTTTAGGTCTATTTGTTCTTGTTTTTAGAAATTAAGAGCTTAATCTCTAACATATTGCATTTATAGTGGTTTGGTCTCAATATCAGATTTACATCCACTTGTCGTTGTAGAATTTCACTATAATCAGAATAAGAAATACAAAGCATACTCCAGTTTTCTGTCTCTCTACTTTTCCTTATGGAAAACGGCAAAATGCTATCAGGAAGATAATTAGGCTCCACACACCCAACAGTTACAAGAACTCAAGTCATTGCTAGCTTCTTCGAGGCACTTGGATGGTACGTCCAGAAACTAAAATACCAAATTAAGTGTAACAACATGGGTATCATGGGCAGGACAACACAGTCTAATCAGAGCAAAATACATAATACCAACAAAATCGAAATCGGTATACAGTTATTGAGAAAAACTTTCATTTTTATTCTTCTTCCTTTGGAAACTCCAGCTACAACAGTTATTCAAGAAATGAAAGATCGACTTAAACCCTGCACGCACTTGGCCCTACCGACCCTCTTAAAAGGGTGGGCGAGCTCAGAAAGGAAATAGTTCTTGCTCATACATTTCAACCACTCTCTCAAATAGTAAAGCTTGAAACTAATTAGCAGAAGACCCAACAAAGATAAATGACAAGATGACACAAGTCACAACCTTGCTATGTACAGGTCCTAACTAGAGTAGAGACTAAGCTACTCTTGCAAGGATTGTTCCCAAGGGACACAAGACCCCCCCTGCATTACTATTTCAGCGGGGCTGCTGGATCCGTCGTGGGGTGGATTTAGGGCTCACATTCTGAGTTGGCTTCTCGCGGTACTTTGCAGGTCCTCCTGGTGACATGGGACATCTTTCGTTTGTCAATTTTGGTATGGTCAAGCTCTTCAAGATTGCTTTAGCATCCATTTTTAGACCTATTATAGCACCAAAAGGTTCAGATATAGTAGTGACTTTCATTTAATGGGTCAAACAAAATAGAAATGGAATTTATGCTACCGTTTTTCAACACTTTCAAATAACAAACTTTCTATTCAAACTGATACCTCAACTCTGTTTTGCATACCATTATAGAGAAACTAATAACATCCATGAAACCATCTTCAGATTTATGTTTTTTTTTTTTCTCTATGAATAGGCCTAGTGATTGTATTTTCAATCCGGACTAGTTGATAATTGAACACTTAGAATTCAAATTCCCCCTTGAGTTCTTGTATCTGTCTAGGATTTTCTCTAGTCGAGCTTCCTTCACTATCTGATCTCTATCGATTCTGCATATTGTCTTAATTATATCTCCTCTCTTGGTCTACATCAATCATACTTTGTTTATGGATAACAATAGAAAATTTAGAACTCCAAGCTCACCTTTAAGAGGCCTAATTCCATTTTTTTCAGCAACAAGGGACAGATCAGTGTCTCCTTTAGCTTCTGATAACAAGGTAGGTTCCTCCAAACCAGTATCTAGGTTAGCCAACTCTTCACCAAAACCGAGATGAAAAACATCCGGCAACATATCAGCCGCATCAAAAGTGCCATCGTCATCATATTCGTCGGCGGTGCCATCAAAATCCTCCTCCTGATGCTGACTGAGCCAGTAATCGCGAAACCACGTCGATGTTTTCACCAACTCCCACCATTCAGGAGAGAAATCCTCCACTTGGCGCAGCGACGCAGGCACAAAGAGAGGGGCGTTTGGATTGAGAGAAGACCTTACTCCTGATACTAATGCCATTCCTATTCTTCAACTATACTATTTTTCTGTCCAACTATCTCAAAATACAAAACTTTGCAATATCAGAACAAAGTATGCACCAAAATTTTCTCCGGAGATTTACTAAAATTGGGTTAAGAATTTAAGTGCAATCATGTATATCGGAAATTTTAAAATATATAAATCATCAATACTCCGACTTAGAATTTAGAATATATTAATCTATTTCTCAGAAATTTTAAAAACTTTAATCAGTCAAAATCAACACTTATAAGAAAAATCATAGCCAGGGCTTGAACTCAAAAATTAAAATATATGACTATATCTCTCTGTGAATTATGTAAACAATAGTCTTTTTATTTTATTTTTTTCAATTTCTGATTGCTTCCTTCCTTAAATCTTAGAAAAGAAAAGAAAAGAAAAATAACTGACTGATTACTAAGCCCGTATCTGGAACTTTTTAAGTGTAAATCTGGAACTTTTTTCAATTTTTAAAGTGTAAATCTGAACTTTTTTTTTTTTTTTTTTTGAGATTCACAACTTCCCGAACTAAAAATCAAAAAGTACTTTCTATATCCAGATAGCTTTACGTCAAAAAGATCAAATCTTACATACTGGTCATACTTTTTTCATGATCATCACAAGAGATAAACTTGAACCCATTTCACAAAGATCAAGGATTTACAACAGCAATATGATTATCGTCAGAGACTCAGCAAAACATGAAGAAACAAAAGTAGAAACATTTAAAAAAATAAAAAATAAAAAAAGGACAGAGATCCTTTGTTACGTACTTACTGTTCCTCAGATCTTGGAAAAAAGCGTAGCTGTTTCAGAAGCTGATCGGCTTAGAGTGGAAAATTCTAGTAAAGTGGATAAGTATCTGACACAGAAAACCCCATCGACTCTTTCTATCTGCGTTTCGTTTTTATTTGTCAACCAATATTTGTCGTGGAGTGGTGAAATTGGTGAGGGAAGATCAACGGTCTGGAGGAGACTAGGTGTTGATCTAACGGTCACGATGGAGGCAAGTGTTGGGAGATGGTTAGTTGTCAAATAACTGGATGATCATGTTGCTAGATATTTTTAAGAAGTGCACCAAAGAGAAAATCAGATGGGTAGGTTTTTAGGCGTGGTGTAATTATCGTGTTATCATATGGACATTGCGCTGATCGAGTTTTTTATTTTTTTTTTTATTTTTATTTTTTATTTTTAATAATAATAGTATAACTTTAAAATTTTAACAATTAGATATTTTATTTTTGTATTTTAGTAGGAATTGTTATTTTAATAATTTGATTTTTTTTTTACTATTTAATTTTTTATCAGAAGCAATTTTATGTTCCGTCTTTAAATTTTGAATATATATTCTCCTGAGTCAGACAGTTAAATATATAATGTAACGGTTAAAAAGCTATTTTCTAGTAGTGTTAAATAAGAGGTCATAATTTAACATGACACTTGTAAATTAGTTGTTCTAGTTTTTCTTTATTAAATATTATATTAAAGATCATTAGAAAGGTTAGATAAAAAACATAAAAAAATTTGAGAGGTGTGTGATTTTTCTCTTGTAAGTGTGTGTGTATATATATATCATAATGAATTATTATAAGGTTGAAAGAGGACTAGTTCGAAAGTGAATGTAATAAATCTTGTGTGTTTCCGTTTGTTCACTTTATATGTGATTTTATTGTTCTCCCTTATAAAGAACTGGGCTGTAGTTAACACATCCTCGTGCACATGAGAAAACAACTGTCGTTTGAGTATAACGACACGTCGTTTCTTCCGGTTGAATGGTTGCCACGGGATGGCACAAGTTCTTGTACGTGTACTTTTGTTGCCTCCTCCATCAACGACCTGTATCCTTGTAAAATTGTGTTTATTTATTAATATTTTTAAAAAAAATTGTTTATTGTAAAACGAGGTTTCGTTTCTTAAAAAGAGTTGCTGCCCATTTTACGCTGGGAACTTTGTGTCGTTTTGATCACAAAGTATGCTGTCAATTTAAGTCGTAAAAATCACATATCGTTATAATGTTATATCTGTCTTTTGCTTGAAGTTGAACGACGTTTTGTTTTATGTAAGAAAAATTTTCTTGTCGTTCTTGCATGATTTGTGCGGAGAAACGACACTTTATTTGTGATTTCAAAGCTTCCTGTCGTTTAACTTCGAAAACATCAATTTATTTTTTGTGTTTTTCTTTTTGTTATTTTGCCCCAAAACTTTTAGTGTATTAGCTAGTTGTTTACTAAACTTTAAATATTAACGAGTTACCTCTTGAAATTAATGAAGTATTGCAAAATGCTCCCAAATCGATGATAACTACTAAAATTTAGAAGAAAATACCATTGTGTGCGTGAAGTAAATTCCAATCTTGTAAAAGGCTTCTTGGAGTACATTTGGGTAGAGAAACGACAAGTCGTGTGAAATTTCTAGAAAATATGAAAAGCTAAAAATAGCAGAATAAATAGAATTTTTTTTTTTTTTAAAAGAAGAATCTATGGAAACATATATCCCAAACTCAACTACAAACAGACATTCGTTATTACCAAGACAGTTTCTTTTTAAGCCAAAACAAGGAAAGAAAAAGACAAGACAAGACAGTCTCTTAATTTCATTTAATTACATAATTAGACATGTAGACATAATGTAGATGGATAAATTATTATTTCTCCAATAAGACAACATTAATAAGTCCACCATTCTTCATGTAGGCTTTTCATCATGATCATCAGCCAAATTTCATGGAACTGTATAATCTGCTCAAAAAAAAAAAAATCTAAATTACTTATCAAAACATACAATATAAATTAAAAATAGCATTTTTAATTGTTATGTCACCAAAAAAAAAAAAAAAGAAGTTACAACCTATATGGAGATGTAACATCTTTATTGAATTGTTATGTCACATAATTAAGTACACAATCATGATGATCGTGTTGGACTTTGCCATTTTTATCTGTATGTTATCAACCTCTTTGTAGTTTGCTTCTGAGGTGGTGAGTCATAAGATGCTATTAGGTTTATATAGGGATTTTTGGTATCGCAAATAAACATATAATAGTACTAAAAGAACTATAGTGTATGGATTTTAAGCAATTTACTGAGTTGTCTTTTGAAGAGCCTTTAGTTTGTTTTGTTTTTGTGTATTTTTTTAAAAGAAATTTTTTTTCTTTTTTTTTTTTTAGTGCCTTGATTTTATTTTATTTTGTTTATGTTTTGTCAGACCCTACGAGTTATTAATCTCTTTGTGAACTAGAGAAAGAAACTTAAGCTTGTATACTAATAAAGGGTGTACAAGATATAAAAGAAGAATAAACTATTTTTATTACGCTTTAGAGAGATCCAAATTGGCCAATTAACTTCTACTCCACGCCAAGAATTTTATATTAAATATAATTCGAATATACAAATTAAAAATGAAATTCATTTGCAACTGCCTTTATTTAAGTTTTTTTTTTTGTATTCGTTTTGTAAAATGGTTTGAGTTCAAATTTTTAAGTTTGAGTTCGTTGACTTTTTAATAATTAGTTATAAATTTTGTTAACTTTTCAGAAAAAAAAAAAAATTGAGATGAAAAAGTACAGTTTAGTTAGAATTAAACTAGTTTCCAAATATGGGCTTATTTTTTCAGTTCTTCCAAAAGACTCTATATTTAAGAATTATTCTTGTTTAAGATTAAGAATAAGAACAAAAATTATTCTTCTACTTTACAGGGAAGAACCTTCTCAAAATATAAGAATGGTTTGATTAGTTGAAAGATCATTATATATATATATATATAAAAGGATTTTGCAACCTTTACTAAAACACTTCCTTTTTTAATTTAAAAAAAAGGATAAAAAAAATGCCCTGGAAAAAAAAAAAACCAAAGTTTTGCTCCAAAAATCGGATACAGAATAACCAAAATATAGGCATGATTTGTCAAAGAATTATTTACACTTTTTCCCTTTCCGTGTTACTCGCCACTTGAAGTACATTGTGTCGCAATGTTTTGTTCTCTTTCCTCTGTTTCTCTCTGTTTTCCTCTGATTTTTTTTTTTTTGGCCCTGTTTCCCCTGTTTCATTGCATTTTCCTCTGTTTTGGCTATGTTTTGCCTGCTTTACTCTATTTAAGCTTGAATATCCAAACAATCTTTGAGACAAGATATAACTGTGAGGTATATAGATTCAGCCATTTGCCTCGCATATTGCGGCAGTATTAACCTGAACCTAAAACCTTATCGAAAAATGCAAATAGTTTTATCACATGACAAATGTTGCTTTCACACTTTTTTTTTTAATGTTAATAACAGAAATTCAATACCTTGTAATAGAATCACATATAAAATTACTGTTCGGTTATTCTTGTAATCACATCTAACCAAGTTTTATGTATGAAATAATATAGTTTATTTTCCATAAGATAAAATAAAGTGCCTCTAACTCTAAAAGATATTGAAATTTGAAGCTCAAGGTGAACTAGAAGCCAAAAAGCTGACGTAATAGGAACATATTATTTAGTAGTACTAATAATATTCATGAATAAGCACACTCACATGTCTTCATTGTCTTGCTTCCATTTTCGAAGTCATTTTTCAAGATTAGTAACCAAGTTATTGTTATTAGTAGTAGTAAGATTGTAGCACAATACATATAATATGAAGCAAACCAAAGCTTAATGACCGCCATTTATTCTTCTTTACTAAGAAGTTGATCAGCAATACATTATACATATAAATTATGTCACAACCTTCGGTCTGCTTCTCTTCAACCATCCTCCTCACGGAACTATAGAACCTGCGCATTAAGGGATATATATATATATATACACATGTGTTACAAACTTACTTCAACAAAAATACAACAAAAAAATGCAATTAACTACTATCTTTTATTCAATCACCATGTTTGTACAAGAATATATATAATTGTCACATAGTGGGACCTGGTTTTTTTATTCCGTCATGTGACAATTTTCTTTTACGTGTCTGAAAAATATTATGTTTACATTAAAAAAAAAAAAAAAAGAGGGTATCAATGATCTACTTACTTCCACACTTGGTTCCATGGGCAAGAGGCCGGCCACAGTGGGACGCAAGGCGAAAGACCTTGTTCATGTCCACCACGGTCTCAACTTCCTTAGTGATTTTTTGGCAAACACATGGAATGTCCACGGTCTTCACGGCACTGCAGCATGTGGGGGAGGGGTCGGCCACCGGGGTGCCCTTTTGGACGTAAACCGCGCACTGTGTGATCAGTCCCTGCATGTCGCCTTGGCAAACTGTGGCCATGCCATAAGCGATGCCAAGCAGCGTTGCGACGATTGCCAAAACCATAAGACTAGAGCTAGACTTTGCCATTTCTCTACGAGGTTGTGTGTGTGTGTTTTTTTATTTTACTCTTGTGATGTTGATTTTTTTGTTGGGATGCAATTGCTTGAAAATGTAGGGGTTTATATAGGAATTTCGTAGCCTGATTTTGGTGAGGATTTGGGTTTTGGTGCCTTTGCATGGAGTACATTTGTAAAGAAACTTACGTTACAGTTTTTGAATTGGACAGTAATATTGCATCTTCCATGTGAAGGCTTCACGTTTCTTTCTCGTTTCTGTAAAAACGAGTTTTATTCACTTTTCAGTTTGTTTTCTCTTGTCCTTTTGTTTGGCCTGCTTTTTCTTATGGTACCAATGCATGTGCATAGGCATCTCGTTTCATTTTGCAATTCCAATGCTTCAAAATAACACCGTTGTCCTCTAAATTTATTGCTCTTTAACAACTAACTCGTTAAATTTTTAATTTTGATAATTTACTTCCTGAGTTTTTTAATTTATTGTGTTATGTCATATTTAGTTAACTTTGAATTAAATTCATGATTTGAATTTGAAAGATTTTGTATCAGATTTGGAAGTTTTTTTGTTGGAAAATGAGTTTTCAATCTTCAAATGATGTGTACGTAGACTTTGGCCTTTGTGTGACTAATTTAACAGAAAGTTAAGCCATGTCATGAGGTAAATTGCCAAAATTACAAGTTTGGTTGGCAAATTGATAAAAGATGACAAGTTTAGGGGTATCAACTTTAAATATATGGGTGCCCCGATTTCTAAAGTAATTCACAACATTTAAAAATTCGTGGTTTAGGGAAAAAATTTTGAAAAAGACAGATAAACGAAAAATAATAAAAATAAGCTATTTCCTAAAACACCCTTTCAAACCATCTGGTGACAGCATGGGACACGAGTAACGGTGAATGTGATGATAGGAACAATGAGGGCAACAAGAACAACAAGGAGCTATGGTTAAGACAAGGACGAACTTGAAAGAAATAGATCAGTGAGGTGCAACTCACAATCTCATATTGCCAGAACTCTCGTAACATCGGCTTGTTTCCGACAAGTCAAGATTTTCGTGCGCCGGAGACAAGCCTTGATCTCAACTGTATGAATCGCTTATCTACGTTCCCATACCATGTAGTCTTTGTATCACTTATGAAGTTCAGTTATTCATTCGCCCGTACCATTTTGTAGTTGTAAATGTGAAAAAAAAAAAAAAAAATCATTTCTAAATGAAAAAAGGACAATTTCACCTATAGAGTTGGGAAGCAAATTTTTATTTTTAAGTAATTTATGTAAAGATGTTTCCCAAATTCTCTCACAAATGTAAGATCTAACTCTAACTCACCCTGATTTATTTGGGATTTTGTTGTAATTGCACTTATAGGATCTGGTTTTAGAATTTGTGGTAAGAAGAGCTATGAGAATATGTTGACCACTTGCTTACTTATTTGTTACTTGTAAATGTGGTAATTTATGGCATAATAGTAAATTCTTTTAGTAAAAAAGGCACACAATTTATCTTGTGTGGCTACAGAATAGGCAGGTAAAAGTGACGAAGAAAAATTGGCCGCAAGCAACCATAGGGCCTTCAAGCAATTACCCTAATAAGGACATTGTCCATTTCCAATAGCTTCTTGAAAAGTGAACGACAAAGTCCTATTAAGGAAAGTATTAGTGTGTTGTCTCATTTTCCTGTCTTATTGACCGATTTTTACTTAATTTTTGACACTCCATTTAATTGTTTAAGTATTTTTAATATTTAATTTTTTATTGTCTACTTGGGTGATTAAGTTTGAACGTAAATAAATAGCGAAAGAATAACCAATGGAACAAGAAAATAGAGACACGAGATCTACACTCGTGGTATTTTAGATTATGAACGCTAACACGAATACTTATTGCGCTTCGAAAAGAAAATCTTCCAATAATTTGTTGAACTGCCTATCAGAATTGTTGACTCCGAAATACTTGATCATCAACTTCTAATTAGCTTTACCAAGCAACTCAAATCATATTCCATTACCTTCCTCAATTAAACAACTAAACCAATGCCTTATAAATGAATCAATGAGGTAGAATTGGAAAATAATGTCGTATTTGGGAAAACTTCACCGTCGTTTTGCATGGTTTTGGAAGTGCTTGTAAAGGATTTTAGGAAGTTGAACAAACACTCATATTTTCCCGCCAACCACACCGTTTTGAAACTTAACCATTTTCCACATATCCTTTGTATATAACAAGCCCATAGCAACTAGAGTTTCACTACACAAGCTCAAAACTAGTTCTCTTATAGTGCCAATTTGCTTCAAATGGCTAATATGGCATTTCTGTTACCTATTTTGATTCTCGTTTTCTCTTCAATAAGCTACGACACGATGGTCGCAGCAAGCGCTCGTCGTCTTATGCAAGCCGAGCTTCCTAAACTTTTCCCCTTCCCAAAGCTCGAGATTCCATCATTTCCAGTGACTGGACTATCTCATGATTTTCCCAAGTTGCCTGAATTCCCTTACGTGCCAAAGTCTGACCCACCAAAGTTGCACCATGAAGCGTTTGCTGAGCCGAACCACGAAGTTCCCAAGTTGCCCGAATTTTCTCACGAGCCAGAACATAAAGAGCCAGAACATGAAGAGCCAAAGCATGAAGAGCCAGAACATGAAGAGCCAAAGCATGGAGTTCCCAAACTGCCCAACTTTCCTATTGAGCCAAAACATGAAGAGCCAACGCATGAAGAGCCAGAACATGGAGTCCCTGAGTTTCCTGAGTTTCATAATGAGCCAAAGCATGAAGAGCCAGAACATGAAGTTCCCAAATTGCCCGAATTTCCTATTGAGCCAAAACATGAAGAGCCAAAACATGAAGAGCCAGAACATGAAGTTCCCGAGTTTCCTGAGTTTCCTATCGAGCCAAAGCATGAAGAGCCAGAACATGAAGTTCCTAAATTGCCTGAATTTCCCATTGAGCCAAAGCATGAAGAAGCGAAGCATGAAGTCCCCAAGTTTCCTGAATTTCCTATTGAGTCAAAGCATGAGGAACCGAAGCATGAAGTCCTCAAGTTTTCTGAATTTCCTATTGAGCCAAAGCATGAGGAACCGAAGCATGAAGTCGTCAAGTTTCCTGAATTTCCTATTGAGCCAAAGCATGAAGAACATGAAATTCCGAAGTTACCTGAATTTCCAATCGAGCCAAAGCATGAAGAGCCGAAGTTTGAAATCCCCAAGTTTCCTGAATTCCCGTTAGAGCCAAAGCATGAAGAGCCAAAGCATGAAGTTCCCGATTTTCCTAAATTTCCTATCGAGCCAAAGCATGATGAAGTTCCCAAGTTGCCCGAACTTCCAATCGGGCCAAAGCATGAAGAGCCAGAGCATGAATTTTCCAAGTTTCCAGGATTTCCATACTCCAACCTTCATCATGAGATGACAAAATCGATGCCCGCAATCCTCCCTAAGGACGAGTCAAAAATCCCTTGAACATTTGAAGCATTCGTGATTGATGATCGGGTATTGCCAACTTAGTTGGGAGACTGTAGCATTACAAATGCATACTTCATTTTATATATATATATATATGAAAGACTCTACAATAAAAAACATATATGTATGATGACCTGCGTGTAGTGAACTTGTGTCCTTTTAGAGCTACATTCCTTTGTAGCTTATTACATGTGATTTACTATATATATATATACATATGTGAGTGTATTTGTGTGTGTTTTACATTACTCTTGAACAGTTTCATGCCTTCTATTTGCTCTGGGCGGGCTGCATGAACTCCGATTCGACCCGGTAAAAATGCCCGCCATTGAGATGCTTAATTGACTCCTTAACCCTGATAGGAAAATGGCTATTCTTTGCCTATTCCATGAGCTATGGAGAGAGCTGGACTTTGCACTTGAAATAATGGCAAAACTAGCGGGGTACAAACAAAAAAAGGTTCAAAAAATTATAGGATTAA
Source organism: Ficus hispida (assembly GCA_025413025.1). NCBI lineage: Eukaryota > Viridiplantae > Streptophyta > Magnoliopsida > Rosales > Moraceae > Ficus > Ficus hispida. The sequence continues at coordinate 1,952,613 of CM046366.1, forward strand.
ATTTGTTCTCACAGTTTTTAGCCGGTAAAACTGTAAAAATCAATCCAAGAATGATTTGACTAACGTTTTTCAATGATTCTCCTGATGTTATTTGGGCTATTACATAAATAGATCTCTTTTTTTCTTTCTCAATTTATCTGTTTTATTTTATCTGTCCATTATTTATTTATTTTTTAAATATAGAGGTTAGGGATTTGAACTCTACACCTAAAGGTGAAATTTTTTTTAGAAAACCTTGAGGTGGAATTTTGTTAATCACACATGAGTCACATTATTAACTAATAAAGGGTATTTTTTTTTTTTGTAAACATTTTTAATCATGTATCGGTCATCCAAAGAGCACGCATAATAAAAACATTTGAAAATTTGATATTTTATTGATGAAAGTATCAAAATTGTAACTTACAATAAGCTAAGGGGAATTTTGTTACATTTTGAATTGTAGGGGATGAAATAAGAAAAAACCTTATACTTCAGGGGCCAAATTTGAAATTAAGTTGGGCCAAATTTTTTGTGCTCGAGGCCCAGATGAGAGGCCCACCACTTCAAACTCCCGAAGTCCCAAAAGCCTGGCGGGACTTCGCCTTCCTCCTCACACTTCTCTCTGCAACTCTCTCTCTCTCTCTCTCTCTCCCTCTCTCTCTCTCCTCAAAGACGATGAATTGACGGAAGCCCACGAGCCAAAATCACGATTCGAGAGCGGAAGACATGGAAAGGAGGAAGCTTGTGGTGAAATGCCCAGAAAACGAAGAGCTCGCGGATTACGTATTCTCGAAATGGCAGGAAATGACCGATCAACGCCCCAATGGAATCTCTGACAACACTGAGAAGACTCTCTCCAAGGCTTATTCCAATCTCTGTAGCTCCAAGAACCCTGTTCGAACCCTCAAAGATTTCTCCCAAATCAAGTGAGTTCTTGAAAATTTCGCATTTCTCGCTGAATAGTGTGAGAATTTGAATTCTTGATTATAGAATTCTGATATTTTAAGTGGGTTTCTTTTGACTGTTTGAAAAAAGAATGAATTTGGGAAGCGAATTAAAGAAAAAGTTGGATTTTTGAAACCTGGAAGATCATGATTCTATAATTAAGTTCAGATTATTGTCGTTTCTTATGATTTGTTGTCGTTTTAATGTTATTACTATTACTATGTTTATATAATAATTGTGTTTTTGTAATTATATATTTATAAAGCAATAAAATTGGAACCAAATCATGGTAAAGATGGATTTTTGAAGACGATGATTCTATAATTGAGTTCTCATTGTTGTCGTGTCTGGTGCTTTATTGTCGTTTTGTATTTCTTATTTTTGTTTGGGAAATGATTTTGTGAGCGTTGATGTAGAGGCGTGGGAAAATGGATTCTGAAGCTTATGCAAGGGTTTTTCAAGAATGATGCAAACATTTCTGAGCCTGAGGACTTGTCCCAAAAGGGTATTTTGTTTATTATATGGCTTTAAATTTTTAGATTCATGGTAATTTTATTGGTTTTGGTGTTCATTTTTAAATTTTTTTAGGTAAGAAAACCAGAGGAGCTCGGCGATATTTGCCACAAAAGAACTCTGTTGCCTATGCATTACTGATCACCCTCTATAGGTATATGATATTCATTTTTACTTAACTGAATACTTTATTTTACGTTGGTTTTATATTTTTGTCAAAGCTCAGTGGGATAAATTTAAGTTTCTTTCAGGGGAATTGAAAATGGGAACGAGTTTATGCATAAACAGGAGCTTATTGATGCAGCTGAAGCAAGTGGGCTGTCTCGCGTGCCAATTGCGTATGTTGATTGATTTCATTATTTGCCTGAACTTCTTTTTTTTTTTTTTTTTTTTTTTTTTTTGTGGGTTAGTGATGTTGAATTTGGATGTCTAGTTGTTGTTTTAAGCTTGGTTTTTTGGTTCATAGGCCAGAACTGGGAAAAGGAAAGCAGGGGTCGTTTGGAAGTTCACCGAGGGAGTGGTATAGTGGATGGACTTCTATGAAGACATTAGTCACCAAGGGGCTTGTTGTTAAATCAAGCTGCCCAGCAAAGTATGGATGTAATATGTCAAAAAGAATTTTTTTTTGTTCTTCCTTACACTATTCTTGTTTTTCTGCGTCTTTTATTTTGTAGAATACTCCTACTTTTTAAATTAGTGGATATTCAAAGGTAGGACAAACTGCAGGTATATGCTAACTCAAGAAGGTAAAGAGGCAGCACGTGAGTGCATCACGAGATCTGGTTTGCCTGATCCCTCAAAGGAGACTTCCACTTCTGAAGGGCAGTGTGATCTAGGAGCACAAAACACATCAGATCTTGAGCTTGTGCAGTCAGATTCAGACGTAGAAGTCATGACGTCACCTGTTGATGTGAGAAGCCTGAAACGAACAGACATACCTCCTGAATATGTTGACGGGTATATACTTTGTCCTATCTTCTAAGGTTGTTTCTAAATTTTTTAGAAAATTTGATAATGCAATGCCATTAGCACTTTTTTAGCTTCTTCTTATGTCATTATGGACACACTTCCTGACTTGCATTTTCGATAAGATGATCATGGTTTTCTTTCTTGTTAACACATTCATCTATTTCAGTTTTATGTTGTTTACAGTATTGCACAAAAGAATGTGTCCATCAGCAAGTTGACACAATTGTCGACATAGTTACATTTTTTGACTTAAAAATTGGACATATGTTGAATTCCAGTAGTTATGTTCTTTGTGGCCATTGACTCATTTGCACTTTTATGTTTTAAACTTTCTTTTCTTTTCTTTCTTTCCTGGTTTTTTCTCCCTATGTCAAATGTTTCCCTGATTTATGTTTTTATGTGCTTGTAGCTTATGAAAATGGGCTATTCAAAGGAACGGGTTCTCCAAGCTTGTAGTGAAGTGTCAAAAACTTCCGGTAACAAGGATACAGGTTCACCCTGGCTATCTATCTTATGTCGTCTCCGAGAAGATGAAGTTTATGGTTCAGGGTCTCAGACTACAAGAAAGGAATGTTCTACAATATCGACACCTTCTGATGCAAATGGTAAACACTAGAACTTTATGCAGTTTGGATGACACCAGTATATTCTCAACCAAAACAATTTGAATCCCCTGTAAATTAGGTTACCTTGTTATTGGCTAGGTCAAGTAAGGGGCTCATCTAATCATGTGGACATGTGGCAAAGAAGTTTAGTTCTGTTGATTCCATGCCAAACTCTCAAGTTTGGAGAGCTTGCTCATCATCTGTAAGCACCTATGACCTATCATTTAATAGAACATGTTTTTACATTTGAATTGCCACATCTTGCTTCTGATTCTTTAATGCAAATGTGGGTGATTAAATTCTATTGGAAATTTTACGGGACACCATTTTCTAACCTTATATAAAGTGTGTTAGTTTACCAGTTCTCCCAAAAGCTTAAGCTGTCAGGAGTTGGGCCAACAATGATTTTAAATTTAAACACTCCCCCTCACATGCAGGCCAAACAATGGGCAAATGTGTGGGCAAATATTAATTTGAAAGTCCAACACAAATTATAAGAAGCCTGAAACATATTAAAGGCCCAACACACAATGATAATAACATAAATAATGCAATTGCAGGGGTTCGAACGACCTCCCGCTTTGATACCACGTTAGTTTACTAATTCTCCTAAACTTAAGCTGTTAGGAGCTAAGCCAACAGTAGTTTTATATTTCAACAGTTATCGTGGTGCAGAACCATATTTCAGATGTTGCCACTTCATTTTTCTAAAGGATTTGTATCACTTTTCTTATTGAAGGGTTATACCTCTCAAAGTAACAAATGTTTACTATTATGCTAGGTGTATTATTTAGTCCTTTTTATTAGATTGAAAAATTAGATGCCCTTCTGATTTATTCTTTAGCCAGTCCGGTATTTAAAAAATAATCGTGAAGTGGATTTGTTGCCGATTTTGGTGCTAGATCTTCTTGTTGAATTCTTTAGGATTTTCAGGCACGAAGATCAAGTTCAGATGGGCAGGAAGCGGGTGGTTTTAATATCTTATCCATGCCACCTCTGAGCTTTGGTGAGATATTTGAAGATGTGTATGAAGTCGTCTTGATACTGGATAATCGAGAGCAATTTGCCAATAAGGGGTAAGTAACTTCTATTTAGCGTTGGCTGTCTTTCTTTCCGAAGGCGGTTCAAGACTTTTGTTTAGTTATCCTGACATGACAACGAAAATGGTGTCAATTAGTGGATTATACTATGTTTTATATGCCATTGTAAGACGCACTCACCTTTCTTGTACTTGGTGTCCTTGCTGGTTTTTGCGGTGCTTTTCAGCTCACGGTCTTGTAAAATCCTGGAGACTGTTTGTAGTCAATTTAAAATCCAGATAGAGGTAAGTTCACTGAATCCATTGTCTATTGGTTCTTCCTGCCGCTCCATCTAACATGAATGGTTATTTGTACTGCCAATTAGACTTCCACTTGTTGAGGAATACTGTCTCTTCCCATTGACAATTCACATGTTGGCTACTTTATAGGTTAGGCGTTTACCAGTTGGAGATGGAATTTGGATTGCTCGCCATAAATATCTTGGCCGTGAATACGTACTTGATTTTATTGTTGAGAGGAAGAAAGTTGATGACTTGCGCTCTTCAATAAGAGATAACCGCTATAGAGATCAGAAATTGAGGCTTCTGGTATTTATTCTCAAGCACTTGACAACAACAAATTTTTTTTTTTTTCTCTCTCTCTCTCTCTATTGAAGTAAACGTGGTCTTTTACATTGGATAAGATGTTAAGGAACTAATATAATCTGAAAGTTAGGCGGTGACTGTTCTGTATAAACCTGACCTTATTTTGTGTCTTTTTGGTATATTGCAAGAGATGTGGACTTAAGAAACTGATATATCTTGTGGAAGGTGACCCAAATTATTCTGAAGCAGCTGAAAGCATTAAAACAGCGTAAGCATCTTTGTTAATATTTTTAGGGAAGACATTTGTTTTTTCTATCCTATATAATTGATTAAATTAGTCTGTCTCCTTAGTCCTTACCATTTCGTTTTGTATACAATTAGATAGGTTTGGACATTTTAATCTTTTCTGCTAACTTTAGTCGTGCATTAGCCCTCCCTCCCCTTCCTTTCTGTTGAATGAATCCATTTTCCAATGTGCTAATCTTTGCAAGGAGTTACTTTTCGTGTCCTACCACATTTTTTATAGAATGATTCTTAATCATGCAGATGTTTTACGACGGAGATTTTGGAGGGATTTGATGTGCAGAGAACATCGGGCTTAAGCGACACACTTAAGAAGTATGGCCATCTTACCCAAGCAATAACCCAATATTATAAGTCACAGATTCCTGAGGAACTACATAAAAACTCTAGTGTCTGCCCGCCTTTTAAGGAATTCATCAAAAAGTGCGAAGACCTGGATAAAATGACAGTCAACGATTTATTCGCCATTCAGCTTATGCAGGTAACTATTTATGCATGAGAATGATCGGCTTCATGTTCTTTGAGGAAGTCTCAGCTTTTAGATTTGTTCAGCCAATGAACGTAGCTATTTTTTGTTAATATGAAAGAAACCTGGAAATGATGTGTACGTGTGGTTCTTCGGTGGAGATATTAGTTTTTGAATAATATTTCCCCTGTGGAAAAATTATCATTAATTAAAAAAAAACAAAACAAAAAAAAGGAAAGTTGGAACAAAAATCAGGTGACTTTTAAACGAATGCAGGTCCCTCAGGTCACAGAGGAGATTGCCATGGCTGTTGTGGATTTGTACCCAACGATTCTATCTCTTGCGAGTGCTTACTCTCTACTCGTGAGTCCCGATTTCCTCGATGATTTTCTTAGTTATAGTTTTTTGTTTGAGCTTTCCTTCAACCATTTCTAACTATATGTTTTAACCCCGTTTTGAATTATATGCTTTGGATCTAGGACGGTGATACTGCTTCACAAGAGGAGATGCTCAGGAGGCAAAGTAACAATGTTGTTAGTGCTTCTGCGAGTAGAAATATCTTCCAGTTAATTTGGGGCAATTGACAATTGGATTCCTCATCCAAGTAAGAAACTGCACATGGTTAATATCTTTTTGCCGGGTAAACTAGAAATAGACTCATTGTTTCCGTTTTGATGCCTTAATTTTTTTGCTGGGTGTCTAAATGTAAATATGTAAAGTTTAATATTAAGAGATTAGAGATGATTTCCTAGAATTGGAAAGAATGTAGATATAAAGATTATAAAATTATAGAACACCTGATCAGAGCCAACTTTAATTGCCTATAAATTGTCAATGGAGATGGAGATGAAGAAACCGTTGTCGAATCGTGCAGAACATAATCACAAAAGAAGGAAACATGATTTATTATTATTTGTAAATAAACCTATTATCCTTTGTGGGTTTTCATGAACACAGTCTCTCTACATCAAAATATTCACTTCTGTGCGTGCAAATATCGTTTTCATCTACCGACCTATCTTCATCTTTCTGTTGGAGGGATCTTACTTCTTTATAATGCGGAAGCTATCCTCAACGTTTTTCTTCGCTGCATTTACAAGCTGCCAAAAAAATAGGGAGAAGATTTAGTGGAGGAAAAAAAAAAGAGAGCACATATAAAGGAGTTTCGTTTTGGATAGCTGATGTTGAATATGACCACAAACCTCTAATTTTAATTCTTCTTTTGTTGCGTGTCCTCTGAAATAACCGAACTCTGATATCCTTTTTAAGCTCCAAGTATTGTTCACCTGTATATACATATTTATGACAGTTAAATTCAATGCTTTTCCATGAGAGGAGAGAGAGAGAGAGGGAGAGAGATGCGGAGAGAGAGAGATACAGTCTTCGGGAACTGGTCAAGAACGAAGCCAGCCATGCCGATAACTGTATGCACTGGGGCAGTGTAGTTGTTATGATCGTATGTGTCGATCCCGCTTTCATCTTTCTTAGGCATTGCCAAGCATGCATTTTTATAAACTGAGCAGGTCCTCTCGTAGTTGTGGACATGGCCAAACAGAGCCAGATCAACCTGTTTCAAGTTTTCCAACAGTTACAAACTTAAAAATGTGAAAACCCCAGAAAAGAAAAAAGGGTTTAAAAAATAAAAATGGTTTACTTTGTTGGCGATTAGTAATGGCTCAACTTCATTGACGAAATTTTGGTCAACGCCAAAGGGTCCAGGTGAAGAACTATACATGGGTCTGTGCCTGCAATTATTTACAGCACAAATATATATATATAGAAATAGATACACCAATTTAATAAACATTGATAAAAACTTTTGCTATACAGATTTCCCCTATTCATAGAAATACCAACTTACCCCATAAAAACTAGCCAAGGAGTTTTAGATCTATCAACAGAAGCCATATCCTTATTCATCCATTGGTACTGCAAGGAATAAAACGCCAGATCAACGGGCCGTTGCCCAGTTCCAGTTTCTCAAAAGTCATATCTTATAGTTTTGGTTGAAAGCCTTTTTAACCATGCCAAAGAAGCGCTAACTGTTCAAATATTGATAATTTTTTTTTTTTAAAGAATGAAAAATTCGTCGAATTAGTACCTGTTCGGAATTGTTTTGCCAATAATGCTCAGTAGAGATAACAGTGAAGTGAACACTGCCTTGTTCAATGGAATACCAAGGCTTATCCTTGGCTTGTGTTGGCATTGGAAAGTAGGTTTCATAAGGAACCCCACATTCTCCTCCTGAATCTGGAGAAAAGTACACATCTCCATGCTCCATATAGTCCCTGGAAATCAACACAAACTTCAATACTTGACAACCACATGCCGTATGCATTTTTAGCCACAATTAGCTTCAATTCTACCTCTCGTGGTTTCCGATGGCCGTCATGTATGAAACCCGAGACGCCACGGGGCTGATCTGCTGGAGGAAATAATCCCACTCTACAAGGAAGCCTGTGGCATAGCTTATGTCTCCAATGTGGAAGATGGAGTCCACATTTCCTGACTTCACTTCTTCAGCCATGGCTTCTACTACTGAGATTGATCCTGGCTATCAAATATTCCTGATTCATTTTCTTTAGCTGATTGATTTCTGGTAATGTTCTGTATTTAGAATCTGATTAAGTAGCAAATTCATTGATAACTAACCTGAATATAGTGCTCAACAGAGACGTCTCGAGGTGCTTTTCCCATGTCGCCGTACGCAAGGAATTTGAGTTCGTCCGATCCTCCGGCCGGTGGAGTCTTGAACTGGATTTGATCACTCCAACCAACTGAATCACTGCATTTTTTTTTTTTGAACAAATCTTATAATAACATCATTGTTAAGGAAATAGATCATGAGAAATAATTAAGTAAGATATTATCGTAAATGAAACAGTCTCATGTCCGATAGCCATACAGATATAACTTTCTATTTAGTTGATTTACATGTTACTTTATCAGTAGCATGTATATATTTGGAGTTTTTATTGCCAATAACGTATATCACATTTACATTTTACACTAAAATCAACTAGTAAACAAAGTTATAAGTGTCGTTTTATAAGAGCGCTGAATATGAGACAAAATTTTTGTAGGTATATATATATATATTTGTTATGTATATGAATGTACCTTCCATATCTGTAAGTAGAATTGGTTGAAGGTTTGAGACCCGTCATCACTGCTGAGTGAATGAATCCTGGGTCATGCCACCCAAAGTCCTTTGCTGGGGAGCTAGTTATATAACTAGACTCTATTTTAATTTACATAAAATTATAATTCAATTAGTAAATATTATTAACAAAACAAAATAAAATAAAATAAAATAAAATTAGAGGTCCAATATATCTACAAGGTTTCTAACACATAGCAAGCAAATAATTTAGTAACAAGTGACAAAAAATGTGGGGCTGATATAAAAAATATATATATAATATTGTACTTAGGACAAAAAAATAAACAAGAAATTAGTAAAACTCACTGCACATATCATTTTGGGTAAATGTTGTAACTTGTGACGCTTGTGTTTTTCCACCGTCATATTGTAATTTTTGAGGTTTATCATCCCCACTAACCCATGTTACTCTCATCTGAAAAAATAAAAATAAAAACAATTAGAACACAAAATAATTGTTATATACCAATAATATTTTGATTAAAATTACGGATATTATAAGTTGTCATCTCTCTTAGTTATTTAAAAAATAAAAAATAAAAATCCTTACGGATGTTCCAGATGAATCTATGCTTGAAATGTGTCCGTACAACGCTCTATTGGGATTTGAGAAACTCAAAGGGGTCGACCTCGCAACGATGCAAGGGGTGAGGAAGCCGCCGCTGAAGAAAACGTATTCAATATCGGTTCTGATGTTGATGACATGAAACGTCACCGAACCGCTGCAAGTTGCCGCCGTACATTTGCCTTTCTTGTGCTTCCTGCATTCCTTCTTCTTGCAGCTTAGGTAGTCAGGGTCGCTGCTGAGTAAAGCTGCCTGCAATTATGTTGTCTTTTTAAAATAAAATCTTTGTTTATTAGTACATAATTAGAGTTAAACCTTTTGTTGCCCCGGCTTAATGGCACTCTTTTACCGTCTTACTCTTACCAAATATTACTACTAGTTTTGTGTTAGCTAGATTCTGCTGGTTTTACATGTTTTTTTTTTTTTTTTTTTCTGATACTAAATGCGTCTAATATTTAAAAGCGTGCATAAGATACTTTTGCATAAAATGTTTAGAATAACCAGCTAAAAGATCAACTTCACGTACAGCTTATTACGTAGAAGCTATGATTTTCCCGATGTGACGTTGTTTGTTTCTAACGTCCCAAACAAGTCCTTTATATGTCGATTTTGCTATCTGCCCCTCCACTTTCTCTTTATTTTCGTTTTTATTAGTCCTCCAGCTTTGCACAATTTTCTTTGTTTAATTACATTTACAATGAAGCATCGGTTTATTTTAAATTGTTTTGATTTACTTTTAGCAATTTATGTAAATGTGGTTTTCATCTATATATTTATCTATGCAGGTATCTCATATGGTTTCATAAATCTTTTATTTCTTATAACTGAGAAATCTACACCTTTAATTTACAGGAGACTCATGAGAAAGTCTACTCTTTAATTTGTATGATATTTTTTTTCCAAGTGGAAAGATTTATTTCAATTTGTCACGTTTTTAGATTACGAAATATAACACCAAGAGCCACCATCTATTCTATCTGATAACGGTTCACTTTATTTGATTTGAGTAGAGGCCTAGATTGCTAATTTATGATGGATAATCATAATTACAGGTCGTACTTAAGTTGATCGTGCTTTATTATATATATATATTTACAGATATTATATACAACCAGAAATTCACAAGCTGTACGTATATAACCAACGTACAGTATTTGGTTACTCATCCAAAAGGCATGCCGTCATAAAAGTATATACATAGAAACCACCAATCTGTGTGTGCATGTATATGATTTTATAAGATATTCATGTATAATTTCACATACCAAGTAAAAAAAAAAAAAAAATCAAATATATCAAACCTTAACAGGATAATGGCAGAGAAGAGGAAGGCTGCTAAAATCACCAGTCTGTAGATAATTAATGGCACTATCAGGACAGCTATTAACACTGCAAAAACACAATATTCAATTACAACAAAAATTAATCAACAATCAAATCATCATATAAATATATACATATCCAAACATAATTATAAAGTATGATTGTCACATTTTCCTTTTATATGTACATATATTTATATATATATATACATATATGATATTATATCTTACTCAGAATGAGAAGGCGATATCATGCCAATCCAATCAAGTTCAGAAGGAAACAAGACACCACTAACAGTGACCGTGACAAATTCTTCATCTCCAAGTTTAAGACCCGAGCTAACATTTATAGTCTGCTGGTAAGGGTTCAGATCAGGGCAGTCGCCGAGTTTTCTTCGATTCACTAAGCGGAAATCTGATATCGCGGTGTGGTTATGGTGTATGGCTTGAGACTCGGCGATCAGAGGGTGCAATGAGGAAGAAGAAGATGAAGAACAAGAAAATGGACAGAAAAAGAGCAATACTAAGAATTGTAAAATGAAAAAGAAATTGTGCAACCAATTAGAAGTGCTACTAAATGGTTCCATCTTAGGGAGAAAATTAAAAGGAAAAACAATTGACAAAAACTTGTGTACTTATGAATTATATGAAGGAGAAAAATAAGGTTACATTTAAGATGATGATTTGAGCTTGAGTTTGAGTGTTTTTATTTTTATTTTTATATATATAATAAGCTTGGATGAGAAAATCAAGGGAGAATTAAGCAGATTTAATTAAAGACAAAAATGTGGCTTACAAGGATCCTATGAAAATGGGAAGATAGAGGTCAATATATATACACTTGATTGGAAAATTTTTATGCTGAAATATTAATGTTATATAGAATTATATATATATATATATATTATATTCTGTTTCTTGACGTGACGTTAATGTACATGGTGATAGTTCTGTCCATACTATGTAGTTGGCTGCTAACTGTAATCTCTGTCTTTTTTAACCATTTTTGTGTAGAGATGTTGCATTTATGCCATTATGGAGCTTTAATAATACTATTTTCTTTGGTATATCTTAATAATGAGAAATCCAAAGAAAATCTCTCTCAATATAAATGGATTCCGCAATTTAATAGAGGCATTGCAAGGCGGATATCTTTGTTTAATCGTGTGCTATATATATATATATATATATATATATATATATATTAAAATGGGAGAGAATATATATTAAAATAGGAGAGAAGAACACCAAATTAATAATGCAATATTTGCTTTAATTTAGTGGCAAAGCATGAATATCAGCTTTTATTAATTAGAAAAATAAATAAGCATTTATTTTTCTCCCTTTGAAAGCACTTTACACCTGGATGTGCTTATAATTATTAGTAGTATATATATTTTCATGTAGTGGCGTGGAAGCACCTGTTCCTTGTTGCCACAAAAAATAAATGAATTAAAAAAAAAAAAAGTATCTAACGCTTGCCTTGTAGAAGCCTTGATATGCTCAAAGTTGCTTATAAGACATGATAAACCAAAGTATTCCAATTCCTAGATAAAGTCGAATATTTAAACTCGCACAACTTGGTTAATAATAGAGTCAATGGCAGTGCGTTACAAGACCATATCAATAATATTAGTTTTGTAATTTGTGTCTAAACATCCGTAATTAGAGAAACTAATTATCTAGGAATGAGTTAGGTAAATAAAGTTGTTTAGTTGTGGCTGCGGATTATTTGGACCTTCCTATTTAATCCCTAGGTTTCGTTCCTTAGTAATTGGGTAAACCAAGGTTACCCTCTTTTTTCCCTTCCCAACAACTAGATCAGAAAAGAAATAATGTTGATTCTCAATATTACACGCTGATTAAAAATTGTCTCAGAATAAGTTGTTAATATATCTATCTAATTCTTTAATTCTTTTTTAATTAATTTTGATGTCCACTATCAATGATATTCTCTAAGGTTTTTTTTTTTTTTTTTTTCTTAAAGAGAAGACACCCATCTCTTTTTTTTTTTTTTTTTTTTTGAAGGAATTTGATATCTCTTTTTTTTTTTTTTTACGTTTTTTTTTTGTGCCTTTTAAAATGGAGTATTATATCTACAGTAAGCAGGAAATTACCAAGCTTATTAAGATAGTCAAAGCACCTCATAAATGTCAAGCTATAGGATTGCCAAACCTGTAATTGCCAAACCTGTAATAATAAATGAGATGCAAATTAGAAACTTGGTGCTTTTCATTGACAAAAAAAAAAAATAATAATAATAATAAAAGAAGAAGAAGAAGAAGATATTTTTGACAATTCCCACATTGAAAAGCAGATTTCTAGCTAGCCAGAAAATTTTCCAAAGGAGATAGAATCTATCTACGGTTGTTGTCTTTGTTTTTCATGTTCGCATTCACTATTGATTACGTCACGTTTCTTATTCGCACAACCTGATCAAATAGTAGCCAACTCCTACCTTGTTAAGTTGTTATATGTCACCGTAAATCACCAATTAAGGCGAAAGGGATGGCATGGACGAATCACAGATACATATACAGACTGGGACGACAGAGTCAGGAATTTTTTTCATTAGGGATATATATTAATTTTTTTAAAAAATAAAATAAATTTTAGTGGAGGTTATGTAAGAATTTATTATTTTAGTGGATTTACATAATGATTTTTAATTTTAATGAGGACAAAATAATAAAAATATGAATATTTTTTTATCGGAATTAATATTATAGAAGATTATATGAGAATTTTTTATTTTTAGTAGAAACAAAATATGAACTATATGATAATATTTTTTTTTTCAGTAAGAGAAAATTATAAAAATTAGAAAATTTTTGAAACATAATTAGAAAAACAAAAAATTTGAGTGGGGGTTATAGCCTCCAATCGCACCCCCTTCCCTCCGCCTCTGTGTACAGACACACACATGTACACACATAAAGGTTATATGGAAAATTATAAACTTTCTGTAAGTATGTATACACATGTACGTACATATTCATATCATATATATATATATACAAACCCTAATGTACGTATGGGAAAGTTAAATATACTGTAATTTTGATGATTTTTAATATCTATCAATTATGTGCATAAAATACCCGATCATAAAAGAACATATATGATTAGACCCTTTCTGTTCGATTTTTGCATCTCGGGAATTTTTTTTTTTTTTTTTTCTGTACTTATGATAAAGATAGAGGGCGAGATGGCATGATATTCTCTTTTTTATTTTTTATTTTTAAAAAATGTATACATGTAACATTAGTATCCGTATGTCTGCCATTGCGTGGATTTTTTTTTTTTTTTTTTTTTTTTTGAAACGCTACAAAAAGGCCAAACCTTAATTGTAGTAGCATTCATGAAACCCAAGAACGTGGCTAGCTAATTATTTCTTCCAAAGAAAAAAAAAAAAAAAAAACGTGTCACACGTACCGTGTGAGGATTCCATCAACCTTTTAGTTTGGTGTTTGCATTTGCTTTTGGCTCTTGATCAAGCAAGATGTGAAAGGGAAAGCTGTCCTAGCTTAAACCACAAAAACAATTTCATATCATAGCCTGCTTTTTTTTTTTTTAAATAAATTATTATTCTTATTTATACCTTTCAAACTTTAAGGTCCTACTATATTATGAATTTTAAAAACTCATATTTTATCCTTAAATTTTTAATTTGTCTCACTTAACATATTTTGTTAGAATTTATATATGTTAAAAATAGGCAGAAAAAAGGGAGTTTAAATACAATCATATGATTTTTTTTTTTTTTCACTTGTTTTAATAGAAATCTTGACAGAAGTAGTTAACTCACCTCTTTTATAGTATATTCTTAATCAAAATTCAAATAAAAGGGATTAATGAGGAAGACTAACTAATTCAAAATTAAAGAGGTAAAGTGGGAGTTCCAGCCAAAAAAAAAAAAAAGAGAGAGTTTTTAAGTTTAGCAGATTGAGTGAAAAAAAAAATCCTAAAGTTTGGGACATATAAATTAAAATAATGCTCTTTTTTGGTCTTCAATTTAAGATCTTGCCAACTTTTGAAGCAATATCTTCCACACATTAATAAAAAGAAGAAGAAGGGGGGAAAAAGAGTGGACATAAATTTTGACAGGTCGAACAGTGAAAATGATTTTAAAAAAAACTCTAGTAGGAGTGCTAAAATCCTTGTAATAAAAATTAGGCAAATGAAAGTAAATAATAGCTAGGAAAATGATCTGATCATAGGAACAGAGAGAGTTCCATAATAGCACGTCATGAAACTTAAACTTGACTTTTTCACCCAAAAAAATAAAAAAATAAAAACTTGAACTTGACTTGTCAGAGATGAATAATTTGTGGACAAAATTATTATTTTTTTTTTTGAAACTCACAGTTTTTTAGGGTCCGTTTGATTCACCCACTTAAACCTAAATTTTTCAACTCAAATTTTGTTTTTTTCTGAAAAAGTTTTTAATCTTTTCTGAAAAAATCAACAAAAATTACTATTAAAACTTAAAAATCTTAACTCAAACTCAAACATCAAACACTTAGTCTTTATAAATTCACGGGGTTCAAGGTGAAATTATTTTATGAAATGTATATTGTATTATCAATTGAACTGTTGTAAATGTGGTTCAAATCTTTCCTATTTGATTTATATATACCACGAAAATCTTTCTTATTTTGTAAATGTTCTTTTTAATTAAGTTACTGATCCTTGCCTACTCTTCTTCTTCTTTCTTTTTTATTTTTATTTTTACTTTTTTATTTTTTTATTTGACAAAGCAAGCATATGAATACAATTTCCTGCAGGGGAATCAATCATAAAAGTTTTCAAAAAAAAAAAAAAAAAGGAACCATATAGATTTATAAGTGAATTTTGTTAAATTACAACATTCAAATAATGGTTGATAGAAAGAAAAACTAATTACACTTTACAGCATTTGAGACTGACTTTTCTTCAATATATGGCCTGCTTGTTATTCTATAGGGACCGACTCCTAAAATGGAAAACAGGCCAAAAGTCCAAAACATTGGCAGACATACATTGAACCCACTAACCCAGTGGGAAAACAAATTCTCTTCAACAGAATTGGGCATTATTAATTTTTTTTTTTTTTTTGGTAAACAAAAAGAAAATAGAGAGAAAGAGGTATAAAATCTTTTTAAAAAATAGTTTAGTAAATATATTATTTATCATAAATATGTTATTTAAATAAATTATTTTAAAAATATGTTGTTTATCAAAAACATTTTTGAAAAATAGCCTATTTGCTGCCATTTCTATATATATATATATATATATATCTATATATATATATATATAAGGGTAGAAGGTCATATACCCAAATAACTCTATAAATTGGGTGCATTCTCACATGATATATATATATATGAATATATTTATATTTCTCGACTGTAACCGTAGAATTATTGTTTCCAACCTTAAGACCTTATCATTCTTAGGATAGAGAATGATCCGTCTTATCACTCCCAGTTATCTCTTGGTGGTCAACAAAATTGTCTATAATTTGGTTTTTTTTCAAATATATGCTCACTTCTTAGACTGTCCAACCGTGACCATTAAAGTCTGATAAATTTAAATAAAAAGTTTCTTCAAATGCTAATACAAATTAATTTCAACTTGGATCAGAGTTTTTATTCTTCTTCTCCATTCAAGGACTTGTGTGTGTGTGTGTGTGTGTGTGGGGGGGGGGGGGGGGGGGGCGGGGGGGTTGGTGGGGTGTGGGGTGTGGGGGTGGTGTTGTGGTTGTGGGTTCATTTTGCAAGTCAAAACCCAGAATCATTATTAACTATAAATGCATAATAAAGGATACAACTACATCTTTCTCTATAAAGGTCAAATGGTAGGACCACTTAATTTTCAAATCCAACAAATAATTTTCTCATGAACCAATTATAGGTTTTTAAGTACATAAGCCAGCTCAATATTTGGCTTCGTGACAAAAAAAAGTTCCAATAAGAAATAACATTCATATTAAAATCCAACAAAATGCATCCTATAATTGCAGAAACTAGACAAGGAAATGTTGTATTTTGTCTCCTAAGACTACATATATGTACCCTTTGGGATAAATAAAAAAATGTCTTTCTATAATCTTTTTCCCTCATGACAATAATCCCACCTACCGACATTAAAATATAGCAAAAATCACCTTGAAATTTGAGTTGAATAGTAAAAGTTGTCTTATTTTTTCGACAATTCTAAGATATATAATGCTAATGCCCAAATGAATAAAGTTAAAAACCATTAGCGAGCCCCTCTTTGAGAGCTTCCCCGGTGCTTGTCACCATCATAAAAGTCATTTTCCTTTTGTCAAAATTCCATCTTAGATGCACCACTAACTTTATAAGCTTAGGAAATTAAGACAATCCCTACACGGTAAGAAACACACACACCGAACTTCCATGAAAAACAAGCCCATATTTTCTTGTGGGTTCCTCGTAGTTTTGTCTTTAACTAGGCCATCCAACAAAATATTCCTTAGTTTAGGTTCTGAAATATAGGGGATTGATCAATATATATATATTATATATAATATGAAGGGACTGCCATCCTGCATCACTTCAAAACAAAACATCACTCGTAATTGTTTTATAATATATTATAAAAATCAGGTAATTTAAATTAATTTTTTTCAATGATATTTATTCTTTATACAAATATCTAAATGATATTATATATTAAGATTCTAAATAAAAACAAATTCACGTAAATCAATTAGTTGTTATAATTGACTAAATTAAAAATTACAAATACCAAATATATCCAGATTCAAGATCTTTTTTTTTTTATATATGAACTTTCCTATGCGTGTGTGTATATATTTGTCATAGTGCAAATCACTTCAAGTTTAGTCTAATATTCTCCACTAGCTTGGGAGGAGGGAGAGGAGAGAGGGAGAGAGAGACCTACAAGTTGTGACTTGGTAAAAACCTCCTTAGACATTGTTTAGACCAACACCGCCATTTAAGACAACAAAGGTACCTTTCACGATACCAAAACCCTATCTTTTTGTCTGTCTAAGTCGCAACCTTATCATAACAAAACCCCAAAAAAGCATTGAATGCTTCTAATTAATTATCTTTGTCTTTTAGATCAGATACTATCCAGATTTTTTGCGATTATGGATCCCGAGTAGGACAAGAAATGAGAAACAGATAACGAAAACGGAAAAACTTGGTGTTTGGAGTTCAAACTAGGAGAAGTAGTTTTGTTTTATTTTGTTTTGTTTTGTTTTATTTTTTTTTTTAAGGTTGAATTTTTGTTTGGCTCAAGTTTAGTAGCCTAAAGATTGGTGGTTCCAAGGTCTTCGGGAGCGAATATTAATTCTCTCAAAGGATATTCCTTACAGAGTTCATAGGTATGGGAGCATAGAGCTAAGAGATTTTATGAGCTTAGTACTTTGGACATAGACGTTTTACTATGTAAAAATGGCCTTGTGTTCTGATCCTACTATGAACTAGAGCAACATGTTTATTGGTAGTAAAAGGAATGACTTGGTTTGCCTAAGTCGAATTTAAAATTTGAAAAAAATAAATAAATAAAACATAATTTATCACTACCACATATGAGGTATGCCGTCCTTAATGACGTCCTCACGACACCGATATCATTATATAAGTTTATTATAATTTTTATCACTTTAATATGTAAAGATTGTATTTTATCGTTTTCTTTGAAAAATTTAGAACTCTATCGTAATATATACAACTTCAACATTATTTAAAATTTATAAATTCTAATACAAAATATACAAATTATCATATTTTCAGTATGGTACTAGGAATTCTTCTCTCGACACCGTAAAAAAATCCATAACGGCGTAGGACACAACTTTTTAACTTTTGTTTAATTAATATAGTTCTCTTTTATCTATAGTTTTTGTAGGTGATATATTATCAATAATGATGAATATATAGCGATGTTTAAATGGTGAAGAACCAAGATTTGTGTCCTAGCAGATAAAATTCAAATTGTGCAATAATTAATTTCAGATGTTTCCAAAAATTGGAAATCAAGTGAAAAGAAAGAGACCAAGGGAAATAGAGAATGAAATTGGAATATATATATATATATATATTTTTATTTTTTGGACTGACTTTTCGTATATATGTTAAAAGTATAGGTAAATGCAAACAAATAAATCAGTATGTGTATAGATAACACAGTCAAGATCAAAAGTAGGGAACTGTTTGCTTACATTTAGTAGGACCCAAAAATCAGAAAATGTGCAAGAAAAAAAACACTGACAGATGCCTTGAATTGTCTAGTTATGTTTGGCAGAAACACATGGTGTGTGTGTGTGTTTGTGTATTAGCAACTACGATCTTTTTTTAATATATAAATATATATATATATATATATATATATATATATATGGGAGATAAGGGTGGTAAGGTGGAGGTCAGCATTTGCAGTGAATTGCTGTTTCAGAAAATTCAGAATTTACCAGACTGTAAAACTTCCTTTCTTTTGATCTATTCTTTTTCTCTTAAATATTCACTTTTTTCAAAAAAAATGTCATTCTCAGGTTAAGACAGTTTTAGACCATGACAATATGTTAAAATCATATTAGAAAAAAAAAAAAAAAAAAAAAAAGGAGTTTTCTATGTACGATATCTTTATTAGTGTACGTTTTCAAATGTACGATGAATTATAATAAAATGAAACCTATCTTTTATATATATATATATTAGAAATAAAACTGAATAGGTTTTCATATCCTTTAATAGAATTTTCTGATTAAAAATATCAAAAAATTAACGGAATTTTATAATAATCTAACGGCAAAAAACTATGTGCTAAGCTTATTAGTTGTTAATTGGTGGCTAATGTGGTCCTAACCGAAACTGTGAAAGTGCATATTTCACGTGACTGAAAATTGAAGAGTCGAGGAAGAACCGAAGACTGATTTTTTACATAAGCATGCACTTTCTGTTTCTGACACTAGTTTAATTTACTTACCAATTAAAGAGAGGTGAAGAGAAGAAGAAAAAAAATATACAGGAATTCATAAATATTCATTACAGGAATTATAATGGACTCATGACTAGTACTTTCCGATGTTTAATGTTGAGACTAACCAACCTTTGGTCCCAAAAAAAATTTATTAATGCTCTTTTAGAATAAACTTAGCAAACATAACTTGTTGCCATGATTCGGTATACCCCTAAACCATCGTCTAGTGTTGCTTAAAGCACGGCATAGTTTGAGATAAACTTAGGGTCCGTTTCAAGCATCTATCGGAGCTGCAGTTTTGAAGATATATATTAAAAATGTGTATTTAGTTAAAATGTAAATCGAAAATGAACCATATATAATATTTAAATAGTGCAAAAATGTAAAATGGATTTTTTTAAAAAAAAAAAAAAAAGACAATATGGATTATGATTTGTTCATCTTGTTATTGTGAACGTTTAAAGATAAAAATCATCTTATTTCAACTTAAAATAAGAAAGTTATGAACTTTTAAATTTTGAATTTTATAGAAATAGAACATAGGAAAAGAGAGACGTGAGATTTATACTATAATAAATTGGAGTTAGAATTGTTGGAAACCAATATGAAAAACATAAATTAGAACCGTTGCTCCGTTACGGACCCTTTGTGCCTTGTCATTATATTGACTTAATAATTTGATGGTGTTCACGTTCTAATGACATAAAATTACTTCTAGACAAATTAGAAAGTAAACAAAAAAAAAAAGAAAAATTAATGGTTAAAATAAGAGTATCTAAGACTTACCATAAACTTTTCGTTGATTTAAACTTGTTAGTATTGCTAAGCAAAAAAAAAAAAAAAAAGAGTCTTACCCACCTCGCCAATGAGAGGAAAGAAGGCCAAGAGAAAAGTTGAGTGTCCTATCTACTCTTGGCATTTAATGGGGAGCCTCTTTGTCTGGCTGTATTGTCCTAGTGCAAAGAGGAAAGTACCCAAGTGGGATGGGCTAATGGCCTTTGTGGAAAAAAATCCAAAATGGCTTATTATGTTCTTGTTTTGTTTTTGTTTTTCCTCCTTCCCTCCACTAATATCACCCCCACACCCCCACTAACCAACAACCAAGTTTGTTGTTTTGTTTTGGTACGACATGTTTGGATTGGTGCTGTGTTGGAGCATAATCCCAAAACTTTGGCCAGCTCTTATTCCCATCCACTTCACTACCTTCCAAAACAACACTCACCCCCCTCCAGAGAGAATAGAGAAAGACGAGAGAGAGAGAGAGAGAGAGAGAAACAAACAAACAATTCAGATTAGGAGGAGGAAATCTAGACCGAGAAAACTTAGTCGAGTTCTACTATGCTAGTTTTCCAGTTTTATTGATCGTTTTTGTGATATTTTTATTTTTATGTTATATTATCTAAATTTAAAAATTTAACTACATAAAAATATTAAATATTGTCATCCTAAATTTTATATTTTATGGACTATTTTTTTATGTTATATTATCTGAATTTAATTTAACTGTTAAAAATGTTAAATATTAAAAATTTTAAATAATTTAATGAGTTGTCAAAATATAATTGAATGGATAGTTATTAGGAAAGAAAAATATTACAAGAGATATGGGGAAAACTTGTTATCAACCCAAGAGAGAGAAATAGAGAGTGGAAAAATTCCAATATTCTTCTTAACCCCATTTGAGGACAAAGAAATGTATGACGACAAAAAACAAGCTCTTTGTATTGTCGCCAACGCAACCATGAAAAACCAAACCAAAAAACAAAAGACCAAAAAAAAAAAAAGAAAATTTGCCTTTAAAAACCTGAGCTTTTTATCATTTTAACTCTCTCACTCTTTACCACACAGAAGAAACTCTTGAGACCAGTTTATTAGTATAGAGTTTTTGACTTGCAGGTTGAGAGAACTCTGGGTTTCTTCCAATTTGGAAAACCCAGTGGGGATTTTGGTTTTGGTTTAGTGTTTATGTTCACTTATCTGCAGAAAACATACTACTGAGCTTTCCTCAGGTGAATTCTCTTCTTTTTTTTTTTTTTTGCCTTTTCTCTTTCCTTTCTTTGATTATAAACTCCCTTATTTTATAAGAATTCTTGAAAATTTCTCTCTTGAATTGTTTTTGTTTATTAAGTTTTCTGTCTAGTTGCCAAGAAAATGAAGTTCTTTAGTTAGATATATGGCTCTTTTTCTATTAATCTCTCATTGCATTGCAACATTGGTGGGAAACTATATAGCCACATCATACACAAATATGTAATTATTAAAACAAAAAAAGTCTAAAAAAAAGAGTGATACACTGGTCTAAAACACTATAGTGTGTTTGTTTGTAAATCATGCTGGTTTTTCTGTAGTGAGATCTTGAATTTGTCTCATATTATGAAGTTATTGAGCTGATATGATATTTATATATGAATTGAGCGAGCTTTTTTGATGAGTTGTACCCGAATACATGTAATTAAATCAATATTATTAATTTTTAAAAATATTTTTTTCCCTCCAATTCCCAGACACCCCTTGTTGGAATCCCCCAATTCAGTTAAAAAGAAAAAAAATGATTAAAGATGAGGGATCATCATCGGCGACTTCATCGCCACTAGCTTTCTTTCCGGCATTACCACAATCACCTGGGATGGGATCACCATATCCATCATGGCTGCTGGAGCCCAGATCTGAAGAGAGGGGAATATCTCTACTCAAAGTTATCATGACCTGCGCTGGCCACGTCGCCTCAGGGAACCTTGAGCAAGCGAATATCGCGTTGGAACGCATTTCCCACCTCACTTCCACTGATGGTGATTCAATCCAGAGAATGGCTGCTTACTTCGCTGAGGCCCTTGCGGACAGGATAGTTAGAAGTTGGCCTGGTCTGCATAAAGCCCTTAACTCGACGAAAATCGTGTCTGTTAATGAAAAGATTCTGGTTCAAAGGTTGTTCTTTGAGCTTTGTCCCTTTTTAAAACTTGCATATGTGATCACAAATCAGGCCATCTTTGAGGCAATGGAAGGTGAGAAAATGATTCATATCATTGATCTCAATTCCAGCCAGCCCGATCAGATGATTGATCTTCTTCATACGCTAAGTGCACGTCCCGAAGGCCCGCCTCATTTGAGGATCACAGGTATTCATGAGCATAAAGAGGTGTTGGAACAAATGGCGGTTCGGTTGACTGAAGAAGCTGAGAAGCTTGACATCCCTTTTCAGTTCAATCCTATAGTCAGCAAGCTAGGAAATCTCGACCTCGAAAGTTTGCGGGTCAAGACCGGGGAAGCTCTTGCCGTGAGTTCGGTGCTTCAGTTGCATACTCTTTTAGCAACAGACGATGATATGCAAAGAACTCCCTCACCGTCGATGTCAGCTCACCTGCAGCAATTTTCCCTCATGAATCAAAGGCCTCTAAAAGATTGGCTTGAAAAAGACCCGTTGAGTTTGTTGAGCATGAGTCCTGATTCTGCTTTGTCTCCTCTATCTTTAAGCGCTTCGCCGAAGATGAAGAGTTTTCTGTCTGATCTATGGAGATTGTCACCAAAAGTGATGGTGATAACCGAGCAAGAATCGAACAACAACGGATCTACTTTGTTGGAGAGGATCAGGCCAACGCTGTTCTATTACGGTGCGCTGTTTGATTGCTTGGACTCCACGGTACCAAGAACAACGGTGGAGCGGCAGAAGATAGAGAAGATGCTGTTTGGGGAGGAGATCAAGAACATCGTAGCATGTGAGGGACTCGAAAGAACAGAGAGGCATGAGAAGATCGAGAAATGGAGTTTAAGGCTCGAGGTAGCCGGGTTCTTCAAGGTCAATCTTAGCTATCAAGGACTGATGCAAGCTACTAGGCTTCTGAGGCAGAGCCATTTCTTCAATGGCTATAAGATCAAAGACGAAAATGGATATTCGATTATCTGCTGGCGAGACAGTCCCCTCTTTTCGGTCTCTGCTTGGAGATTTAGGAGGTGAAGCTATACATTATTTCTTAAAAAAAATCTCTTGGAGTGATTTTTCATTTTTTTTTTTCTCCTTTTAGTTTATTTTCCTTCTGTGTATAAAAGTTCTTAAGAGTGGCTCTTTTCTCTCTGATGCATACTGTTCCTCAGAAAGGTTAGAAGATCTTTTTATTTTTTATTTTTAATAATCTTTTATTAGTGTTCATGGAAATGTATTGAATATTATTGATATATCTCTTCTTTGTAGCACTATTTGCTAATGTTCAAACTAAAGCCTATGGAAGCATATTTCTCAGCTTAAAACTTTTTAGAGTAGTTAAAGGGCACAAAATGGAAATGGGCGGGGACGCAGATGAGAATAATCCGAACATTTATATTATTTGGCATGAACTTAATTTGAACTCGAGGCAATTGTAACTTAACCTAACTTAATCAATTAGCTCAACCCTACTAATCCAACTAGAAAAATGAATGATTTGTAGGATATCTCGAAAAGAACATTTTCTGAATTACTGTCTCCGTTATAATAACTTCAATTATGTTGACCTCAATTAGAAATCCAAACAAAAGGATAAAAAGCATAAATATATCTAATTGAGAAGCTCTGGAAGGAAAATTACAATATAATACTTTTGCAACCTTCAAGGGACAATGACAACATTATTGGACGAGTTAACATAAATAAAACAAACAACTAGTGGAAGCTCCAAACTAGATAGTGGATCGCCCTTTAATGATGAGATTTGACAAATAATTTAGTGGGAGCGGCAAAATTGAATTTCAACCAAAACAAAAGCAAAAACACAAAGAGAAACATAATTTGCTAACATGAGATATGTGATGAAGAAGAAACTGATCAATAGTGCACACAAAAACATTGTACTCAACCGTGGCATCTCCAGTTTTGGGATCCAAACAAAACCGTGTGAGCCAAGGCGTAGCCGCCGGCCGAATAGAAACAAATCGCTGCCTCCAACAATCGGCATCTCCCTCACATCATCAAGGAGTGGATTTCTTCGAAGAATGGTGAGGGTATTCCCATTGTATTTGCCTTCAAAAACTCATACTCAGATCTCGGTAACTAAATATTTGCAATTTAAACGTTGCTCCAAAGATGCCAGTGGCGGACTTGAGTTTTGGTGGACTAGAAATGACTTTACGGCAGATGGGGTTTTGCCACCGAGGATGTCATGGAAATAGAAAGTGGAAGTGGCTCATCTTCTCGGTTTTCTTAACCGGTTTGGCTTCGGTGAAATAGCCATCGACGAGAACTCCATTGATGGAGGGGAGTAAGGTTGAGAAGAGGGTGAAGAGGGATAGAGCATAAGGAAGGAAAGAAGCCATGTGAGTCTCAAGCGAGTAAAGGCTAAAAGAGAACAGTTTAAAGTTGGTCTTTCTAGTAGTGTAGCTAGTGGTCTTTTTAAACGGACTAGTAAAGCTTGGTGTGATTATTAGTTTTTAGTATTCTTAAAATATGGGTAAGTTAGAAAATACTCCGATAGTATATTAGACCTGGTTGATGTATCTTAAAGAAAACTATATGTATTTTTTGTTCATGTTATTTTCTTTTTTTAAATTTCTTTTTCCCACATGTAATTATTCCGCTCATTGGAAGCTAATTAAATAAGGGTACAAGTTTCACATGTGTACGTAGTGTTCAAGTTACTTCTACGGAAAATTTTATGGTAAGAACAAAGGACGGATCCAATATTTTATAATGGGGACACTATTAAGATAGGTTCAAGAAAAAATAAATAAAAGGGGTAGCGTTTGAGAGAAAAAACTTTATTGGGCCACTTTTGAAAAGCTAAATAAACTTAGAAGTTAGTATTATCACTTTCCAAAAAATTAAGTGGAGATACGTGCTCCCACTTATCTCCACTTATTCTAGGATAAGAACTGATTTTTCCTTATTAATAGTTATTATATCAATTTTTTAAGAATCTGATTTAACTAAAAATAATTTTTTTGTCAGATTGTTTTTTTTTTTTTTTTTTTTTTTGCAAAGTACACTTCTACCTTTAAGTTTTGCCTCCTTTTACAACAAACCCTTGTTTGTTTGTTTGTTTTTTTTTTTTTAATAATCATGGAAAAGGTTTTTTTTTTTTTTTTTTTTATAATGCCGTTGTCATGATAACAAAGAACTCCGTCAGCAATTATAATACGCATTAGAAATCTACGACATTCAACTTTGTACCCTAGGCCAGAGTGGGTTATTTATTTAGAATTGTTTCTTTTTAACCTTTTCCAGAACATTTCTACTTTCCTTTTTTTTTTTTTTTTTGATAAACTACACTTTCCTCTTTCTGAAGGAAGAACGATAATACTTCGACTAATATTTAATTGTTTCTGAAATGAAGGAATTAACGAGTACAACTTGGATGTGACATTCTTAGGGGACCAAATAGATGTAGTAAAATGAGTAACTACAAGAACTAATTATTCATGAAAACAAAACAAGAAGTAGCTGAAAGCAAAAAGAAAATCTCAACAAATAGAAAGAATCTTTTGTTGATGATCCTTAGAAAAGAAACAAACTAACACAAGGCAAATTTTTAGTTTCAAAATATTAGACACAAGTTTTTAATCAATATCAACTCTCTATCAGATTCCTATTAAATTGTAATATTTATTTAATCTCTTCCATTTATACGCTGGTTAAAAATTATATTTGAATTTGATTCGACACTTAACGCTGTGTCAATCATACAATTTTTTTTTCATTTCTAATTTTCATTTGTTACAAAGATATTAAAAATATAGAAAAGTACCTTGACAAGTCACAATCATCGGTTGCCATCTGAATTGGAGATATAAACGATCAAGACGACCATATTTTATGCAATCAAACTCCTTGCGAATGAAAGGACAAACTGAAGAATCATAAAAAGGATAAGAATCATCAAGAACCCAACTTCCTTTGTACGTATTACACCTCTTCTAATGCTTTCTCGATTTCAAATTTTTTCTCACTCTTCTTGTATTCTCAAGATCATGATGATCACTAGAGCTTGCAAAAGAAAGATGTGAAAAGAACAAAAGAAGGGCAACAAAGAAGAGAGAACTTGACGAGCTGCTTCTAGTTCTCATAGAGTCCGTGCTCTTGATGATTTTCTTTGGCTAAAAGAATTGATAGAATGAAAATGAATGACTCGTTTATGATTCTTTGTTTCATGTGTCCATAATAATAATAATAATTACAAAGAAAAAACATGTGCAAGAGACAGGCTATGGCTTTGGATTTCGGCTAAAGTCTTGTACATGAATTTGCTTTTTCTTCTAAATAAAAACAACGGAGAAACAACTCTTTCTTTTAGCACAAGAAGAAGAAGAAGAAGAAGAAGAAGAAGCCTAAACGACAAAGGGATTCAACAGCCGTATAACAAGGGATGGGGAGGGAAAACTTGCACATTATAGTTCAAGAAAGGCATTCTTATTTATTTTTGCTAATTTAATACAAATTCCTTTTATAGTTTAGTTTAAAATGTGTTAAATTAATTAGGTTCAAAATTTTTAAAAAAATTTATATTGAAATTTAGTAAAAATAATCAAAATGAATGCCATTCTTGAGCAATAATACGCAAGTATGTGCAAAAAAAATGCCTAAATTTTAACGGATTTTGGTAAAAAAAATTGACAGTATCAAAAATTTTAAATCAAGGATTGATTGTCAATTAAAAAAATTCAAATACTAAATTTTCAAATTCAAAAAATTCAGGACTGTTTGTTAGAAAAAAAAAAAACATAAATTTTTTATTGAACATTAGACTGAACTGATTGTGACAACTTTTGAAAAATATTCCGAGGAGAAAGAAAGGAAAATCAGAATTGACTCAAATTTTTCTGGCATTTACGTTTCGTACTATGATAGCCATTTCTGTCTCTTTGAAAATGAAATGATAATTATAAAGGTACATCGTGCACGCAAGATGTTACTATTATGCCATACTTGAAAGGCATGAAAACTCGTAGAAAGCAAATTCAAAGTTGATCGTTTTTATATTATAATATCTTTTAAATTTATGCTCTTTTAAATATAAAATTTTATCTTAATTCATACACTAGCTAAAATAAAGTGATTGTCAGTTAAAGGTATGAATATGAAGTTTTACGTTGACATTTCAGTTCAGTTTCATCTTTTTTTTTTTTTAAAAATTAAAAATTATAATAATTTTTAAAAAATCAACAATTACAATTAAAATTTTATATCGACTGATAAATTAAATGCAATTTAATTTTTGTGTTTGGAACAAAATTTAGAATTTTATAATTAGAATTAATTATTTTTAAAAACTAGTTAAAATTTTTATTGATTTTTCAAAAAAATAATAAAAAAAATAAAAATCCAACCAAAAATTTTAATTTAAACTTTTACTTAAGACGCACGGTTAAAAAAAAAAAAAAAGAAAAACCATTTGATCAGGAAAACGCGTCGTTTTGTGTGGCTGGCGGGAAGTACGATGTACGAGGATTCTTTGCTTCAGAAACTCCTCTTTTGCAGTTTTCTTCGCTTATAGCTTCAGAAACTACTTCTTCACCACCACGTGGTTCTCAAAAGCTCAAAGTTCTGAGCTTCCAAGTTTCAGTTCATGAGTTTTCAAATTTCATGAAGTCTTTCCTTAAATTTATCATTGGTCAGAGTATTAGTGACTCCAAGCAGTGTTAAAATCTCTTAGAAGCTCGGTGTGCCCACCACCTGCTCGACGATTTGCCAAGCCGAAATAGATAAATAGAAAGGAAAATACGAAAATGATAACCCGAAGGACTCGGTAGAAGTTTTGCGGAATTTGGGTTGCAGCGAAGAGGACATATCAAAGTTGTTCTTACACCGGCCTTAGTTAAAGAATGCCGACCTTTCGCAGCTTCAATCCAAGCCAGTCCCGGACTGGGACTTGGGAGTTACCTCTTCCGACATCGGGAGGATCATACATCGTCATTCTCGCTTCCTTAAGAATCTCTCTCATCGACATTGTTCAAGTCGGAAGAAGTTCTTGTCCGAGCCATTGTTAGGAGCCCTTCTTTGTCGACCGAAGACTTACATAACAGAATCAAGCCATCATAACAAAATGTGTAATGTTATTATTTGGTTCAGACACAAATGAATGTCCATTTATTGAACTTGTAAAATTAATTCTCATGCTAAAAAAAAACCAATAAATTTTAGTCCTCTTTCAAGAAATGAGAAATGCATATAGAAGCTGATTCCAAGTGTCTTGGACCCCAGCAATACACCAATGCGTGCAGTCCATGCCCCTAAAGGCGTTATAACTGCTAGGATGCCCATCTTTTCTCAGCTGTGACAATGTGGTTATGTCAAGCAAATGAACCGGTTTTTCTATCTCGCTCAAGACGTCTTTCACAACATACGCAGCCCGTGGCAAGCCGCCGGGGTAGCTTGAACCGTTGATCGGTTGTGTCTCTTTTCCACAGTTGGTCACATCAGGTTCGTTCCACTCTGTGCCACTAAATCAAGAACAATTTCACATCATATCATGAGCCGAAAGTAGAGACAGATAAGAGACAGAAAAAGATGGAAAGTGACTTACTTGTAATGGGAGGGAGAAATCCCTTGGAAAATGACTTTAGTCTTTGTTGGATTCACACACGAGTTAACCCATTTCGCCCATGTCTTTAAGCCCTTGCGAAAAGCCTCCATTCGATCCATGTCTTTGAGTATGCTCTCACCATCTTGAACATAATCCCATCTGCAATTAAAAGAATTCCGTTAGGATGATTAATGTGACAATCAAATTTTTTTCATGTTCTATATAGAAATCATTTATGTTTGGTGCATCTATGTAGTGTTCATACGGTTGCTTAGGTCCACTTCTGTACCACCAAAGCCAAGTGTTGAAGATCACAACATCCATTTCCTTCCATAATTCGCCATTTTTCAATGAGTCAAGTTTCAGAACCCGACCAATATCTTCATTTTCAATATCCACCAGATAGTGAGAACTGAATAGCATCACAGACACTCCATAATCCTGCAAACACAAACAACCTAGTACTCATTAAACTTTTTTTTTTTTTTCCCGTAGTCTGCACCTTATAATTTGCTTTCTTTGTTTCAAATTTTCTTGTCAATTCTTTTTCTTTATAACATGATTAAAAAAACATAACAACCTGGAATATCATGGAAGAAACCGAGCCATTACTTTCTTGTGTGATGTTCGAACGAGGCACCGAAGCATGAAGCAAGCAGAGAAGCGATTGCCATTGATTGAGACTAACCGAATCCCCAACAAACATGATCTTCTTTCCCTTTAACCTCGTCAAGAAATCTATACCATCAAACCTACAATATTATTTGTCCATTAGAAAAGAAACAACACAAAGAAAAACTAAGTTTCTAGATAGACCATTGAAAAGTTAATACATGGACAAGGCTAAAGTTATTACTAATAGTGGAAAAAAGACAGTTTTAACTGTAGAAATCTCCAAAAGATATTAAATGAGATTAACCAAAAAAAAAAAAAACATACCTTGGCAAGTCACAATCATTAGGTTGCCATCTGTACTTGAGATAAAAACGATCAGGACGATCATATTTTATGCAATCAAACTCCTTGCGAATGAAAGGACAATCCAAAGAGTTATAAAGAGGATAAGAATCATCAAGAACCCAACTTCCTTGGTACACATCACAAGTCTGCTTCTGCTTTCTCCATTTTGTACTTTCTCTCCTCAATATTCCTTTAGTACTCTCAAGATCATGATGATCACTAGAGCTTGCGAAAGAAAGATGTGAAAAGAACACAAGAAGGGCAGTAAAGAAGAGAGAATTACCTGACGAGCAGCTTCTGGCTATTAGAGAGTCCATTTTCTTGATGGGTTTGTTTGGCTGAAAAGAATCGAGGGAATGACAAAAGAATGCCCCTTTTGAGATTGGTTGGTCTCATTATGATGTCCATATTAGTATATTAAAAAAATAAAAATAAAAAAGATGTGCACGCGACAGGTATGAGATGAGATCAGACGATGTAAAATGTTTACCAAATTTCACATGCAACACATGGCCAACACCTCAAACCTTAGAGGAGACCAAACACTAATTCCTTTGTTTCCCTTATTCTTTTTTATATTTTTTATTTTGGTAAATAAAAATTAAGAGAATCCATGGTGTTCTCACACCCCATCATAGTGATCATTAAATGATGCAAAGAGACACTAAGTATGATGCTGTTGTCACCATACCTCCACCCACGGTGATTTGTTTCCCTTACTCTTGCACGTATACACAAGTATCATTTATATATATATATATATATATATTATATATGTGTGTGTAAAGAAGGAATATATGGAATGTGGGAAAAAATTGGTGTCTGACTAGAGATATTTTAATATACATGTAACATCCATGCATGGAAAGAATACTGCTTTTAAGGGCAATGAGAATCTCATGGAAGGACTTGGTGTCGGTAGTGACCAAAAATTTTGTAATTAATTAGGGGATATAATTAAATTAATAGCTTCATTATGTCTCTATTTGACTTTTTGTGATAGATCTTCTGCATTGATTTGATCATTATGAGTGAGCGGCAATATTGTTCTTTGAGGTGAGGTATGAAATGAGTTTGGATCTTAATTAGAGGAAAATGCAAAATATAAGGAGGGAAAAAAAAAAAAAAAAAAAAAAAGGAAGTTAATCTACGGGCTATATTATGTTTTTTGCTCCGGGGCTAGTTTGTGTGCAATAACGTCTTTTACTTGATTTGTTAACTTCATGATTTGGCATTGATTCAGAAAAAAGAATACTAAGAACAAGTCAATGTTTAGAAGAATTTTCATTTTACAAACCATACTCCACAGGATAACTGTACCCAAAAAAAAAAAAGTGATTCTAACGAAAGAGTACAGAAATAATATTATATATTCAAAGAAAAATCGTTTTGTTTTTCCAATGTCTAGTCTTGATAGTTTCGTTTTACGGCAATATCTAAATTTATGGATGGATCTACTCATATACACGTTATTTGTATATGCTTTTATCATTCCAAGAAAAAAATAATAAGTAGGTGGATAA
Source organism: Ficus hispida (assembly GCA_025413025.1). Lineage (NCBI taxonomy): Eukaryota > Viridiplantae > Streptophyta > Magnoliopsida > Rosales > Moraceae > Ficus > Ficus hispida. Next base: position 1,983,996 of record CM046366.1, read on the forward strand.
TTTTTGGACACTTAAAAATGTTCCAACTTTTTTATTTAAAAGCATAATATGTGATCATTAAAATGTTTGATTTTTTTTCTTGACCTATCTGTTCATTAACTATTCACCATAAAAGAACTTATTAATACTGATTGGTCAAACCTAAAAAAAAAACAATTATTTTTCTTATTTAACAGAATCTTAGATATTTATTGTAAAATTTCTTAAAAAAAGAAGTTTATATCACTATTGCTTATTCTAATCCACGCTATTTTCCTTTCTAAATACTGAGCAAATTGAAAAATAAAAAACAAAACGAAACAAAACGCTGCGTTTTGTGTGACAAGAAATGAGGAAGCACGAGGCAAGAGGATTCTCTGCTTCAGAAATTCTCTGTTCTCTCTCTTTTGCAGTTTATATCTTCACTCAATCTAAACAGCTCTGTATTGTTATAGACAACTAAGAAGAAGAAAAACTTCGATTTGATAAACACCCATTCCTCTATTTTTGAACCTTTTTCTCGTCTAGTTGAAATTTCGAATGGTATTTGTTTAAATATATCATTGGACAGAGTATCAGTAATCCAAAACATTGTCAAAATCTCGACTATGAAACCTGGATTTGGTGTTCTGTTGAAGTTTCGTGAAGTGTCGTTTCCTCTTTCGCCGAATATCTTTTCTTTGCCGACAAGCTTGGTGTGTCTAGCCCGCACAATCTGTTCGCCCGCCAACTGTTCGACGCTTTGCCAAACCGAAGTTGGTGGTGTAAAAGAAGAAGAAAATGAAGACCCAAAAGACTCCAAAGAAGTTTTGAGCAATTGGGGTTGCAGCGAAGAGGATATATCGAAGTTATTCTTACGCCGGCCTTCGTTGAAGAATGCCAACCATTCGCAGCTTCAGTCCAAGCTCAATCTGCTGAGAGGATTGGGAGTTGGTGCTTCTGACCTTGTGAAGATCATGCATTGTCGTCCGCGGTTCCTTAGTTGTCGACTCAATCATTGTTTCGATGAACGGTTAGCGTATTTCATGACATTGTTTGAGTCGAAGGAAGTTCTTGCCAGAGCCATTGTAAGGAACCCTTCCCTGTTGACGTATGACTTTGAGAACAAGATCAAGCCCATCATAGCAGTTTATGAAGGAATGGGACTCAGTAAGAGCGACTTGAGCGCAATGCTTCAACTCAGGCCGACACTGATCCCTCGCACTTCTTTCGATGATGAGAAGATGGAGTACATTCGTAAAACCGGGATTCCAAAACCTCGAAGATGTACAAGTATGTTGTCACGCTCATTGGCGTGTCTCGCGTAGAAACTATTCACAAGAAAGTGGCTAACCTTGAGAGGTTTGGATTCTCGGAGAAGGAGGTTCTAGAGCTCATCGGGCGGTGTCCTCTCATGCTGACGCTATCTGTGGACAAGGTTCAGAGGAACATGACTTTTGTGCTAGGCACAATGAAGCTTCCAGCTGAGATGGTGCTTCAATATCCCTACTTGTTGTTGGCGAATTTGGAGACGGTGCTGAGGCCGCGGGTGCTTCTCGCCGAGAAGATGAACGAAATGGGGTTGGAGCTGAGGATCAACGCGGGTGACATGATGAGGGCGTGGAGGATGAAGGAGAAGAGGTTTCTCAAGGCGTTTGTGACGTCTCAATCGGAGGATGTCGCCGACGAATTGAAGAAGTTTTATGATAGTGCTAAAAGGATGAAGAGGTTGGCAGTGACCTCAAAGAAGAATGCAAACCACGGATTTCCTTTCTGATTGAATTTTTTTTCTTCTTCTCTAGCTATTAGTTGTTCTATCGTTCTTTTTCTCCTATTTGAGATTGTATTTTAGCCGAGTGGGCGTTTATTGACACCCATCTGTCAACTTTTTTCACCCCCTTTCTTAAATCACCCAGCAATTAAATATTAACCATAAATTATTACTTATCACACGCCTTTAGATATTCCAAAACCCCTACAATAAAGTTCTAATTTTTATTCTTTTTTTCAACCCATCCCTTGATATATCCCCCTTAACATTTCAAAAAATCCTCCTCCTCCTCCTTTTCTTCTCATTCGTTATCCTGAGAAATCCAACGATTCTTTCTCCCTTTTTTCCCCCTAAGAAAACCAACTATTCTTCCTCTTTTTTTTTTTTTTTAAATATCTATATTTTACTTATAAAATTATATTTAGTGAGACTGGTATTCTAATGCCAAACGTTACCTCTTCTAGACCTGTGCTATTTTTCATCTTGAAATCAATGATGAACACATGGAATTTGATGCTTTACTTTCCTCATTTAAGTCTGGGGGACCTCTTAAAATGGAACGTTGTCCATAAAAAGTTTTATATGTATATTTTCTTATGAAGTGATGTTTAAATATATGTATATAGATACTAAATATCGATTTGTTGTTCAAAAATTTTCTTTTCCTGCTTATTGTTGGAAATAGCTGCACGTAACAAAAGGAAAAAACATAAAAGCAATATAGCTCTTTGATGATTCAACCTATAACTCTCCTCAAACAAAGGGGGAAAAAAAAAAGCAAGATGATTAATTTGTTGAGAATCACCAATACTTAGGACAAAAGCTCATATAAAGCATTTACTTTTTAATTTATCTTTTAAGAGAAATCCAGAATTTTTTTTCTCTTTTCCAGAAAAACTTCAAGAATTTAGTTATTAAAAAACTTTTTTGAAAGAAAAAAGTATGCATATAAAACTACGAGTCTTACTAAATCTAATTTCAAGTAAAACATGGATATCTTAGGGGGGGGGAAGAAAAGAGAAAAAAATATTATCATTTCTCAGGGAAAAAAAAAAACAAGGAAGAAGTCGAATAAGAATAAGAAGAAGAAGAAAAGCAACTAAATTGATTTAAAAAATTGTTTGAAAAATTTATTGATGAGTGGGTGAAAAAACAAAATGAAAATTAGAATTTGATTGTGGGGACTTTTTTGCAATAATAAGAGGGGTATAAGTGGAGAGCACCAACACAGGGTTATATCAAACTCAACGTTGATACGGCGATTGATGATGCTTGGGCTTTGTAGGATCAGTTCTAGGGGCTGTCTCTCGACGTATGTCTGGTCTTTTTCCCCTCGTTTAGGGGAATGCTTGGCGTTAGGGAAGGCACTAGTTTGCTTTATTACTGGCTATCCAAGTTGGATGTTGAAATGGATACTATTAATTCCTATCATCAATTTCTTTCCGGTTTAACATTCCATTGAAGCAAATGTCATTGTGGATCATGTTCACGTTGGCTTGGATTTAACTTCTGATTAACTATTTCTAGTTCATACTCTTGTGTTTGGATTGATTGTTCGTCCAAGTTTTTGGTTACTTTGTAGGAACTAATATTACTAATTTGAAATAAAAATTGCCATTTCATTTTTTAAAGAAGAGTAAATTATAAAAACAATATTTGTTATTAAAATTTAATGGGTGAAAAAAAGTAAATAGATGGGTGTTAATAAACGTCTCCTTTTACGGATTAGTATTTCTTTACGGAAGAATTTTGCATAGTAAGAAAAACATTTTTTTTTCTAATACATTCAAATTTTCCACGATTTTTTTTTTTTTTTTGGGAGCACGACCGCCGCCGTTGCTATGAACCATGTCGTTTTTTGGTTAATATTTGACATGTCGTTTATATTTAACTGTCGTCCTGTCCATTTTTAAAAAAAGCTATCATTTTTCTAATTTTAGAAAACTCTAACTATTTGTTAAAAAAACTTCATTGAAAAATTCTATTTTATATTTACCCACGCATCCCCCCATGAATTTTCACTGTAGAACGTGATTTTCTAGCGACGACGTTTTTCTGTAATGTTTGACATGTCGTTTACCATTACTTGTCGTTTTTTGTTGATGAGTTTGTGTTTGAGGTCGTTTTCATTTCCTGTCGTTTCAGTACGACCCATCTTTTTTTTTTTTTTTTTTTTTTTTCCCCAAAAAGAATGTTGTGGCTAGAGAAGTCTTTTATCAAACGTAGCTTGCCTACAAAATATGACATGTGGTTTACATTCTGTGGTCGTTTTTCTCATGTTGTTTATCTTTGTTTTGTCGTTTATCTCTGCTTCAGTATACACGCGTTTTCTAGGATTGTCGTTGCTCTAGAACATTGCCGTTTTTCAGTGATGTCGTTTTTCATATCTGGTTAATTACTCATCAAATAATTTTTTGTTGAGTCGTTTTTCTTTGACTGGTCATTTATCTTTGATGTCGTTTTGTCACTTCATAATAAAATTCAGCTAACAAACAAGGAATCTTTCGCCCAAAAAAAAATTTTATTAAGAAGCTATTGTTGTTTGATTTTCCAAGAAAGTCACATTATGAAAAAATTTGAAGTAATAGAATGATTGTAAATTCTATTTCCTTATATGTATTGAAATTTATATTCTCTTTTGTACAGCAATAAGTAGTACAAGAAAAATGGGAGAAACAAGAAGAAGTAAATATGGGAGTGTTTGACTAAGTGAACCTACTTCTTCATCCTCAACATCTCCTTTAATGGGTAGTTAGATTTATTTTCAACAAATGCTTCAAAGAAATTCTGATAGCCAGTGTTCTTCAAATAAGAAGTGAGCTTGTTGTGACTTTCATCATTTCCATGGCCTGCAACAATTATCACAAATATTATTCTCCCTAGCAAAATTCCTCAGCTCATGAAATACAAATCAGAACATGCTACTAATTCTAATGTGTTTTGGTCTTTTGTTTTTGTTTTTGTTTTTTGTTTTTGTTTTTTGTTTTTTTGCCCTTAAAATAACTCCGTGTTCATGAAAATACCAATTAATATTTTACTCAATTTGAGTATTTTTCTTAGGAAAGAAATATATCCGGAGTTCTTGTTTTGTATTCTTTTTTATATTTTGTTATTTCTTTTTTTTATTATCGTTATTAGTATAAATCGGACACGTATGGTTACCATGGAAATGTAGTATTAAACCCATCTAGGGCAAGCACATCGGGTAGGATGGAAGGGATTTGGGTAGGAGTTCTTAGGTTCGAAATCTGATAATGTTTTCATTTTTCCTTAATAGAAATTTAAGGGTCATTTCAGAAAACAAAGCAAAACACAAGGGATGTTTTAATAATTTTCCCTTTGGAAAACAACTAACTTGGTCTTATCTTAAGACCAAACACAGCACATATTGACTATCAGTCATCAATGTACGTCCATAGCTTGTTCTTTTTTCGAGAATGAAATTTTCAGTTCAAGCACTCCCGAGTTTGAACATTGCTTCATGCACAGAGATACTAAAATTGCCATGAAAATACCAGTAGTACTTACCTGAAAGCTAAACATGAATTGCCTTGCCTTCTTGCTCACTTTAGCATTCGGGTGCGATTGAAACCTCTCATACATCACTCGAGCCTCATTTGGCCTGTCAATCATAGGTACACCCTTAGGTATTCCAAACAAAGTTTTAGAACCAAAAACAATCGTTAAGTCCGATTAGGATTACATGGCTAAATCAAGGCTTTGGTGATATAAGCAACTACATTTATGAACACAGTTAAGAAAAACTTTTAACATCAAGATAAAAATGCCTTATCATTGTTGAAGATTCACATGCTAGTTATGCTTCACAAGAATAAGAAAGCTCACTTAAGTTATAAGAAGATATTTACCTTCTAAGGGAGTCTTGACAGATAGACCATTGCAGAGCAGCCAATCCATGAAGTTCACTCTGTAAATAAAGTTTTACCATCAATTAAATACCAAGGCATATTTATTTGCCCTTTTTGTTTTTTTGTTTTTTTTTTTCAAGTAAAGGTAGAAAAATTATTGTACTAATATCAAAGCAGCTCAGATTATCAAGTGAGAAAAATTACCTGGAATGGCAACTTGTCCATAACCTTTTGGTAATAGGGCAATGCTTCATTAAGCTTTCCGAGATTCATCAATGAGTCACCCTCCTTTAATGCCTGAAATTAAAACCTGATTAGTAATTTAGGAAATGATATTGGGATTTTGTGTCATGATTGTTAGTTTTCCAATTCCTCACAAAAGTTTAAGCGATCAGAAAGCGGGCTAATAGTTGTATTATGCTCTAACACTTCCCCTTCATGTGTGGGCCTAGAGTCCTAGATGAATGCAAATGCCCAACATGCGCCAATCAAAGGGGGGAGAGAATGAAAATGCCCAACATGGTCCTATCAAGAACGACAATAGACCGACACATTAAAAAGTTACCAAATTGCATTTGGGACACAAGATTTGACAAAAACATACCTCCTCACACTCAGATTTCAACTTTGCGTCAATGTTCATCCCCGTTTTCCTCTTGTACTCAGCAATCAATTGCCTTGTACGCGCTTCTTTAGCTGCTTTCTCTTCTGCCGTTTCAAGTGCTTCCCCTGGCTTAAGATTCCGCCCACCACCAAACTGAACACAACACCAACAGAAAGGAACTGTTCCACTGAACCAAAATCCATTAAAGGTGGTTATAAACATAACTGAGAACATCAATCATACCGTTTTCGAAATATTGCTAGGTCTAGGAAAGACTCCCCATGTGGAAACTTTAGGCTTGTAGACATCTGATTCGGTTTCTTGATCCTGATCAGTCTTAGATGAGTTTGCAGCATCTTTGAATTTAGTGGTGTCTCCAACAATAATCTCCACCTGCGGAATGTTGCCTTCTGGAAAAGGGTCCGAAACGGGTACTAACCCCGGTGGAAGTCCCCTGCCTTGCTTCTTATCAGCAAAATTTAAACCCATAAAGTCAACACTTGAAATTGACAACTCTCCCTTCTTGTCAGCCTTCTTTTCCACAGTCCCAGTCTCAAAATTTCCCCCACCTGTTTTAGCCCACAATATCATGAACATTGGTGATATTTCACAGAAAACAACCAACGTTGTCATAAAAAGTCAGTGAATTATAACAAAATTTCCTCCACTCGTTTCCTTCGATCCGAGAAATCAATTGTTGAATACTAGTTTTAGCTCAAACTATCATCAACATTAGTAATTTATTACAAAACAAAGTAGCCAAAATTATCATCAAAGTTTGTGCACTAACAATTCTCAGCACAATCAAAATGAAGAATCATTAGTCCAATATTCACATCCAGATTTTGCAAGAAATACCTGAAATTTCGCCTCTACTTATGCCATCATCAGTACCAGCCAGACCTTTATTCTTCTTATACTCTTTAGCCTTTTCCATTGCAATCTTAACCGAATCAGGCACTTCCTTAGCCTCACCACTAGAGCCATTCGAAACCGAACCGGAACCACCCCTTTTTCCATCTTTGAACTTGCTGGTGTCTCCAACAATTATCTCGACCTCAGGAATGTCCCCTTCAGGAAAAGGGTCGGAGACCGGAACCAAACCGGGTGGAAGTCCCCTGCCTTTCTTCTTATCAGCAAAGTTAAGCCCCATAAAATCGATGCTCGAAACCGACAATTCGTTTTTCTTTTCACCCTTCTTTTCCACAGTCCCTGTACCAGAACTCCCCTCACTCTTTTCCTCCAATCCTAGAAACCAATTGGGTTGCCAAATTTTAGCTCCCAATCATCATCAAAAATTGTAATTTTTCACAAAAAAAAAAACAACCTTTTCAAACTATGAACTATGCAAGGAAAAAAAAAATGAAACTAGTTCATGAATCTTTATCTTAATGGTTATTAAAGAATTTGCTTCTCTACGAGTATAAATAATTCTCATAACAACCAAAACTAAGAAACCAAAATTCTATCTTTAGTACCTGAAGAAACTTTAGCCTTTTCCATTGCAATTTTAACTGAATCCTCAACTGGGTTTTGCTCAATTTCCAACTTTGGGCTGTCTTTTACCATTTTCTTGTACTCCTTAGCTCTGACAAATGCTAGCTTCACGGGGTCAACCGGACCCGGTTCGGGATCGGAAGAAGTGTCCGGTGGATTAGGTGAAACGGGTTGGGAAGTTTCATCGTTTAGAGAGAAGGTGACTCTGAATGGTTTAAAGGAGTGGGATTTCTTGACGTTTGTGGGAGAAATGGCGGTAAAGGAAGAGAACCATGAAGCTTGAAGTGAAGCCATGGTTTTCTTGTGGAGTCACTTAGAGACCATTGGAAAATATGAAAAAAGTCTGTTTTTTTCAGTTATTGAAGGTTAGTTAGATAAGAGGAAGAAAGGCCTTTTGGAGTCTATGTTGAGGTTGAGATGCCAAGGAAAAGACATCTTGCAAGCGTGCAATATAAACCACATGTGGTTTCCTTTCAAACCAAATTGTTAGAAAAAAAATGTTTTTTTTTTCCCCTCCAATGATGACAAGCATCAGATTTTAATGGGGATGGAGCTCATAAGAGCAAGGGACTTTCAAGTGGAGCCCACTTTTTTTGGCCATGAAAGTCAATACTAATGGAACTGAATAGCAATTTTCCAATAATTAATGATCAACTTTTTAGCATCTTAATTCAAGAAGTTTATCCATTTTGGAATTCTGAAGCCATGATTACTAAATGGGTAAGTCCTCATCTCTAAAATATGTTTTTTAATGGACTTATCTATTCGGTTGGTGATAGATTCTTTACTAGTGGTTTCTATTATATCAATATACATATACTTGGGGGTGGTCGCCAATCTCTTGAGTAAGCATATACCCGGGGATGGAGTAGGGCGGACGATTATGAAGCGAACTCCCCATCTATTAGACAGAGAAGATCACCAAGATTTCGTAATATTCTATTGAACTTTTTCCATCCAGAGCTATTAGAACGACAATTTTCCCACACCCTTATCGGTTCTGTTTTGGTAGGTTTTTCTTGGGATAAGCAAAGAAGCAAGTTTTGATTTATTTATTTAATTTCCTTTTGGCTCCAGGTAATACCAACTTATGCAATGAGCTATATTCATTTTCAATTCAGCAGTCCCATTTCTGACAGTACACTTATTCTTTAACTTCTCGCGGGGGATAAAGAGTATGTGAGCAACAAGTTTACTAGATAGAGCACTAAGTTTTCTTCTTTGATAACCCCTAGAGGGGGCTTCCAAGCTTGCCTTTTTTATTTTATTTTATTTTTATGCATACTATATTGTTCTTACTGTCTAAATGATTTCATTTCTTGCTGAAATCACTATTTTGACAACAACAGGTTTCTGAACTCGATAATTTTATAAGTTGTGAGATTTAAGTTGCAACTTATGCTTGTTTATAGGAAAAAAAAAATCACGTGTAAAACATGCGACACACTTTAACAACTTCATCTTTGATATTGCAGGATCATTGATCTATGGTCCAAAATGTTCAGATTCAGATTCAGTTTCTCTGCAAAAAAGAAACATCTACTTTACTTTGAGATGACCATGTCAGTTCATCACCTAAAGACCATCAACGAGTGATTCACAGAAGTAAATCCACCATCAACCATGAGATTCACTCCGCTTATATACCTCGCTTCATCACTTGCCAGGAAGAGCACGGCATTTGCTACATCATCAACAGTCAACTCGATGCCCTGCAAGTTAGCGTTCCTCCCGACAAAGTTGCGAAAACCGGTCCATGCCTCCTCGGTTCTCTCGTCCTCAGGCAAGTGAGCCAAGGCCAAGTTTGTGGCAACTGCATAAGGAGAGACGCAGTTGACTCTTATCCCATGAAGTCCCAGCTCAGCTGCAACATTCTTGTTGAGCCCCAATACAGCATGCTTGGAGCTTGTGTACGCATGAGGGCCCAAACCCCCGATGGCGCTGACCAGGCTGCAGAGAGAAACTATGCTGCCTTTCTTTCGTGGTATCATTATCCGAGCAGCGTGCTTCATCCCCAAGAATACCCCCTTCACGTTTATGTCAAACACCTTCTCGAACTCTGCCAAGTCTGCATTGCGTATGTCATTGCAGGGCGAGCCTGAGACCCCCGCATTATTGACCATGATGTCGAGCGTGCCATACTTGTCAACAGCGAAATCTACAGCACGGCTGACATCATCCTCTTTTGTGACATCACAATGGAAGTAGCTGGCATTGGGGTCACTGCCAATGGATTCCACGACTTGCTGGCCGAGGCTGTCCTGCACATCGACTAGACAGACTTTCGCACCGTGCTTGTGGAATAAGCGCACTATGCTCTCTCCGATGCCGCTGGCTCCCCCCGTGACCAATGCCACTTTCCCCAACAATCTGAGAGAAAAACAAATGAACAAGACATTGTTTTTGTTGGGACAATTAGTTCCAACAAGTGTAGTTTAATGAATTTTCAATCAATAACCAACAAGAAGATGATTGGAAAAAAAAAAAAAAAAAAAAAAAAACCTCTTGAAGTTGCCTAAAAAATAGGTTAAGGCTCGTTAAATTGCAATAGTAAATACAAATAATGATTCCAGCCCCCAAAAATCCTCCGAAAAAAAAAAAAAAGGAAAACCCCTTCAATTTAGATATTTAGTACTAGAAAAAAAAATTTTTTTGAACGGTGTTTAAGAGTTTTAGATTTTTTCTTTTCACGAAAAAGTCAAAGCATGGTACAAAGGAATAGTTTTTTTTTTTTTGTTGAACGGTACAAGGAATAATTGGTATATTGGTTATTTCACTATTTTTTGTCCAGAGCCCTGTCTATATCACCACACTGTTGTAAATAATGTCCAATTAACTTTTTAGGAGTATATTCTCCCTTTAATTTCTTCCACAAATCATTGAACAAAGGGAAATAACTTTACGCAAATTTATTAATTTTCCGATAACAAAATTGAACCTGATAGATATTTTTAAAGACAGACAGAAAGTTTATGAACTATCAATGAAAAACTATTACAGTTAGAGAAGTGGATAACTAGTTGTAAAATAAAATTTAAACAAATATTAGGAAATACAAAATTCCTGACTTCAAACCCAGTTCATAAATAGGATCAAAACTAAAACCCAACTTGGGTCTCAAATCTCAATGATTTTCCAGAACTGGATTCAGAAGCCAAGATCTTATTCAGAAACAGGTCATTTGAAAGCTAAAATGAAAAACAAAAATTGAAGAAATACTGTAAATCTACAAAACTATTAGTACTGTGAAGTTTGTCAGATAAAATTTTTATTTTTGAAATTAAAAAAAAATCATAGCTTTTGTTTAAAGCCCAGAGAAGAACCCAAGAGCCAACTATGAACAAGTCTGAGTGATGTTTGGGATTCATAAGATGTAAAACCAGAAACACGTCATTTGAAAATCAGATCAGTTTGATGATCAAGGTGAAGCTGAATTAATTGTTTAGACACCAAAAAAAAAAGCAATTAAATATAATTAAATTAAGCACAGAGAGAGAGAGAGAGAGAGAGACAGAGAGAGGGATTCTTACCTTCCGCTGGAAGAAGAATCAGACCCGGTGGCGCTTGTAGTGGACATTGCCGTGTTTTCTTGCTACGCTACCTCAACTCTCTCTCTCCATCTCTCTCTGACTCTTATTTGTTTGTTTCTGAACTCTGTTGCTCTCTCTCTCTACACATATATACGCATATGTGCGCGTGTACCTGTTTATATATTGGAAAAATGGTTTAAAAACCGTCCGTGATGACTCGTTTTGAGGCCCAAATTTGAATGAGATCTACTTAGTAAAAATAATGAGTTTTTATGAATTTGAGTTTTTCCTTGTGAGGAGTTTAAAATCGTATATTTATATACTTTAAATGATTATCAAATGAATGAGAAACTAATATTCAAAGTATATCCTTTGGAATAGAATTATGTTGGGGAAATTGTTTATAAATTTGGAATATCATATTGTTTAGACATAAAAATTTAATGGATTTTATAAAATTTTTATACTTGTGGACTTATGTAAGATGTTGTACTTAAGAGGCTTTTTCATGTGCAGAGGCTGCAAATCATCACCCTGGTAGGTTAAGGGCCCAATATATGTGCCCACACGATTTGTGTGATGTGAATGTTAGTCCGCGTATAAGTTTCATTTTGCAAATTTTTATTTTGCTGTTTCAACAAAATTTGGAATTTATTTTCATTAAATTCAGAATATTTTTTTGCAAAATTCACAATTTATTTTAATTAAATATAGAATATCAACGGCTTCATTTGTTGATATTATAACGCTTTAGTGTGTGCATTTTGATATTCCAGCTTCATCTATTGTGTGCAAAGAGGCTTCATCAACTCCCTCAACAGCTTCATTTAAGAGGCTTTTTCATGCGCAGAGGGTGCAAATCACCGCTCTAGTGGGTTAAGGAGTCCAATATGTGTGCCCACACGATTTGAGTGATGTAAATATCGGTCCGTCAAGCTTGTTCTCGTGTAGGCTTCATTTTGCAAATTTTTATTTTGCCATTTCAACAAAATTTGAAATTTGTTTTTATTAAATTCAGAATTTTTTCAACAAAATTTAGAATTTATTTTTACTAAATTTAGAATATATTTGTTGATATTCTAGGACTTTCGTGTGTGCGTGTCAATATTCCAGTTTCATCTATTGAGTATTAGTGTATGATTAACCCATAACTAATCAAAGGATTAATATGAATATGAATAGTTATAACTTAAGACATAATTCACATGAATCTCATGTTAATTTTGGATTAAAATATCATCGATTTAATTTTGTAACACTTCTTTTTGAATCCTATAAAAAGAGACAATCACAAGAATGTTGAACACAAAACACACATCACAAGTTCTTTTTCTCTCTTGTCGCCGAAAGTTATTCTCGATCATGCTAAACTGCAGTTGTTTGTCATTATATCTTGGGAGAAACATCCGTTGAAACCTCGTACACTTATCGGAGGGGACGAATCTGTTTTAAGGAAAGCGAGACACACGTTTCTTGATGTTCTTTATCTTTGTGTTGTTTCATTTTAGTTAAAGTTATATTTTGGTTGTCGTAATTTTTCTTATATCATAGTTGTTAGTTGTTTATATTCCATTATATTCTAACAATATGGCTGTGTTTGGAGGATCAGTTCGGACTCAAATTTTTAAGTCCAAACTCAACTTAGTGCATTTAGCTCTTCAGTACAACTTGAACTCGAACGTGAACCGTTGTACAGTGTATTGAGTTGGGTTTACTATTGCCCTACCTACCCACATGAATTGATTCCCCAACCTCGGAAGCCCTCCCCCCCGACAGACGCCCGTTTCTTCTTCAGCTCTCCCCATCTTCAAGCAACATGCTGCACAGAAGTTCCTCTCTCCCCATTTGTATTGCAACGGTTCCCAGCTCCTTGGCAACCATTCCCTCTGGCAGTTTGGCCCTCACCCACTGACAACGACTTCTCCCCAGCTGCCAGCAACCATCCCCTCTGGTGAGCCCGTCCACCATGGCACCCCACCAACCTAGTTACGAGCTTCCTATTTCCCCACTCACCGCCGAATTGCGAGTTCACCGGCCTTGCAAGTTGCAGAAGAAGAAATGGAAGAAGAGATGGAGTCATTGGAGGCTCCGCCATTCTCGGCGGTGATGGCACTAATGGGGATAAGGTTGCAAAGCCTAAAGGAGGAGGATGAGGGAGGTGGTGGCGGTGGCCATGGTGACGGTGTGCCTGACAGCGATGAAGGTGGTGGTGGAGAAGGGAGAGAATTGGGAAGGTTGTAGAGAGAGAGAGAGAGAAAGAGAGAGAAAAGCGATGGAGAGAGAATTGGGAAGGTTTTAGGATAAAAAAATCTTAAAAATATTATAATAAATATAATTTTTGTGATAAATATTATATTTGAATGCATAATAAAATTTACGTGCACGGTGCATCTAAGCCATTTAAAATAGTTCAACTATCGAAACTTTTACGTAGTCACTTTGCGATATGCGAATAAGGATTATTTCTTTAGCAAATACGTAATTCTTGTTGTATTTTATGGCTATGTAAAAAATATTGTAAACAACTTTTATGTATGTTGTTGATGTATGTTTTTATTTTAATTTATTTTAATTTTTTCATTCGTAACCTATAATGGAATGTTAACTTTGAGTTAAACTTTTTAACTCAAATTTTTTACCTACAAACATGGCCCTAACTCAAATTAAATTTTTCAACTCAAACTTTTTTACCAAACACTCAACTCAAGTTAAACTTTTCAACTCAAAATTTTTACTAAAAACTCAACTTTTAAACTCAACTTAACTCAACTTAAACTCAATTTAAAAATCTTAATTCAAACTCATTTATCGAACACCCCTAAATATATATATATATAAATATATGTTTGGCAAGTAACAGCCACTTCCCCAATAGCGCCGCCGTTAATGGCTTTATCTGGCAAGATACAGCCAATACTTGCGTAATTCCCCAAAAAACAAATTCTTGCATAATGTTGAGACTTGAGAATAACGTCGTTTTCAGTCGAGAAAAAATAATTAAAGATATGAAAAAAAATAAAAATAAAACCGTGGGTCAAATGTCAGCGCAGAGTGAGTGGTCATCGTCTTGTTAATTTTGTAGTCTTTTCAGACGGAAATACGTGAGATCAAATTTCAGATTCTAATGTCGTTTCTTGAGATTAAAATGACTTGCCGTTTATTGTTGTGAAATTTTATCAGTCCCACCCTCATCAAGTTAAGAACGAACTAAAGACATAATTTCAGGATTTATTGTTGTTTCATGAAAACGACAGTTCGTTTGTTTAGATTTTCATGGAGTTTGTTATTTTAAAGATTTTTGTCGTTCTAACCAGACTCGAGTCATGAAAGAAATGTCGTTTCTTCTGAACTTATTGCCATTGTGTAATGTGAAAAGAACAATTGTTCCTATTTTCTAAAAATCTTGTCGTCTTTTAGAAGGACAGTGACGCATACTGTTGTCTTTCAGATTTACTATCGGCCATAAAGAAAACGACGTGTCCTCTAATCGTTAATGATCAAAACGACATTTAATTAATGCTTAGAAATGTTGTCGTCCGCATTTAATTATAAAGCGACGTGCCAAATAAGTTATAAATCTTCTAAATTCGTAGGTCAGAAAGCCCAAAAGAAAAAAAAAAAAAAAGAAAAAACAACAACAACAAACCTCGTATTTTATATTTTACCGTCCTTCACTCAAAAAATACATGTTGATAGATCACAAGTTCAGCCATTCGAACTGTAAAACAGCATGTTGTTTAGCTTTTACTGTCGTTCATTCCCATCTGTCCGTAAACCGACTTTCACTGTCGTTTTTATTTTTATTTTTTTAATTTTTAATTTTTTGTTGCATTCACTGTCGTTTTTATTTCTTCATTCCAGAAACCCGCTTAAACCCATTTCTCTCCTCACCCACTCAACAGTCTTCTTCTTCTTCTTCTTCTTCACAAAAGCTCTGCAAGCCAAAAAAAAGAGCCAAAATTCATAATTCAGGAAACCCTAAAAATCGCAAATCCTTCCATTTTTCTTCCACTATGAACTCCTGAAACTTCCCTTCTCTTCTCTTTCTCCACGTCAAACCTCCTCTTCTCTGCGTCTCCAAAAACCCTAGATTCCCTTCCCCTCGCAATGACGAAGGTCTACGGAACCGGCGCGTACGACTTCAAGCGCCACCACGTCGCCGAGTATCCGGTCGAGCCGCCGCCGCCGCCTTCGCAGCAGCAGCAGCACCAGCTCGCCGACAAGCCGGTCGAGTCGAAGCCCGGCTCGACTGTCCCGAGCTCGATTACGCTGTCGGAGATTCAGCGTGACCGGCTCACAAAGATCGCCACGGCCAACTGGTCGAAGGCCGGCGAGTCCGGGGAGCCGAGGAGGCCGTTCGATGCCGAATTGGTGAAGGAGATCTACGAGACGGAGCTGCTGGTGAAGGAAGGCCAGAGAAAGCCCGTGCCTTTGCAGAGAGTGATGATTCTGGAGGTCAGCCAGTACTTAGAGAACTATCTCTGGCCGAATTTCAACCCCGCCACCGCCACCTTTGAGCATGTGATGTCGATGATCATCATGATTAACGAAAAGGTTTTGAATTTTGGAGCTATTTTTGCTTGTTTGTCTTGAAATTATGTGCATTAGAGTTGCTTTTGATTTTTAGAATTTATGGATTCTGGAAGTTGGTTTCTCGTTATTTTGTCGATGAAATGGATGGTAAGTAGAGGGAAAATTATAAATTTTGAAACAGTTATCACTGATTTTTTGGGACTCTAACGGGAGTTGGAGTTCTTTTGATTGGAAATGAGTTAATGTTTGGAAAGGTGTGTTTAGTTGAAATATAATTTGAATGTGAAATGTCATATTTAAATAGTGTAAAAAGCTGAAATGTGTTCGATAAAAAATGTATATATAGGAATCTCTTTGTCGTGAGCATTTAGACACAAGAATCATCAAAATGAAATAAGAAAGTTATGGATTTTCAAAGTTTGAGTATTCTGAAAATGGAAGAGAGAGAAAAAGATATGTGGATTTGAAATGAGTTGTGAAAACAAATGAGTTTTGGAGGGGGGAAAAAATCAAAACTCTAACAGGAGTTGGAGTTCCAAACGGGCCCTTAAGCTCCTTTTGATTGTTTAGATGATGGTTATAGATTTGTTTTGGTTTTGGGTATATGATTTTTTCTTTTAAAAATTTCTTGTTGTTTGTTTGTTTACGAAATTATGTGCTTTGGAGTTGTTTGTGATTTCTAGTTTATGTGGACTGTCAAAAAGTTAATAGTGTTTAGTTTATGAGATAGGCATTACTGATTTTAAACTCGTTATGCTTGTCTGATAAAATGATATGAAGAGATAACTGGTGTTTGAATTGCATGGATTTGTTTTAATTTTGGGTGTGGAGCTTGTTGTTTCACATTTGATGATCAAGACCTTGTTTGTGGCTGAGTTAGGTGCAAAAGTGGAATATTTTTTTTTAATCTTCAGAAATAGATTTGGAATATTGGATATGTTAGGATGTAGATGGACTTAAGCTTCTTCTTTTCATCAGATTATTGGACACTGATATTAGATTGTTTTGTTTTATTTCTTGGGACATACTGGTTCTCTATTAGCAGGCGAGATCTTATCAATGGGGAAGTAGATGAAGAGTATAAACTAATCAATGCAATTTTGCTTTGTGAACTTGCAGTTTCGGGAGAATGTGGCAGCCTGGGTATGTTTTTATGACCGAAAAGATGTGTTTAGAGGGTTTCTTGAGAGGGTTCTTCGACTTAAGGAGGTTTGTGCTATATTCTGCTTCCTAATTAGTAAGATACTTCATACGTGTTATAGAATTGCATGTTCTTACTGATATTGATCTTCAGGTTGTTTTCCATGGAGTATTACAGCATTTCTACATATATGTGATCTCTGGAAATCTTGCAATGTTTTTTTATCTACTATTGGGATATACTAATTTAGCGGCCGTCACTCTTTGAGTGATGACATTTTGACTGGTTGATGCAGTTGCTACTTTTCAATGGTTTTAGTAGTCAACCTGTTTGACGGAGTTGCTTTATGGTGCCTGTCTAATTGGAAATTTTGAATCCTTGGAAATTTGTAAATTTTTTTTTTTCCTTCACAAGGATAAAAACATTTCAGTGACTGATTTTAGATCTGGATATATGTCTATCAGATTTTATGTTATTTTCTCTAACGCATTAGCCTGAACACTTTGTGGTTTTTAGTTTATGTTGGTATGCCATATTGAATATTAACTGCTTTTTTTTTTTTTTTCCAACAATTTTTTATGATAAAATACTGAAATATAATATCCCATGGAATTATGTTTGTTTGCATAGCTTCTTTAAGAATAGTTTCATACTGTTCTAGTGTCAAGGCCATTCTATTCTCTCGACTTCCGGATGAATTACTAAATAAATTCATCTAAATATTTTCTTGAATGAAGTCATATTGTTGCTTTACTCACTCAAGTAGAAGTCAGATAAAAGATTGTGCATGCAACTATATTTAGTGTTTAAGATGAATGAATGAGGCTGATATTTGGAACTGTGGCTGTAGGGAAGAGAATTGAGTATAGCAGAGAAGACGAATTATTTGGTCTTCATGATTAATGCGTTTCAGGTATCACCTTTTGAGGTTCTGAACGCTTGCTTCTTAGTTTAACAAGCATCTTCTTCATTGTGCATAACAATATTGTGGCTATTTATGTTTTTTCGTTACTCATCAGTTTTTCTTCATTCTAGAATCCTATTATTAATATTCATAAAAAAGAATCCTGTTATTAATTTGAGTCATGTCATGCTGTTTTGAAAATTTTAATTTTGCTGTTTTGAAAATTTTAATTTTGCAAGATTGGTAAATTTAGCAGCACCCAATTATCTGATATAGTGTTGGACAATTTCATATGTTCTTCAAATTTCATTCGTGATGTTTTTATATGTACAAATTTACTGTTATTGCCAAATATCTTTTCATAACTTAAGCAGTCAGATATTATGGTGTTCTTTTATTTTTATAATAGTTTTTTTTTTGGGATTTTTTAATGGATTGTGGCGAGAAGTTTAACAATCTATTACAATCTTATTTGACAGAGTTTGGAAGATGAGATTGTCAGTGAGACTATTCTTAGATTGGCAAGTTTGCAGTCGTGGCATAGTTTATCCTACGGTAGATTTCAGGTAAGGCTTTAATGATCTTAAGATTACCTTGATTGGAACTACCTGCGAGTATTTTTTCACATATTTGTGATTTTCTTTTCTTTGTAGATGGAGCTTTGTTTAAACCCAGATTTGATCAAGAAATGGAAGAGGATGTTAAAAAGGGAAGCCAAGGAAGCTGCAAAGCGAGGAGAGCCTTTTGATCCCTCAAACATGCTTGAAGTGAAGTTTTTAAGAAATATAATTGAAGAGTTTCTGGAGGTTGTTTTTCAGTTACTATTAAGAACAGTAATTTTGTTTTTTTCGGCCTCACTCAAGGATGTAATGACCACCTTTTTATGTCTGTACAGATACTTGATTGCAGGGTTTTCCCCTCGGAACAGTTTATCAATGGAGATGATGTGCACATTGGCTCCGATGGATTCACACAGATCGATGATGCCAGTGTCTTGTACTGTGAACGATTTATGGAGTTTCTAATTGACCTCTTGAGCCAACTGCCAACAAGAAGGTAAATTGTTTTGTGTTTTCCTGTTCTTTTGAATGCCTTTCTTTGGAATACTTATTAAATTTGGATCTCGCACGTTGGGTGTTTCTTTGTGATGTGTTTTTCCCCAATTCATTTGGCTTGATATTTGAATGAACTCAATTAGTAGAACTCTCTCCTCACTCACTCACTTTACTTTTCCCACCTCCCTTTTTTCTTGGGCATTTTCACATGGATAACAAACTTAATTCAGTGGAGGATTGTCAGGGGGGTACCTCTTATAATCAAACTAGTACTTGCCAATCTTTTTCCATCATGTTTTTACTTTCTACTAGATACTAATGGTAAGTTGATTTATATCTGGTATTCTGAGACATAATTATGTCGTATAATAGTTCACTAAATTTCTAGGAAAATGAGGTTTTTGAAAGTTGTCTTTTTTTTTTTTTTTTTTTGTATGGTTTTTCATCAAAATAGTACTTGCCAATCTTTCTTTCTTTCTTTCTTTTTCAACATTATATTTTGTTTGTTCTGATCTCTTAATACTTCTCCATATTTCGTTCCAGATATTTGAGGCCTCTTGTTGCTGATGTTGGTGTGGTTGCCAAATGCCACTTGAGTGCTCTCTATAGACATGAAAAGGGAAAGCTCTTCGCACAACTTGTTGACTTACTGCAGTTTTATGAAGGTTTTGAGATTAACGATCATATCGGGACACAATTGACTGATGATGAGGTGCTCCAATCTCACTATGATCGTCTGCAATCTTTCCAACTACTTGCTTTTAAAAAGGTTCCCAAGGTCAGTATATGAGTAGTAAAGTGATTGAGAGAGAGAATTAAAAATGGTTTCTGCTCTTCTAGAATAATTATTATTTTATTTGTAGGAACTATAATGCGTGAATTTTCTCTTTTTTGTTATAGTTAAGAGCAGTTGCATTGGCTAATATTGGTGCAATAAACAAGCGTAATGATCTATCTAAGAAATTATCTGTACTCTCTCCTGAAGAACTGAAGGATTTGGTTTGTAAGAAGGTATGTCTATGGCACATTGATGGGCGTGTTTAGATTGTGTGTGTGTGTGTGTGTTTTTATTTTTTATTTTTTTATATTTTTATTTTAAATTTATTTTTTGTTTTTGTTTTTGTTTTGCCGAATATGGACGTCTTTAGTTTATGACTACACTGAAATGATATGCTTTTATTTTTATTCTTTGCACTGATGTTCTTACATTACAATTCAAAATAAACATGGTTGCTGTGTCCTAGTTTTTGGTGGAAAGTTTGAAAAGGTCTTAAATGAACCCACTTCAATATTTGTTGACTTGTTTGTACCTTCTAATGATTGCCTGGTGTGCATTGATGTTCTTGTTGAACTTCAGATATGATAATTTATGAGAGAAATAAAGATTGCTAAAAACTATCAAAGAGCCAACTTTTATACTTTTTGGTAGAAGAGCCAACTATTATACTTGTCATACGCTATTGGTCTCTATTTCTTTATATTTCTTTTTTTCATTTTTTTCCTTTTGAACTTCTTGCTCAATAAATATTTTTTGATGAGATGATGTGTCAGTTCGGGTTGTTAAATTCTTATTTTACAACTCTCTTTAATTTTTACCCGTACTGTAGTACTTTATAATTGTAATGTGTTCTTTTGACTTGTGATTATTATTATTATTCATTGCAATTTTGGTTGATTGACACTTTTCCTTTATTGCAGCTCAAGCTGGTGTCTACAGATGATCCTTGGTCAGATAGGGTTGATTTTCTCATTGAAGTCATGGTTTCCTTTTTGGAGAAGCAACGATCACAAAAAGAAGCCATTAATGCTCTTCCACTCTATCCGAATGAACAGATTATGTGGGATGAAAGCGTTGTACCTAGCATTAATTACTCGGGAGAAGGTTGTCTGGCGCTTCCAAAACTCAACTTACAATTTCTCACTCTTCATGATTATCTTCTGAGAAATTTCAATCTCTTCCGTCTTGAATCAACATACGAAATTCGTGAGGATATTCAGGAAGCTGTACCACATCTGCTTGCCTATATTAACAATGAGGGAGAGACTGCTTTTCGTGGCTGGTCGAGGATGGCTGTTCCAATTAAAGAATTTAAGATCACCGAGGTAAAGCAGCCAAACATTGGAGAAGTCAAGCCATCTGCTGTAACAGCAGCAGTCACCTTCAGCGTTTCCAGTTACAAAGCACAAATAAGATCAGAATGGAACGCTCTTAAAGAGCATGATGTTTTGTTTTTACTTTCTATCCGCCCTTCATTTGAGCCTCTGAGTGCAGAAGAAGCTGCCAAGGCTAGTGTTCCTCAAAGGCTCGGCCTTCAATATGTACGGGGATGCGAAGTCATTGAGATGCGTGATGAGGAGGGAACTTTAATGAATGATTTCACTGGAAGAATCAAACGCGATGAGTGGAAGCCTCCAAAAGGGGAACTAAGAACTGTGACAGTTGCTTTAGATACAGCACAATATCACATGGATGTAACCAATATTGCGGAGAAAGGTGCAGAAGATGTTTATGGAACTTTTAATATATTGATGAGGAGGAAGCCCAAGGAGAACAATTTCAAAGCGATTTTAGAATCTATAAGGGATCTTATGAATGAATATTGTATTGTTCCTGACTGGTTGCACAACATATTTCTTGGCTACGGGAATCCTTCTGCAGCACAATGGACTAATATGCCTGATCTTTTGGAAACCGTGGATTTCAAAGATACTTTTCTTGGTGCAGATCATTTGAAGAAAAGCTTTCCGGAATACCAGGTTGCTATTAATTTCACCCTTTCTGGTTTTTTATCTAATTCTATTTTATATCCTAGAAAATAATTGGGTTTGCAGAGCAGGTTATGTATACTTGATGGGTAGTGTGACTAAGGGGATTCTCCTTTCCGTATCCACTTTTCAGGTTTGTTTTACAAATTCAGACGGTGCAGAACATTTGGCTCCAAGGCCTCCTTTCAGAATTAGGCTTCCTAAGATGCTGAAAAGCAGTGCTAATGTTCTTCAAGGGAATAAGAAGTCTACTGCAGATACGGTGAATGATGTCACTATGGTTAATGCTGATGGTGAGAAAGAAAAACTTATTGTTGAGGCATACACCCCTCCTGACCCAGGTCCTTATCCCCAAAATCAACCAAGACAGAATTCCGTTAGATTTACTCCCATTCAGGTGCCCTGCTAGTCCTTTTGCTAACTATTTATCAATATTAAATACTCGCACAAAAACATTGTTAAAGTAAAACCTTGTTCTCTCCTGTGACTTGTACTTGGCAGTATCTTTAACCAATTACTTAGAATCATCTCAGTTTTTGTATTCCATGTTTAACCATTAGCGTGATCTAGACTCTTGCTTGTTATATAGGTTGAAGCAATAATCTCAGGTATTCAGCCAGGACTAACTATGGTTGTGGGTCCTCCTGGTACGGGAAAGACTGATACAGCGGTGCAGATCTTAAACGTTCTTTATCATAATTGCCCTACTCAAAGGACATTGATAATTACTCATTCAAACCAGGCTCTTAATGACCTTTTTGAGAAGATAATGCAGGTATGAGTTCTTAACATACCAGCAAAGATACCTTGTAATTGATTAGTGTAATTGATTACTGATCAATGAAAAGGGTGGTTTTTTCTATAAAATAAAAAAAAAATATGAGCGAAGATAGGACTAGTGATTTTTCATACAAGTTACGGACCTTTGAAGTTACTGATTTGTTTAATATATGTGGTGATATTGCAGAGGGATGTGCCTGCACGCTATCTTCTTCGACTTGGTCAAGGTGAACAAGAGCTTGCAACTGATCTTGACTTCAGCAGGCAAGGCCGTGTGAATGCAATGCTGGTACGACGGTTAGAATTGCTTGGTGAAGTGGGGAGGCTTGCAAGATCTCTCCAATTGCCCGAGGATGTAGGTTATACTTGTGAAACTGCTGGGTATTTTTGGCTGCTTCATGTGTACTCACGCTGGGAGCAATTCCTTGCTGCTTGTGCCGGCAATGAGAATAAACCATCATTTGTTAAAGATCGCTTTCCCTTTAAGGAGTTCTTTTCCAATGCACCTCACTCTATCTTTACTGGCGAGTCATTTGAGAAAGACATGCATGCGGCTAAAGGGTGCTTTCGTCATCTCAAGACTATGTTCCAAGAACTTGAAGAATGCAGGGCTTTTGAATTACTCAAGTCAACAGCTGATCGAGCAAATTACCTAATGACAAAGCAGGCAAAGATTGTTGCTATGACCTGCACTCATGCAGCTTTAAAGAGAAAGGACTTCCTTCAGTTGGGTTTCAAGTATGATAACTTGTTGATGGAAGAAAGCGCCCAGATTTTGGAGATTGAAACTTTCATCCCAATGTTGCTTCAAAGGCAGGAAGATGGTTATGCACGGCTTAAACGCTGCATTCTGATTGGTGACCATCATCAACTGCCCCCAGTTGTTAAGAATATGGCTTTCCAGAAGTATAGTCATATGGATCAGAGTCTCTTTACACGGTTTGTTCGTCTTGGTATCCCTTATATTGAACTTAATGCCCAGGGTAGAGCTCGGCCAAGCATTGCAAAACTTTACAACTGGAGATACAGAGATTTGGGAGACCTTCCTTTTGTGAAAGATAACTCAATATTTCATAGAGCAAATGCTGGATTCTCGTATGAGTATCAGTTGGTAGATGTGCCGGATTATCATGGTAAGGGTGAGACTGCCCCTTCGCCTTGGTTCTACCAAAATGAGGGAGAAGCAGAATATGTTGTCAGTGTTTACATATACCTGCGTCTACTGGGGTATCCTGCAAGTAAGATATCAATTTTGACGACTTACAATGGACAAAAGCTTCTGATTCGTGATGTTATTAATAGACGATGTGTTCCTTACGACTTCATTGGTCCTCCTAGCAAGGTGTGTAATTTTTGTCCTCTTTTTCTTCCATGTAGTTTTTAAATTTTCTTTTCTGGAAGAATATAAATATGATATACTGGTTGGGTAGATCCTATGTTAGGTAGCAGATTTAATTGACAAAGGGTGTCAAAAAAATAGTGAGTAACTATGGTAGAATCCTTTTGTGGTAACTTTAATGCCTTATTACCAGTAGCAGTTTTAGATGGCCTCCTTAATAGAACTTTTGTCTTGGGATCCCATGTCTGAATGTTGATTTTGTTCTTTCAGGTTACTACAGTTGATAAATTTCAAGGTCAGCAAAATGATTTTATATTGCTCTCACTTGTGCGTACTCGGTTTGTTGGTCACCTTCGTGATGTTAGAAGATTGGTTGTGGCCATGTCTCGTGCTCGACTTGGCCTGTATGTGTTTTGCCGCCGTTCTTTGTTCGAGCAATGCTATGAACTTCAGCCTACGTTTCAACTTCTACTTCAGAGGCCTGACCGTCTTGCCCTCAATTTAACCGAGGTTACACCGTACACAGAACGTCCAGTGGCAGACACTGGTCCCGTCCATCTAGTCAGTGGTGTTGATGAGATGATCAGTATATACCAAGAGCTTTATCAGGTATTTCCCTTGTCCCGTGCATCTGGTTTTCATTAGTTGTTGGGCATGGTTGAAGCTTTATACTTTATACTCAACTCAAGTGTGAGGAATGCTAATTTCCATTGGATTTAGATTAGTCTATTTAGTTAAATGGTCAGTAGTAATAAAACAATATGCTTCATCAGGGTGACTTAAAAATGATTTTTTAGACTTTTTGTTCTAAATTTTTTAGGCTTGATTTTAGGTGAGGTTTGGGTTAGTTGTATTGAAGCATGACCTGGAGGCTTATGTTTTGGATAATATCAGATGTGAAAGTTGAATAGTGACATCGACTGAGAAATAATAATAATAAATAAAAAATAATAATAAGAACGATGTAGTTTACTAGAAGGATATCATTGAACAAAAGCAGTCACCAACCAAGAAAACCCTGAAAATGACATTCAACCAAGGAATGACACAAAGTAAAAAAGAAAAAAAGCTTCAAGGTTTAAGGAAAATTAGTTGCTAAAGAAAAGTATTAACTCAGAAAAGGGAGTCAAGGTTAAACATCATTGAAAAGATGACAGCCTAAGAAAAGATAGTAGCACTAATAAGTGCACGAAGTGGACAAGTGACGAAGAATAATACTAATTTTAGTTTAAAAGTTTCAATCAGGTTTGTAAAAATTTCCTCTCCAGTAATAGTTTTCACTTTTCCATTGCTTTAACTGGTTTTTTTTTTTTTTTTTTCAATGGCAGGCAAAGTTTGTGGCTTATTCAGGACAAGTTGCGGGATCTACTAGTGTGTTTGAGGATCAGAGGAGTCATCAAATAGAAGATGCTGAAGCACCTAAATCTGTAAATACCACAGCAGAAAATGTACAGGATGAAAGCAACATGGAAGAAGACACAAAAATTGCCGAGCTTTCAAATGGCCAAAACGAGGATTTACCCTCCGAAAGTCATATGAATGGGCAGACAGATGAGAATCCAGAAAGCAATTTCGAGGGAACAAAAATGGAAGAATAAATATGCCGCTTCATGGTGCTCAAAGCAAGCTGTTCGTTTCTCCACAATTGCTGTTGATAAAAGTTGGGGGGTCTTGATGCCTTGGAGTCGAGAACAAAATTGAGATGAAGCCATTCAAAGAAGTGGCAAAAGGCTTGCAAGGGAAGTATTGGTACATACTTTGGTTAGAGCGCTTGGTAGCGAGAACGAAGGGAGTTTAATCTTTATGAATGAATGGCTCGAATCTCTTCGAGAAGGATGAAGGTGGGATAGAGAGGAAGTGTCTATTTTCTCGTATTTTGCTCGAAGAGGATGAAAACAAGCGGGTTTGTTCCTACTGTAGAGTGCTAAATATAATTCAATCTTTTTGGTTCGACTCGTATTGTTGTTAATGCTATTGCTTATTGCTTTCTTTTGTTATATACTTAAATTACATTAGCATATCTGCAAATGCATATGCAACCGAGCTTTTTAATATAGGTTAAAAATCACTCAGCTACAAGAATTTTTTGTCAACAATTTCTTGTTGGATATTTCTTCTACCAAGAGATGTTGATCATTGACCTCTGTTTTTGTTCTCAGTCTGGCATTTTTGGAATATTTAACATGATTTGTAGCTATACTAATTTTTTCACTTTCGCCCCACCGATCAACCAAAGTCTTGAGTGCTTTAGGAGTTGGGACCAGCACAATCACAAAGGATTGGCGCTTAACACATGAATGCCATTATTTAAATAGTTCTCTGTAAACAGCATCTGAAAATCTTCAGATCAATCACATAATAGAGTAATGTGTGGCCGAGCCTGTGCAGTGGGCACGACTAATGCGCAACATTGATTCGATTTTCGTTAGAATGAATTCCAACTCACCAAGGAAAAAAGAAAATTATCACTTCCACCCAGGAATCTCAGATGTTGCAAATTGTGAAACAAGTTCAAGAGCTGGGAAGCAACCCCTCTGGAAATGAATCCAACATTCTGTCTTCACAGCCACGAATGTTTAATGATCTCAGAGAGGTTAGTTCTTGCAGATTCCGCTGCCTGCTTTGGGCAACGAGTTTGCAGCAATTCCCAATTTCAAGCCCATTTAGATTAGAGGCAGTTCTCCTATTGGGAAATGCTTCAATTTCTGGACAATTCCACATTCTCATTTCAGAAAGAGATGGAAGAAGCCCGTGCGTGTGCTCTGGGGGTGACCTCAAATTCTTGCAATCTGCTATGGTCAGAGACTGAGAGTGTAATACTGACGTAACGTGCACATAATGGCAGTGCAATACTTCCGTGAGGTTCCCAAGTATTAGTCACTCGGCTTAATCCTTCCTAGAGGAATACTGATGTAGCAGAAGCGTAACAATAGCTACTCCTACTCTTGCACTGCTTTAATTTTGAGCTCTATGTTTTTGGCATTCAAGAGCAGAGCACAAGTTTAGGGAAAAATTATTTGCTGTTAATCTCCTATAATGAAATCTCTCTCTCTATCTCTATCTCTATTTCTATCTGTCTATATATATAAATATATACAGTGTTTGTTTGGTTCTAATTAGTTGTGAGCAGTGGGCTTAAGAATAGAATTATGGTCCTTAAGTTTAGAACAATGGGTAGGAAGTGCCAACCGGAGTGCGTGCTTGCGCCGTACTTTCCGCCAGATCAGCCGCAGAAGTTTGCGAACGTGCACAAGGTATTAGAACCACCTCCACCAGAATGTAGGAATCACTCATCAGCAGCGGCAGCAGAGGAGGAGCCGCGGCCGCCAGGGACCACCACCACGGCGGGGCCCACTACCAGTTCTTCCAAAGGGATCAGGCGGCGGTGGCAGTGGTAGCGGTAGCTGCTCAACAAATGTTCAAGAGTACTTTTGACATCCTTTCAAGTAAAGCATCTCAAGCCTTGGGAAGTAGTCTAATGGCAGCGTCTTCATGGAATCACATCCATCAACAATTTGCAATTGTTTAACGTACACATAATGGTGGCTTCCCGGAAACTCTAATAACTTTGTTACATGTAACGTTTCTATCACATCCGGTGAGTCCACAATTAGCTCCTTGAGACTTTCACACCCCTGCAAACTTCTTAACCTTTGGGAAGTTATCTAATGGAAGAGACTCCATTAATTTATAGCTTTCCAAAATCTCGAGACTCTCTATTGCGTCACAATTTGGTAAGCTCCCAGCTAGGTTCGGACAACTATGAAAGTGAAGCCTTTTGTGACGAGGAAAACATCCAAATTGGACGAAATGCGCTTTTCTTAAGCAAGATGAGTAAAAATAACACAACAGAAAAAACACCGACATCAATACTAACCATGAATTTCTTATTTTTATTGCTATAATTATTTATAGAAAAAATGAACCATCTGAGAAAACATTAACATTAAATTAAAAACAACAAAATTAAGGCGTGACAAAAAATTATCCCAATTCTCTCGGTTCCGACACTAGTAGATGGTGAAGACGTGTAGAGGATTCACCAAGAATGACAATATACGTTTGATGCCAAATGATTAGTTTGAAGAGCAGTAGTTCAAAAACATCAATTTAATTCTAGTTAGAATAAGTTCTGCAAGAATACTAATCTCCATAAATAGTATCCATAAATCTTCTTATTAAACATATAATATAAGAAACAAGTAGCTGAAACCTTACTGTTGGGATAACTAATGCAAGACAACAATATGTAGGTGTATTGTCACAACTCTCTCATTTATCTATAGTTGGACATGTCTTTTATGATTCTGCGTTTTATCTCAACTATCAATTCTATGCTACTTAGAACGGATTCTTGGATTGAATTCTAATTTTCCAAGAAGAATGGTCACTTTCGCCATCGAAAATGTGTTGTTTTAACAATATGAACAAACATATTACGAGAAAAAACACGTTTCAATCGTTCCTTTAAAGTAGTGAGAGGGAGAAAACAATGAACTAGTGTTTATCGTAAACAATTCAATTGTACTTGCATTCTCCAGTGAAGATTAAATGGTCAAAATACAGTTATCCAAAAAACAACAAACAAAAAAAAAAAAAAAAAAAGAAGAAAAGAAAAAAAAAGAAAAGAAAAAGAAAACAAACAAACAATATGAAAACATAGCAAGAGATGTCTCAAACAAACAATAACTTAACCAATTTCTTTGACAAAACACAAGACATACAATAATAATAATAAGACTAAGAAGACAAGCTCCGACGATAACTTTGTCCCTTTTAAAATCATCCTTTAAAGCGGTGCAAGGTCTATAACTAGCCGAAAGTGAAAGGAAGTCTATGCTGCCTCAGCCTGCATCCTGCGAACAAGCAATGCAGAACTTTTAAAAAAGATGAAGGACGATAGTTGTACATTAACACAGCTGAAAATAACATTATAGCAACTCCAAATCATCATACCATACCGGCAACAATATAGTCGAAAGTAACAAATAATATTTGCATAATTTCTATGAACAACAGAGCAGTTTGCTCATATTTGTTTGTTTGGTGTGTCAGTTGAGATAAATTACCATTTGTATGATATAAAGTAGAATGATTAAAATACTTGGAACATATTTATATTAAATTGAGATCCAATTAGGTCGTTACAGCATTTTTGGAGTACGTTTTTTCACTCAATACTTGGACTATAAGATTGGCAATACCTTACCTTTCAAATACATTTGCTGTTCATCTTTTCAACATTTGTAGATGTGGAGCCCTCTTCTTTGTTCCTTTTCAGTTCGTCACTTGATTGAGCGGAGGGCGGCAAAAAGCATGACAATAATAAAAAGCATAAGGTCAGCACACTGTACACATATCCACGTCTACATTAGGAGAGAATTGGACTTGACTATATTTATTATCTTCTTTACATCGAAAATAAGAAAAATTGGTCCAACTGCCAAAAAAAAAAAAAAAAAAAAAAAAGAAAGAAAGAAAAGAGAGAGAGAGAGAGAGAGAGAGAGACTAGGTTTGCACTGGAAACAAACAACAGGGATCTCGTTTAAGGAGAAAAATAATTATTAAAAAAAAAAAGAAAAAAATAAGGAGAAAAAGAAAAAAAATATTATCGTTTTTTATTTTTTATTTTTTATAAGATTTGTTTTCTATTTTTGGTTCTGTTACGGTATGTCTCCGTAAGAGCTGACAAAATTAAAAAAGTGGATACACATGATAAATTTTTGAAAAGGGGGAAAATGAAGGATGGAATGGAAAAAAACAAAGATCTCGTTTATCACAAAATTCTTAACTGAGATGGAGTTAATTAAATAAAAAATAAAAGATTGTTTAACAGATGAGATGAGTTATTGAAAAATAAAAAGCAGGTGCATCAGAGAACATAGGAAAATTTAATAAAAGTGGAGAATTAGGAGAAGAGGAATCTAGAATACTCACGTTGTCTCGCCTAAAATATATATCTCGGGAATGTGAGAAATCTGATGCCAGTCCTCCCCTTTCCCTTTTTGGTACCTTCGTTCAAGGAAAGGACAATCCTTGATCCACAAAGAGCGAAGAGAAGTGGGCAGCAGTACTTCTCGTGGCAAAAGCTGGAGCTCTTCGCAATTCCCCAAGTCCAATTTTTCAAGGCATGCGACGTTTCGAAAGGCACTGCCGTTTAGGCTTTTAAGGTGTGGAAAATTCCAGAGATAGAAAGAAGTTAAAGAGCTGGGAAGCAACCCCTCTGGAAATGAATCCAACATTCTGTCTTCACAGTCACGAATGTCTAATTCTCTCAGAGAGGTTAGTCCTTGCAGATTCCAATGCCTGTTTTGGGCAACGAGTTTGCAGCATTCCCAAATTTCAAGCGTGCTTAGATTAGAGGGCAATCCTCCTTTGGGAAATGCTTCAATTTCTGGACAACTCCACATTCTCATTTCTGATAGAGATGGAAGAAGTCTGTGCATGTGCTCTGGGAGTGACCTCAAATTCTCGCAAGCTACAATTCTCAGAGACTGGAGTGCAATACAAGTTTCTTCTGTGAAGGTAAGCGATTCCAGATTTTGACATCTATCCAATTTAAGCTTCTCAAGCCTTGGGAAGTAGTCTAATGGCAGCGTCTTCATGGAATCACATCCATTACCAATCTCTAACTCTTTAACGTGCACATAATGGTGGATTCCCGGAAACTCTAATTTGTTGCACCCCGTAATACGTAGCATTTCTATCACATCCGGTGAGTCCACAATTAGCTCCTTGAGACTTTCACACCCCGTCAACACAAGCTCCTTAAGCTTCGGGAAGTTATCTAATGGAAGAGACTCCATTAATTCATAGCTGTACCAAATCTCGAGACTTTCTATTGCGTCGCATTTGGGTAAGCTCCCACCAAGTTTTGGACAACCAAAAAAGCTAAGCTTTTTGAGACGAGGAAAACATCCGTCCTCTTTGCCATCTCGACCAATAAATGTCCACTCTTTCCAGCTTTTCATAAAAGCAAACTCTAGAATTTCTAAAGATTGAAATGGAGAGATAGAAGAATTATCAGCAGTGTAAAACTCAGGACCTATTTTCTCCACTCCATCGAAGCTATCAATCACAAGCTCTCGAAGAGAAGGTAACTGCCCGAGGGGTGGCAAGAACAAACAATATTCATTACCACTTAAATAAATCGATACCATCTTTGAAAATGAAGAATCTCCAAGCCAATCTGGGAAATTTAAGCCTGCATATCTACGGATAGTAAGTTTTGTCAAGTCTGTGTGAGGTTGCAGTGCTCTAAGTGCCTCCGTTGCTCTTCTTGTGTCAGTAACATAACCATTCCATACCAAAGCTAGCTCATTAAGCTTCTCCTTGTTCGTCAAATAATTAGCCAGCGGAATGTTGTCAACATTATCAACATTCTGAAGCCCTGAAATTTGAAGTTTTCCACGCAAGTGCTGAAGTGCTCCTAACTCTTCAATGCTTGAACCATTACCATGTTCACCCACAACAAAATCAGTTAATGTCTGCAACTCTTTCAAGTTACCCATCTGTGGTGGCATCTCTTGTAGAGGTGTGTCCGTAATATCAAGATGATGCAAGTGGATCAGCCTTCCCATGTCCTTTGGCAACTGAGTAAGGTTTTCACATCCTGACAATAACAGAGTCTGCAAATTATACAGAGTACAAATTGAGTGAGGCAGCTCTGCAACTTCACTGTTGGATAAGTCCAAATATCTCAGATGCTTCAGATTACCAAATGAATCGGACAACATTTGGATATCAATATTTGCTGATGGTGAGAGCACTCTTAAGCACCTTCCTCCTTTTAGCACTTCTTTAAACAACTCATGATTGAATGAATATCTTCTTGGGACTTTTAAGGTGTGTAAATGCTTGGCTTCAAATCGACCTTTCCATAGCTGATCATCATCTATTGACACTTGGTGTAATAAATGACGAGTCTTTTTGGTCAGACGCTCTACATTCATACTATCATCAAATCTAAAACAGAAGTCTCCATAGACAAACATAGCTAAATCATGCACCAGGTCATGCATGACAAACTTTGACTCATGACCAAAATGACTTGATCTTTGAAATAACGACCTTGCCACTAGATCGTTAAAGTACCCGTCTCCAACTTCTTCCATTCTCTTCTCTTTCTTGTTATTAGTATGCAAAAAACCTTCTGCCATCCACAACAAGATTATTTCTTCTCTTTCAAATAAATAATCTTGAGGAAACAAAGAGCAATACGCAAAACATTGCTTCAAACAAGAAGGTAGATCGCGATAACTCAACCATAGTGATGGAAGAATACCGTTGCTTTGGTTTTCAGACCATTCCCACATATGGCTTTTTAGAATGTTTTCCCATTCCTGTGGATTTCTTTTTGACCGAAGAAGACCACCAATGGATTTTACAGCTAAAGGAACGCCGTTGCACTTCTCAACAATTTTTTTCCCTATATCTCGAAAATCTGGATCTTCAATAGAGTCTCCATCAAAGGCATGATCCACAAATATTTTCCAGCAATCATCGTTTGATACTTGTTGCAGCTCATAAATTACTTTCCCCGTCCTTGCAACTGATGCAACATCCTGGCTGCGTGTCGTCACAATGATCTTGCTTTTACAGTCTCCGGACGCGAAGGTGCTCTTAAGGGCATTCCAGCTGTCATAACTCTTGTCCCAAACATCATCAAGGACAAAGAGAAACTTCTTGCCTTTCAAAGCCTCTTTCAGTTGTCGTTGAAGCTCTGCTGGTTCCTTGATGTCGCGTGTAATTTGGGGATTGACCTTCTGCAAAATAGTGTTCATTATTCTGTAAATATCAAACTCCGTTGAAACAGTAACCCATGCTTTGAGCTGAAAACCATGCTCCTCCACCCGGCTATCATCGTACACGAGCTGAACAAGGGTGGTCTTGCCAAGGCCGCCCATGCCCACTATGGGAAGCACACCTATTTTATTACCCCACACTTGATCATCCGATAGGACCAACTTTAAAATCTTCTCTTTATCATCACTCCTTCCATGAAAATGACTTTCTTCTAGCAAAGGAGCAGGTAACCTTGGTAAAGAAGATATAGTGTTTTCACTTAAAGAACCACCACTATTATGTTTCAAACCAAGAACACCTGCTCTATCTAAAAGAAAGTTTAGATCCTCCAAGATATTGGCAAGTTCACCTTGTACATTTTTGTCAAATTCAGTGAAGGATTGAAAGATGGACTTCACCAGCACACTCATGCTGCTTCCAGACTCACGTTCCTGCTTAGTTCGGGCTTCGTCATTGATGTCCTCCACCAAGTCCTCCGCTTTGAAAATTACGTGTTTGAGCTCGTTAAGCCATTCCTTCACATTTGGTTCATAGATCTGCCTGTCCTCAGCATCATTGAGCAGTAGACTAGCTGTCTTTAACTTCTCAGTCAACAGTCTGAGCTGGCTGTCAATAGATTTCTTTCCCTTGAAGAAGTTGAAGAACTCTCGAGAAGTCAGGCGTTCAAAGAGCTTCTCAAACGCGACAGTTAGAAAAGCTTCAACCGCCAGTTCAACCGCCATTGTTGCCGTCTTCCAGGTCTCAGAAGATACTGAAAGATGAAAGCAAAGGAGCAGAAAGCAACATGAGTTTGTGTTTTTGTTGAACTGTGAAAGCAAGTGGCAGAAAGTAACAAATTAGGATTTATAATGCTCTCTCTCCTTTTTCTTATTTCGTTTCAGTATTGAAATTTTCCTTCTTTTCAAAGCCGTCAGTATATTCAAAATTCTAAGTGCCTTCTTGTTAGAAATGAGAACTAAAATAGATTTAATATTCAAAAGTTGTCTAGAAGATATTTTTTCTATCTCGACCAAATGAGATTAGGATACTATAACTAGGGATGATAATTTTACCTGCTAATCCATTTATCCATAGTGATCCGATTTAAATGGTTCAGGTAAAACCGGATTTAAACAGGGCGGATTATATACGGGTTAAAATTTCAAAATCCGTAACAGGCTCGGGACGGGGATGGGTCTAGGGGTGGTCCCCGCCTATTACCCGATTACCCGCACTGGTTAGAAATATTTTTTTTTTCCAAACTATTTATATACATATACTATATATCACATATATGCTTTTTTAAATCAATAAAAAAAAAATTTTGTCTCACTTCATATAAAGAACATACACGTATATATTAACTTGTATATAATTTTTTTTAAAGGCTAATTGCCTTATATATGGTTTTTGTATATATTACCTTAAATTGAATTGCCTCCTATATGTTACTAAAATTGTATTATGGTTTTAAGTTTCAAAGAAAAAATTTGTGTTAATTTAAGATAATGTTTTAAATTCCTTATTTAAAGCAAACTAGTTGAATTAAAAAGGGAAAACCAGTTATCTTCAAAAAGGGAAAATCAATTAAATATGTAAAAGAAGTCAAAGAGTCATTTGAAATTTGAATCAATGAAATATGTATTGGATCGGACCTAAAGTGATATTGGTTTATGTCTGTTTAAAATAAATCAATTTATTTTGATAGATACTCTTATAGATATATTAATCTTGAGTGGATAAATGATTGCACATCTATGTTATATCTTTTGATCTATCAAAAGGTTAGTCGGCGAAGGAATGACAACTTTTACTCGATAAGTTGGAGATGTATTGCATAGAGGATAAAAATATCATTCATAGATATAGAATCTATAGCTCTTTCACGAGAGTTAACGATATTCTCTTAAAGTATCATTGGGGACTTGATTAAATAATAAGAGATCTTGGTCATTCTTACTGAATGATTTTATATTTATGGAGGATTTCATAAATAGGGTTTAATCAGGGTGAAAAGCAGAAACTTTAATGATAAAATAATTGAGAAGATAAAATGGAATTTTAACATTGATTTCAATTATAAATATCCTATGAGGATTCTACTTTATAATATATGTCATAGACAAAAGCTCTAATAATGAGCTTTCGCAATTCGTTATATAATCAAAAAGTTCAGTTTCATACTTATAATGAATTAGTCATTTAGTTTAGTAATATGGATAAATTGATTTAGGTTGATTAATTTAATTTTGCTTTTATATGTTCATGGTCCCCTTGCTAGCTCACAAATTCTAAGAAGCTTGACATAATAATTTATAGTGATGCGGCACTGTGCTGGAATTGTTCTGGATAGAACAAGATGAAGCATAAAATGAGCCACACCCCTCCCTGGCAGTAGCGTAGGCCATAGGGGCTGTCCCAGTCACGGACTATGCCCATGTGACAGATGATGTAGTCTCAGGTTGTTTCAGATAATTTTGAGAAGAATTAATTTTACGGATAAATGAATTTTTTATTTTAAAAATGATTTGAAATTCAAATAATTATTTTATTGGATAAGATGATAATATTTAAAATTTAAATTTTGAATTAAATTTGTTATCTTTAGATAAAGATCACAATATAATTTAAATTTAAATGTAGATAATAAGTTAAACTATCTTCGGATAAAGATTATAATTTAATTTAAATTTAAAAGTAGAGAAGATAATATCTTGGATTAGATATTTTCTAGAAATTTAAATTTAAATAAATAGATAACTATCCATGGATATGGATAATCTTTTATTTAAATTAAGGATAATGCTTGTAAAAAATTAATTAATAAAATATTCATCAGTGGCCATGATATTTGATTGATGGAGTAATTTTTGACTAAGAAAAAAAGATGAATCATTACCTAATTATCTGTATTTTTGTTTCCCTTGCAAGAATTCTCCGTAGAAATAAGTGTTTTTAGGATTGAGAATAGAGAGAAGGTGAAGAAAAGAAGTATTGGTTCGTGACTAGAAATTCTACCAAATGTCGCCACATATACCCGTACATGGAAGAGACATAGCATTGAAGACCAGGTGGTTGGTGCTCATAATCTAGAAGCTAGCTTGATCATCTAGAATTGATTATCAAACCCGCATTTTTTATTATTATAAATTAATTATTGTATATAGTAATATGGGTTTGTTCAATCCTACTAGTATGGTAAAAAAATTTTAAAATCTACCATCTTAAATTTTTCGCTTCGGTAAATTATTTTCTCCAATTTTTCTTTCAGAAATAAATCTATCGCTATTGATTCAGGAAAACATTGACGACAAAAACATAGAATGTGAAAAGAGTTAGTCTCACCACAGACTCAATAGAGAAATTTCTATCTTCTCTTTTCCTCACTATGAATTGTTGCGTAGACAAGTTGCCCCATCTTCCCTTCTCTGTCAAACAAAAAGCAGTAGAAATATCAGTTTGTTTTATTGTGATGTTGGATACTTTAGGGACTTTTATCGGGCTGCAAAATGGTACAAATGAAGTAGAGAGAGGAATTTCGCTATGGCAAGAAAAGATGTCTCAACTGTTAAATTTGTTTAGGTAGAATTTGTAAATTGTAGTGCTAAAAACATGACTATTAGGCTTTGGTAGACCCAAAAAACTAAGGAACTTTGGACAAATGCCATAAATTGAAGCCGGGGATTGATTTTTTCCACCAAAAAAAGTATTGCAAAAACTATCATGATATGATCATTATTTATTTATTTATTTAAAATGATTGATTATATCCTTAGATTATCATTTAGTATCCATGTTGATTCCGGCCAGCCAATGATTACCGGGTGGTTACTATCTAGTATCTAATAAGATACTGACCGGTAACCATCACTTCGGGCGGGTTACCGGATGGTTATTGACTGGTAACTACTTAGTTACTAACTAGTAACCAGTTAAAAATTAATTACCAATTGGTAACCGCCTAGTTACCAAATTGGTATTTACTGACTGGTAACTACCTAGGTTTGTTCAATATTAATTTAGTACAAAAAATTTTATATCCACCATCTTAAGTTTTCTGCTGCGGTAAATTATTTTCTTCAATTTTTTCTTCAGAAATAAATCTATAGCGATTAGTGCAGAAAAACATTGACAAGAAAAACATGAGATGTTAAAAGAGCTGTCTCACCGCACACTCAATAGAGAGATTTCTTTCTTCTCTTTTCCTCACAATGAGGTGTTGCGTAGACAAGTTGTCCTGTCTGTCCTTCTCTGTCAAACAAAAAGCAAAAGACATATCAGTTTGGGTTATTGTGATAGTGGATACTTTTAGGACTTTTATCTGGTTGCAAAATGGTACAAATGAAGTAGAGAGAGGAATCTTGCAATGGCAAGAAAAGATGTCGTAACTGTTAAATGGGTTTAGGTAGAATTTATAAATTTTGGTGCTAAAAACATGATTAATAGGCTTTGGTAGAACTTATATAAAAAAAACTAAGGAACTTTTGACAAATGTCATAAATTGAAGCCGTGGATAGATTTTTTTCACAAAAAAAAAAAAAAAAAAACAAAAACGGTCATGATATATCATCATATCATCATTAATTATCTATTTATTTATTTTAAATGATTGATTATATTCTTAAATCACCATTCAGTATCCATGATGTTTTCGACCAGCTGATGGTTACCGGGTGGTTACTATCTAGTATCCAACAAGATACCGACCGGTAGCAACCACTTCAGGCGAGTTACTGGATGATTAATATTATTGGCCAGTAACCACTTAATTACTACCTAATAACTGGTTGAAAATTAGTTACCAATTGATAACTACCTAGTTGTCAACTGGTAACCATCTAGTTACTGACTGAAAAGATCCTATTCCATTGGATTTTCCAGGTTCCACCGGAATATTAAAAAAAAAATCAGATTTCTCGCTAGAACACTAAAAACTCAACCAAAAACCATCATAATTCCTCCAAAATCATCAAAGAAAAAAATTTCACAAACCACAAGAAATATTTCACCAAATACATCACGATGGTAGGAAAAAAATTTTGATTGATGCTCGGTGAGATCTCCTCCACCTCCAGCAGCCATGGCTCACCGGCGGGGGAGCTCGGCAAAGGAGAACCAAAGCAGCGATCACCAAGACGCAGCCACGGCTCATAATTATATCGTTTTCCTTTTAGTAGATTCACGGGTAACAAAATTAAGCAAATCTATGTGAACAATTTTAATAATGATTATGACGAACTTATTTAACTCATGAGTTTGTAGAAGAATTGAATCATCAAATGGGCAAAAAATAAATAAAATAAAAGTTTCAAACAATTAATTGATAAGTTGATGTTTTTGTGTTTGAAAGATGAACAAGAAATTACCAGGAAAAAAAAAAACTAAATAGCGAGAAAACCTTAAGATGTCATTTTTGAAAACTCCACAGCATGATAAAAGAAGATCTTCTTCCTCGGTAGAAAAACAAAGGAAACTTCTCAAAATGAAACTAATAAGGAATCATTATTTCCTCTAAGAAAAAGCCCTAGTAGCTAGTTAGGGGAAAAAAGAAGAAGAAGAAGAAGAAGAAGATAAAAATAATAAACAAAGTAATAAATGTCAGCATTCACATAAATTGTCTAATTTTGTGACTTTTTCCAGTAAATTGAACAAGAAACTAGATCAATTTTTTCAAGAAGTAAAAAAGAAAATATCTTACTGTTGTAAGAGAATATGTTATAAACAAAGAAAAGAAAAGGAAAAAAAAAAAAAAGAAGAAGAAGAAGAAGAAGAAGAACTATGAACTTGTGTTATGAACGTAACATTAAGTTTTTTTCTTTAGACTCTTCTGTGAGTTTTGTCCAGCATGAAAATACAAGAGATGAAATAGATGAGTTTCAAGAAAGGAAAAAAAAGAAAAAAGGCAGCAATAAAGATAGAGGGAAATGATTCCAAAAGCAGAAATCTTACAGTTGAATGAGAAGATGCCTGGAAACTTTCAATATTGGAGTGCTGCAGATCAGGAACCTTTCCCTCTTCCTATCTCTGTTCTTTCTGATCTCTCAACCCAAAAAAGAAAAAAAAAAAAAAAAAAAAAGGAAAAAAAAAAGAACTTTGAGTCTGTGTTATGAACCTACCATAACTTTAACTCAAGTTGGAATATTTTTGTGACTTGGTGCAGTATGAAAAGCACCAGATGAATTTTCAAAAGAGAGAATAAAAAATATCTTTTAGGAAAGGGGGAGGAGAATGATGGGAAAACGACAAGCAATTGTTGTGGTTATTTCAGTAAGAAAAAGTGGCTTCTTTAATGAGAGTGGAATCTAATTCCCACGGGAAGGACCAAAAATGTCTTCACTGATGGCACTTTCTGGTTTCCTTTATGAAGTGTTACGTATTTAATTATGAAGTACTAAATAATCTATTTATTTAATAGATATTTTTTAAATAAATTATTTACTTGTAATTATGCTATTTGTTTCAAATATTTTAAAGCTTGCAATTACTTCCAAAAGTTTTTAAAAGTTACCTTATATGCTACAATTTCGTAATCTCTATTGATAATTTACGAAAAGTAAACTTACAGAAGAAATTAATTTTAGTAAAAAGAAAAAGAAAATGACTTGGACTTTTCAGAAATCGAAAAGTTGTGTTTCAGTAATGTAGGGGAGTCCTGGGCAAAGAAAAATCTTCTGCCATTGACAGTATTATTGTATTTATTAACTGCAAGGTACAATCCTTATCAAAGATGTAAAATTACATACATTTGTGTATTTGGGCGTGTATATCTGTACATTTGTGCATATGGGTGTTGTTTGTGCACAAATTTTTCATTTTGATTTACTTATTAACATTTGTGTAATTACCAAAATAGTATTAAGATTTTAATGTTTATGTGTTTTATTAAAATTTAGCAATAGAATTGATATGCAATTGGAATTAAATTTTTTTGAATTATGAGCTCTTTTGATTTATGTAGTGTTTGGTGTTCAGATTAAATTTGAAATAAAATTAAAATTTTAAGTTAAAATTGATTAATTTTTAAAAATTGATTATAATTTTTTGTCATTTTTTTTAGAAAAAGATTAAAAAATCAATCATAAAAGACAATTAAGTTCAAAATAAACTTAAATACCAAACACATCATTAATATTGATATTTATATTTTAGACGTACAATTACCATTTTTTTTAGGGATTAAACTTGTAGTTATTGTCACAAAAACATTGGCCAGAATCTGAGTTTCTAAGAAGGCTATGCTTGGTTGGAATATTTTGGGCCTTTGTGCAGTATGAAAAAGCTCCAGATGAAACACCACCTCTAAAAGAAAAGAAAAAGAGAGAGTTACTTCAATAATAGAGATGAGAATGTTACCGTGCCAAGAAAATACATCTGCAGTAACCGACAAAATTCGTGAATTCCTTTGCTTTCGTGCCAAGTCTGTGTGTAAGCAGAACGTTATTGTTGTAATTGTGGACTTTTGCCACTAACATGTTCACATTTCATGCTTTACTTTCTGTATATGTTCGAAGGGTGAACAATTTTACAAATAGCGAAATAATTTAATAAAAGTTAAGTAAGAAAAATAAAAGAAAGGAGAAACAGAAATATTTAAAACATATCTGCACAAAGAAGATTCGTAAATAAACAAAATATTATTATTGGACTCCTGTATAATACATGTTATAATTTCATAATTAAAAATCTGTCATATTTAAAAAGTTCATGGGTTAAATTATCAACTTAAAATCTGGGAGATAAGTAGTCAAAACCCAAAAAGTTTGGGGACAAATGTGCAAAAAACCATATTGGTTTGGATGAAGCTGAGAGAGAAAGAGAGAGACGATGGGGCACTTATGCAGTTGTACAAAGTAGCAGATTAGGTACAGTTAGCTGTAGGGGAAAATTTAAGATATTTAATTCTTGTACGTAGCATCCATTATTTACATTGTAGGTTTGAAAAATAAAGCCAACTAATAAATTTAAATTTCCATAAGGGAAAAAATACTATAAAAAATTACCCAAAAATAGTATTTAGACATAGTGCTAAACAATCTTTAGACTTCTTACTTATTTGTCCGTCGATATTCACACTTGTTTCTTGGAAAGGCAGTTACCTAAGACGTGAGGTGGGAGAGATGAAATTTACTATTAGGCCTTGTTTGGGGTACTATTATTGTATTTATTGATTGCAACGTACAATCCTTATCAAAGATGTAAAATTATTAAAATATATATATTATATATATCACACACTCACATATG
The DNA here is from genome assembly GCA_025413025.1 of Ficus hispida. NCBI lineage: Eukaryota > Viridiplantae > Streptophyta > Magnoliopsida > Rosales > Moraceae > Ficus > Ficus hispida. The sequence continues at coordinate 2,024,771 of CM046366.1, forward strand.
TATCATATATGTACATCTGTGTACATGGGTATGTGTTTGCGCGCAAACACATTAATTTTCATTTTGATTTACTGATTTTCATTTATGTAATTACCGTAATAAAATTACGATTTTACTACTTATGTTGTTTATTAAAATTTATTGATGGAAGCAAAATGTAATTGGAGTTAAGTTTCTTTAAATTATGGACTGTTTTGATTTAGTACTGATATTTATATTTTTTTGATTTAACATACAATTACCATGTTTTTTTATTTAACATACAACTACCATGCTTTACTTTCTGTATATGTTTTAAGGGTGAACATTCTTACAAATGGCAAAATAATTTAGCTTCGTTAGATTTGGGCCTAAATTTTTAATCTCAATTTTCATTTGTATGTTTTTCTTTTCTAAAAATAATTAAAAAAAAAGTAATTTTTAAAAAATCAATCAAGTATAATCTAAAAGTTCCATTCACCAAACCCATTTACCAAATACAAGCTTATTATTAAAAATTGAGTAAGAAAAATGAAAGAAAGGAGGGAACATACATATTTAAAACATATATGCACGAAGAAGATTCGTTAGTGAAAAAATAAATTATTGGACTCCTATATAAATACATGTTATTATTACATAATTTGGTAAGTTATCAAATGCTATGAAACCTCTTTAAATTAATAAAAGATTTCCGCTCTCACATAGTCATTAACTTAATAATGAAATTAAATAAAATGGGGCATATTCAAAAATTTCATGGGTTAAATTGTCAACTGAGAAGTGGACAAGTAGTAAAAACCTCAAAAGTTTGGGGACAAATGTGCAAAAAACCATATTGGTTTGGATGAAGCTGAGAGAGAGATGATGTGGCACTTATGCAGTGGTAGAAGGAGAAGATTACGGTACATATTGCTGTCGGGGATTAGAACTTAAGCATATTTATTTATTGTATGTAGCCTCACAATTTGCATAATAGCTTTGAAAAGTAAATTCAATCAATAAATTTAAATTTTTTTAAGAAAAATACTGTAAAACATTACCCAAAAATAGTATTTAGACATAATGCCAAACAAGCTTTAGATTTCTAGTCATACTTATTTGTCTGTTGATATTCACACTTGTCTCTTGGAAAGGCAGTTAGTTAAGACTCAAGGTGGGAGAGACAAAAATTGTTTCCAGTTAAGGGGAGAGGAAAATGACTCAGTAGTTAAAAGCTGTACAAAAATATTACTGTTGCAAGAGAAGATGTCTTGAAAAATAGAGAGATTTCAAATTGATGCAAAAAATTAAACGTAGCCCTGTCTTTCTCTTATCTGTCAAACCAAAAAGCAGAAGAGATATGAGTTTGTGTTATATATAGTGGTATTTGACTTCCTAGAACTTTTAAGTAGGTGAAATTTTCTGACGGGACTTTTTAATAGTTAAAAGCTACAGAAAAATCTTACTGTTGTGCGAGAAGGTGTTTTGAAGAATATAAAGATTCCTCTCTTCTCTTTTCTTAACAGTGAATTGATGTAGAGAATTAAACGTTGCACTGTCTTCCCCTCTCTGTCAAAAAAAGAAAAAAGAAAAAAAAAAGGAAAAAAAAAAAGGAAGAAGAGACATGAGTTTATGTTATATATTGGTATTTGACTTTGCCGGTACTTTTAAGTAGAAATTTTCTGATGGGATTTTTAAGTAGATAAAAGCTACAGAAAAAACTTACTGGTGTGAGAGAATGTGTCTTGAAGAATAGAGTGGTTCCTCTCTTCTCTTTTCCTCACAGTGAATTGATGCAGAGAACTAAACGTTGCCTTGTCTTCCCCTTTCTATCCAAAAAAAAAAAAAAGGACAGAAGAGATATGAATTTGTGTTATATATTAGCATTTGACTTTGCTGGGACTTTTTAAGTAGATTAGATTTTCTAAAAAGACAATAAGTGTCTTCAGCTGAGAGAAGAGAAGAAAATGATTCAGTAGTGCTAACTTTGGAATTTTAGTAAATAAAAAGCCTACTGTTTTTTTTTAATGAATAAAAAGCTTACTGTTGCAGGACAAGAACATGGATTTCTCTACTTCTCACAAGGGAGTGTTGAGACAAGAATATGGTGTGTTGCAGAGTCTCTCTCTCTTTCTCTCTCTCTCTCTCTAAAAGATGCAAAAAGCAGAAGAAGTATGGAGTCCTATGGCAAGAAATGATGTCCTCTGTAATTAAGAAAAAACATAAAAATATATTTCTCTACTTTCACACTTCCTTTAGAAATAGGACAATGGCAAGCTGTTCTTTGTCTTTAGTCTTTTGAATTAACATATCATTAATATAGTGGGACTTTTTGCCAATAAGATATTCCCACCTACTCCGTAGTTTCTCGGAAAGGCAGTTCGACAATTTTCTTTTTAGTAGATTCAAGAGTAAAACAATATATATGAACAATTTTCTTTTATGAACAGACAATTACAATATATATATATATAGTAAATAAATAAAACGTAAAAAAATTAATAATAATAATAATTTTCTCCAATATGATAAAAGGAGATTTTCTTCCTCTCGCAGAAAAACAAAGGAAACATCTCAAAGTGAGACTAACGAGGAATTAAATATTTCCTCGAAGAAAATGCCCTTGGAACTAGCGATCACGGCGAATACAAAAGATGAAGAATATAAACTAATTAAATTGTGTAGTTGAGAGGAATCCTCGCAAGTGGGAGAAAATTAAAGTAAATGTCACCGTTAGTTCTACTTATTTATGTGCGTAACTAATGTTCATCATTTGGCTTTATTAGTTGATTTCTTATTGGGCGGCTGCCGGCTTAAATTGACTGCTAACTAGCTTAATTGTGACAATTACCAACTAAAGTAAGTTTTGTGAATATAATTACGTGTATAATTAAATAAATCTACTTAATTAATATCACATCTTTTGAAATGTTATGATGTTAAATGTTACAAAAAGACTATTTGCCCGACTGGCCAAAGGAACAATATTAAAATATTTTTGGCACCATTGATTGTCTGAATCTCTGGATTAGGGGACATAAATTAGTCTCTAAAATTAAAATCTTTTTACATTTTATTTTTCGTTTTAGAGGCTGCGTGTTACATAATGCTTTCGTGATTTCTTTTATTTTCTTTTATACATTTTTCTCAAAGCCTTGATTTAAGGCTTGTTGTTCGTGACCTTATCTATAAAAATAGGTAAAAAAGACTCTTTTTAAACATTTATTTAAGTAAGTGGTTAATTTTTTTTATCTAAGAAAATGACAGTTAATCAATGATTGATTATAATTAATTAAAAAGAACATATCAAAATTGATCAATTACTAATTACATGATCAATCAATTAATTGGTTAATCAATAACTGACTCCTAATTTTACAAAACTCCATCTATTTATTAAAAAACTTCTTAAAAAAGGACCATTTACTCACCTATCTTTTTCGATATTGTTTTCAGACTTCTGATTTTGTATATGTAGCTGATTCTAATGTTTGACTTTAGTGTCGTTGGTAAGCACATCAACTTGTTCGAGAACAATTTATCAAGGAAAAAAAAAAAGGGTTAGAGAAGACAACCAATCCATGAAAACAATATCTTTTTTTAACTGGAAAAATAAAATTTCCAAAATCTCCGAAACCTTATGGTGACTATTCGGTTGAATCATTCGTAATTATCCACCTTTGAGTTGCTCAAATGAATTTACCATTTTATCACGTGAGTGCCATCATTATGGTTGAAAATACTCATTCTAATATGTTGTTGTTTATAAGTTAGTACTTGAAAAAAAAAAAAAAAAAACCAAAATGATACTGTTTTGGTGGTCTTTGTCGTTTCCTAGATTGCTCTTATTTTACATTCTTGTCGTTTTGCAGGTTACTGTTCATTTTTAACTTGATTAATTTCGTTTTTTCAAATGGTTATCGTTTTTCATCATCTGACTGTTGTGTTTTTGTCGTTTTTCTTTATTGATGTCATTTTAAACTTCTTGGCGTTTTCTGATCTTGAACTTGATTTTAATTGTCGTTTAATTTTTTTGAAGTTGTTTTTCTCCTTTTGTTTGATGATAAACCAACCCGCCAACTAGACAAGCACACACGATTTTTTTTTTTTTTTTTACTGGAAAACAGAAATTTAAAAAATCTGCAAAACCTCATGCCAAATGTTGTTTTTGTTTTAGGTTAGTTTTTTTTTAATATTTTGGCGGTCTTTTTCGTTTTCCTAGAGTGCTCTTGTTTTTACACTCTTGTCGTTTTTCAGTGTGTGGTCATTTTTATCTTGATGTCGTTTCGTTAAATGGTTGTCGTTTTCCATATGATTGTCGTTGTCGTTTCTATTTCCCTCCCTATTATGGTTTTGTCGTGTTGCTTTATTGATGTCGTTTTTATACTTCTTGTCGTTTTTTTGTTGAACTTGATTTTCAATGTCGTTTTACGCTTTCTAAGTTGTTTTTCTCCTTTTGTTTGATAATAAACCAACCAGCGAACTAGACATGAAAACAAGAAATCTCTTGTTCTTAGATCAAGCCAAAATTTCCATTCTTAATCAAAAAAGTTTTAGCTCATCAGACCAAACAAGTATCTGATCATGATGAACACGCAAAACTATCCAAGTGTCAAAATTATCAAATTGTGTGCAATTATCTGATCAATAGTTTGATAGAATTTATGCTAAAATATACTTGGTTCTATGCTTAATTACACAATAAAGTTGATCCCGGAACACCAATAAAAATCAGGCCAGATTCTACCCAATTAACAGCCAATTAACAGAGAGTTAATTCCAAGTTCTAGAGTTGATCATCGTACTTAATTTATAATAATTATGTCAGTAGAAACTGATAACACAATTTGTATGTTATGACTACTTATTGTTTGTGTGGCTTTTGTCTCTTTTTCACACCTTCTTCATCTTCATGACATTATCTCGCACCTTGATGCTAAACAATCAGTTTGAGGTACAGAATTACTCTTAAGCACAAGTTAAAATGACGGAAATATGGCAAATTATGACTCCAACTAGCAAGAAAAATGTAACAAGTTTCTTCGAACATAAAAACTAAGTTACAAACACGAAGAGGGTTGAAACACGTGTATGGCAGAGCATGGAATTAGTACAAAGTAAAGTGGATGAACATGGAAGTGTTTTGTTTCTTTTGTAATCTTGAAAGAAGAAAGATGGATGCTGAAAATCAGAGAATATGTTCTTTCTGAAAATGCCGAGTCCACAAAAAACTTTGTTGCACTCAAAAAGCACAAAGCACTGGCGCTTGGTTGCTTTTCCATCTCTAGAGGACTACTGAGGTATTACAACGAATACCAATATATATAGTTATAAACTATTCTCCATAGATATTACACGAAAATCTGTGGATGATATACAAAACAATTCAGTGGTATTTGTAATCTCTTGTGAAGTTAACACAGTTATAAAGAACATTTTTTCCATCCACAACGAAGAAAAACAGAAATTAAAACATAGAAAGAGATGTCCAGAACAAAGAACTTCACCAGTTTCTTCAACCCAACACAAGATGGGAAAATTAAAGTACAAAAACAACGATATCACCCTCGAGGGAAAAGGTGATAGTCGTACATTAGCACTTGTAAAAATAGGTTTTAACTTGTGTAACTGATGTAGAAATTACAATTTGATGACAAATCATCATAGTTAACACATACAACAATATGTTTTAAAATAGTACAACGATTGCAACATTGGACAGCCGCTAGAGAAACTAACCATGTTATGTGCTTGTTGTGCATGGTGAGAAAGACTTGCTAGCAGAGTCACATCTTCTAAACACTCGCAGATGCAAAATCCTGAGGGCCGTCATTTTCTTGTTAGCTGAAGGCATTAAAACAACAGAAACGTTATGATACTTTTGACTGCTCTAACTAAATCTTTACATATGAAAATTGGCTTTATTGTTGCAAAATAAAGATAATACTTGTTATCCTCAATGGAAGTTAGTGTAGCTTTCTAGGTATAATCCGAAGAAATAGCAGCAAATGGTAATATGGTACAAATGAATAGCAGAGATGTTTTCAAGGCGAAAAACATAGATGAAAAATAGCAGAAAAAGAAAAAGGAAAATGAAAAAGAGATCCGTATCATGTTTGGCAAAGTTGATGTGCATAGTAAATTTCACAGGTTAAAATGGTTTTTATCATTTTTAAATTCGTAACTGAGATCCACTTGGTCGTTAAAACATGTTTGTATGATTGCAACTATATGTAACAAATATACACAATACAGGGACTGCTAACTTGGTAAGATCTTTCCTTTTTGTTATGTTTGTTGAATTTTCTGAGTTAAGAGTGGCTTCTATCAACCATCTGTAGATGTGGAAACTGGTGTGCAAATTTAATTATACTCACAAGCGTACGAATCAATTGGAATATAGATAAATGAATAGCAAGGTCGAACCCACAAAGACTGCTAAAATTATTATTCAAAAAAAGAAAAAGAAAACTAGTCTGAGAAAACTATAATCTAGCCTCGTCGAAAAGAATTGGATTGGTTGAAAAAGATTACCAAAGCTTCTTAGTCTTTCACTATTCAACTGCCAATTAATTTCTTAAAAGAAGTGACAATAGTTTAAATTCAAAAAATAAGAAAACATATATCAATGTTTAAAGAGTCTAAATCATCTTGTGTGCAATTATCACATAAATTATGGATATAACTCATGCCAAAACACATGCTTGGTTCTATCCTCGATTCTTTGAAGGGGAAAAAAAGAGAGCTTAATTAAACTAAAAAAAATGGAGATATGCAGAGTAAATTTGAAAAAAGGGGAAAATGAAGTATAGAATGGTCAAAGTTTAATTCCGTTTTTTACATGCATAATTGATAGTAAATCAGTTTGAAAATAAAAGTATAAAGAATAAACAGATGAGTTGAATTGAAAACCAAAGTAGTTGAATCACATAATAAAGAAAAATTAACAATAGTGGCTGAGAATTAGTAGAAGGGGAATATAGAATACTCACACTGCAGGGTTGTATCTTGGGAATGTTAGAAATCAGATGCCAGTCCTCCCCTTGCTCTCTGTCGTACCGTTGTTCCAGAAAAGGGCACTGGTAGATCCACAAAATACGAAGAGAAGTCGACATCAGTAATTCTTGTGGCAAAAGCTGGAGCTCATTGCAACACCACAAATGCAATTCCTCAAGGCTTGCGAGGTTTCAAAAGGCACTGCCATTTAGGCTTTTAAGGTGCGGAAGATTCTTGAGATAGATAGAGGTTAAAGAGCTGGGAAGCAAACCCTCCGGAAATGAATCCAACATTATGTCCTCACAGTCACGAATCTCCAATTTTCTCAGAGAGGTTAGTCCTTGTAGATCCCAATGGTTGTGTTGTGCAACCAATTTGCAGCATTTGGAAATGACAAGCGTGCTTACATTAGTGGGCAATCTGCCTGCCGGAAATGGCTCAATTTCTGGGCAATTCTCTATTCTCATGTAAGAAAGAGATGGAACAAGCATGTGCATCAGTTCAGCCAGTGACCTCAAATTCTTGCAATCTGATATGGTCAGAGAATGTAGCGCAGTAGTTTCTTCCATGAAGGTCAGAGATTCCAAATTCTGACACGTACAAATCAAGCTTCTCAAGCCTTGGGAAGTAGTCTAGTGGTAGGGACTTCATGGAGTCACATCCATTACTAATTCTTAACACTTTAACATGTGCATAATGGCAGCTGCCAGGGAAGTCTAATTTGTTGCACCCCATTATATGTAGCATTTCTACCACATGCGGAGAGTCAACAATAAGCTTCTTTAGACTTTCACGCTCTAGCAACCGAAGCTTCTAGTGGAAGAGACTCCATATATTTATATCTATAAAAAATCTTGAGACTCTCTAATGTGTCACAATTAGGTAACCTCCGAGCTAGGTTTGGACAATCATTAAAACTCAATTCTCTAAGACTAGGAAAACGCCCATCCTCTTTGCCATCTCCACCAATAAATGACCACTCTCTCCAACTTTTCATAGCAAAAAACGTTAGAATTTCCCAAGATTGAAATGGAGTAATAGAACAAGTACTATTACCAGTGTAAAACTCAGGACTTGTTTCCTCCACTCATGGAAGCTTCCAATAACGAGCTCTTGAAGAAAAGTTAACTGCCCGAGTGGTGGCAAGAACAAGCAATATTCATTTCCACTTAAGTTAATCGATACCATCTTTGAAAATGAAGAATCTCCAAGCCAATCTGGGAAATTTAAACCTGCATATCTACAGATAGTAATTTTTGTCAAGTTTGTATGAGGCTGCAGCGCATTAAGTGCCTCCATTGCTCTTCTAGTGTCAGTAACATCGCCTTCCCATTCCAAAGCTAGCTCACTAAGTTTCGCCTTGTTCCTCAAGCCTTTGAGACCATTGTCGACAACATCGATGTTCTGAAGCCCTGAAATTCGAAGTTTTCCACCCAAGTGCTGAAGTGCTCCCAACTCTTTAATGCTTGAACCATTACCATGTTCATCCAAAACAAAGTCAGTTAATGTCTGCAACTCTTTTAAGTTACCCATCTGTGGTGGCATCTCTCGTGTAGAGGTGTGCCGGTAGTGTCAAGATGACGCAAATGGATCAGTCTTCCCGTGTCCTTTGGCAACCGCGTCAGTTTTCCACAACATGATAACAATAGAGTCTGCGAATGGTACAGTGTACAAAAAGAAGGCAGCAACTCTGAATAAAGTGTTGCAGATACAAGTTGCCCCTGTCTTGCCCTCCCTGTCAAACAAAAAAGCAGAAGAAATAGATGAAAATGCAATACATGAAGTTTTCCCACGTAGGAAAAAAGAAAAAAGCAAAAAATAAGTGTCTTCAAGAAAGAGAGAACAAAGGATTTAGCAGTATATGTTAGCTATGGAATTTTAAAGGGGGGAAAAATCTTACTGAGACGTCTTTCTTCTCTTTTCCTCGCAATGTAGGGTTCGGACTATTCTCTCTCTTTCTCTCTCTGCAAAAGATGTCTGTGAGGCAAGTGATGATAAGGCATACGCAGGCTATTTCTTAATGTATTTCTCTGACTAGAAATTGACTTCTTAAAAAAAAAAAAAAAAACCGAATAAAACTAGAATCACATCTAAATCAAACAAAACATGGAAATTAACCGATGACAAATTATTAAGATTTTTTAGATTTAAAATCAGTCCCTTGGCGAGTTATAAGCTTGCACAAGGTATATTTCTCTTCAGGCTTTCTATTCAATTTTTTCCCCAAAGCATCCAACTCTACTTACTTTTTCCATTAACTCCTTCTTAACAAGTATATGATTCTTAAGTTCAACATTTGTTTCGAACTTTGATGCTCTGAAAATTCTTCAAGTGCTAACTCATTAGTTTTTGTGGTATAAATCTCCGTCATGTAATCCTTTGAAACCCTTTTTCTCTGTTTTTCATTATACACTAAGGTAAACCCTTCATCAACAATTTGATCAAACCCAATTTTTAATAGAAACCATGCTCAACTCCTTACCAGCATGCTCATCTCACTAAAAATGGGCTTAATTGGCGACAAAGAGCCAATTATTTATTGAAATAATTACATAAAAGGTCCATATTTAGAGTCCCGTATATACATCAATTTTTCAATAATATTATATATGTATATGTCTATTTTTTAAGAAATAAATATCTCTAGTACATATTTTGTTCTTTTACTATAATTGAAATCATTTTATTTTTATATAGATTATTTTATTTTCCTTTTTTTTTTTGTTTTTTGATTTTAATGATGAGCAATTTTTTTTGATAAATGTAAATTACCTTTAATAAACCAAAATTAGTTATAAATATCAAAGTAATTATAATAAATATAAAATATTTACTATAAAGATGATGGTTCATACTAAATAATAAACACAACACAAAGTATTAACGATAAAGATTGATGAATATTCATACTTTTCATATAAAAAATCAATGAATTGTTAATGAAAAAACCATTTTGTTTATGTAATTCACTATAAATCAAAGGGTTGACATTTATATCTTAACCAAATAAATTGAAAAATAACACAATAAATGGAATCAAATTCTTTATGAAAAAAATACTATTATTTATATAAATTAGTATTAATGAAATCGAGCATATCTTTATGATAAAGATAGATTCTTCATACAAAATATTTTTTTGAGATTTTTCTTTTTCTTTATTTAGCTTTTTCTCATTAATGTGAAATCTGATTTTGAGAAAATTTTCTCTTTTTTAGTTCATTATGAATATTTCACATTCTTTACAATAAATCAAAAAATTTTCAAAATTTTATTTTCTATAAATTCTTTTTGCAATTTCATTAAATCAACTTTAACCTTATTTGATAAATATCTTAATTAGATTCTTTTATATATATATATATATATATAATTTCTTTATTTGTTAATTCTCCATTCTTTATGAAGGGAAAATTGTCTTTATAATAACTCTTTTAAGCATTTAGGTAAATAAAAAAAATGAACATATTTGAAATCAGCACCTCCAATTTAGATATCTATATAAATGACCCTTATTTATTTGTTTAAAAAAAAAAAAAAAGCGACAAAGAAGAAGAGAATCCTATGACTTTATAATTATGTGGACGACTTACTATACATTGGAACATTTAGCGTGACAAATTTTTTTTTTTTTTGTTTTAATATTATACGTGCTCACAATTTCTAACTATACATTTGTCTAAAACGCCTAAATTTAACTTCCCAACGACTAGATTCCCACACTAACCGACAACGATAGCTGCATCCCATTCACCAAAAAAAAATTATTTGTTTTTTTTTTTCCCTTAATTTATAACTTCATATTACTTTTAGTCCAAAAAAAAAAAAAAACCCCAGTCAAATTTTCTAAATGAGAAAATATCATTTGCGACAGGTCGTTTATATAGGTAACTGTCGTTTTTATTATTGTTATCTTCATTATGCTGATGTCGTTTCTAAAGTATACTAACCTGTATTTAGTGTTGTCATCTTTATTATGCTCATATCGATCCAATAGTATTTGTCGTTTTTGTTTTATTTGTCGATAAGCTAATAAACATCATTTATCCATAAAAATCAAATAAAAGGAGGGGACGAGAAGTCTGCCAAAACAGAAAATACAAGAAGAAAACGCAAAACAAAGCTAAAGCAAAAACAACTTGTCGTTTTCCTTTGATGCCTCTTTTTTGTCTATTTATAACACTGTTTGTCGTTTTTTAAAATGGGCTAAATACATATTTATCGTTCTTGATCTCTTTTATTTTCTTCTTCTTTTTTTTTTTAAATTTTTTTAAATGATGCTATTTTTCATTTATTACCCTTTTCTTTTGGTTTCTATCATTGATGTAATGTTTACCCCTTAATTAAAGTCATTTTTACATCTACGCTGTCTTCAAAGATCATTGTCGCTTTATATGCTATGTCGTTTTTCCAGTTTTCTCGTATATAGTTTTTTTTGTTTGTTTTTGTTTTTGTTTTTGCAGGGGTCTAGTTTAGAGTCGATGTCAGTATATTTTAATTCATTTTTTATCGGACATTTAGTAGTGATACCCCCTAAACTTGTTACTCTTTAGGAACTTATTTCTTAAATTTTTAATTTTGACAATTTACCTCCCGAACTTGCTAAATTGTTGCAATGTACCCCTTTTAGTTAATTTAGACTAAATAAAATATTTGAAATTGGAAAATTTGTATTAGGATTTGCAAAAGATTTAGAAATTTTTGGTTGGAAGTAGATTTTTCCGTCTTCACATGAGACGTATGCAGGCTTTTTCATAACTAATTTAACAGAAAATTAACTTATAGAGTTACCTTACCATAATTTAGCAAGGCAAATTATCAAAATTAGAAGTTTGGAGGGTAAATTGTTCAAAGGTGACAAGTTTAGGAGACATCAGTGCTAAATATCTTTTTCTATCCGGTAAAATTCAAAGGTGATTCCCTCACAAGAAAAAAAAATAAATAAAAAATAAAAAGGGATAAAGGAGTTTGGTCATTCACATTCTGTTTTCGATATGCAATGAAAAACAGAGGATTCACCAAGAAATATCACTTCAGAGAACATGCGGACATTATAATATCCTTTCATGCCAAAATGTTCATGATTTAACAATTTCATCCTATTAGAAAGATAAACTGAATTACTTGGACGAATTAGATATGCAAGAACATTGAAAGCTCAAAATTTCCCTATTAATTTCAATATAATTTTTGGAGTAAATGTTAATTAGAAAATTTTATAATTAATCGAGTTGTGAAGAAACTATAATACAAGGCACAGTTACTTCAGGGCCAATATAAGGCTAATCAAGACAATAATTACTTCGGTATTGTTGAATAGAAAGGAAATATGGCAAAAAACATGCGTCTAACAAGCAAGAACTTAAAAGGTTAATACTCCACACGCTAAAGCAACTCAAGTTTCTTACAACTCATGAGAAGATGTATGAAAGCAACATTGAAGAAGAAACATTAATTTGTGAGCTTTCAAATGGTCAAAAAAGGAGGATTTTACCCTCGGAGAGTCGTTGAACATGCTAACATTTAAGAATCCATAAAGAAATTCCGAGGCAGCAAAAATTGTAGCTGTGACTTTCTCTGCAACCAATCTTAATGAAGATTGTTGTCCAATACCTCAAAGTTCAGAACAATTGAGATGAAGCTATCGAGAAGTAGCAACAGGCACACAAGTGATGTATTGGTACATGTTCTAGTCTATTAAGCTTTGCTCCGAATCCTTTCGAGAAAGGATAAAGATTTTGAATGGAAACGAAGCGTATGTTCCTGCACTAAAGTGCTGAATATGAACAAAACCTTTCTGTTCAGCTTGTATTATGCTGATCACTGACATCTGTTACATGTAACGTTTCTATCACATCCGGTGAGTCCACAATTAGCTCCTTGAGACTTTCACATCACTGCAAGCTTCTTAACCTGTGGGAAGTTATCTAATGGAAGAGACCATTAATTTATAGCTTTCCAAAATCTCGAGACTTTCTATTGCTTCACAATTTGGTAAGCTCCCAGCTAGGTATGGACAACTATGAAAAGTGAAGCCTTTTGAAATGAGGAAAACATCCAAATTGGATGAAATGCGCTTTTCTTGAACAAGATGAGTAAAAATAACGCAACAGAAAAAACATCGACATCAATACGAACCAATAATTTCTTATTTTTATTGTTATAATTATTTATTAAAAAAAAAAAGAACTCGCTGAGAAAACATTAACATTAGATTAAAAATAACAAAATTAAGGCGTGACAAAAATTATCCCAATTCTCTCGGTTCCCTCTCCGGCTGGTAACATCCTTCAAAAACGACACTCAAAGACGGCGAAGACGTGAAGAGGATTCAACAAGAATGACAATATATGTTTGATGCTTAACGACCCCTCACGGACCATTATAGTTGACTTATAATTTAATCATTAATCTCTTATAAAAATTATGGAAAATATTAAGCTTGAAATAAAAGTCTTGACATAACATAAAACTTTACTTAGATAATTTTAAAAAACTCTAGAATTTTTTTTTAAAACTATATCAAAATAACCTTCATAATTAGAATAATTTTTTTTTTAAAACCCATTTCATAAAATAAAATTTAAGTCCATATGAATCATCCAATCAAATAATAATAAGCTAAAGTCTCAAAACTTTATTTAAAATTAAAAATGTTCATCCCAAGGTCGTTCAACCCGTTTTCTTATCACACATCATCCCGCTTCCACTCTAAGCTCCTTCAAATTCTACATCTTACCCTTTCCTTTATCTGCAGCATGAATTAACTTTAAATAAGTAAAGGCTTAATAAGACACTTAAATCTCACAAACGTAAATAAACATTTTTCTTTAATCATCATCAATATAAACATCATTTAAAAAAATTTTAACTTTTAAAACCGTCATATATTGGGCCCAACGTCATACCATCATAGCGCACTAATCACAGAAGGAGTGGAGTAGCAAATCCCAGACTAACAGTGACAAAAAGTCCTCTCACCGGACAATATCATCATCATTATCATTATCAAGGGTGTACAACATCATTTTAAAATATAAAAATAAATATGTATATATATTTATACTTTTCATCAAAACGTCATCATAGGAGAAGTATTATTTAAGAACATCATAACATTATCATCAATATCAAAATATATACTTCTCAAATCTTTAATTCATGTTGCAGGTGAGAGTATACTTACATAAATGTCTTACTTAACTTTTTTAAGTTTTCCGTTGGTAACACATGATTGAGGTCTCGGGTGCTTGCATATAGAACCATTCATGCCATAATAAATAAATATAATAAAATCAACAAAAGATCAAAATAATTAATCAAACACATCTATCGTATCATAACAGTACCTAATAGGCCTATTTCATCATTCAATAACATCAAAACACAAAAATCGAATAATTTCACAAAATTACAAAACTTTAAAAAAACTTATAGTTAGACCTATGTCCCTTCAAAAATGATCTGAAACTAAATGTAAATGAAATTAGACATCTAAATATTTCTAACGGTACCTAATTCGTTAAAAACGAAGACTGCTTGGACCCTCAAAAATAGTTTTGAGTCTGAATATCAAAATTTTACAAAAACTGGAAGTCGGACTTCTGCCCCTTTGAAAAATTATAAAGATTCACATATGTCTCCAAATGATCTGAAACTGATTTCAAATGAAGTAGATTCCAAATTTTTCTAAAAATATCAAATTTGTTAAAAATGGAGACTCATTTTGATGCTCAAAAATAGTTTTGAAAACTGATCGCTAAAATTTTACAGAATCTGGCAGCTGGGCCTCTGCCTGTAATATCCGAAAAATTCACAATGTTAATTCATAAATTAATTAGGAATAAAGTCGTGAATTTTCTGTATTAAGATTATTATTTTTAAATGTTATCGTAATTTTACCCTATAATGTTATGAATGGGTATTATGAAGTTATGTTATGCTAGAAAAAAAAAATTGATTGGAAATTTTTGAGGTTTCCATCAATTATTTTGTCACAAGAAAAAAAAAAGTGATCTCACGTAAAGTGATTACTGAATTTTGTTGAAATTATCTAGTTCATGAGTTAATATAAAAAAAAAAATGACATTATAAATAAGTATTTCTGAGACGATTAATAGATGACAGATTACAATTATAAACTGTAAAATTGATTAAAAAAAATATTACAGTTGATCTTGTGAATTAGTTGTACAAGAGAAAAAGATTATATTCTCGACATGAAATATGAACAAGCTTAAAATTTCAGTCGAGTCTATAATCTTGAACGATTTAATTGATATGCAAAATTTATAAGTCAAAAGCCATGTTACATGGTCAGCATTCAAAATATACACACAACAAATATATATATCTGTATATAGATATATATTTGAGGAGTTATTGTAATCAACGGTACCAAAATATTTTTTTTGGCAAACGGATGAATGCAAGTATATATGTATATATGTATATATATATATATACGGTTCATAATAAGAAGAAAAGAAACTAAATATATATATATATATATATATATATATATACATGCATAACATGTGTAGTCAGTCCACTTGACTCGTGTAGAAGAAAAAAAAAAAGAAAAAAAAGAAAAACAGAAGGTAAATGAACTGCTCACCGGATATATATCTCATAAATTGGGTTTAAGGTGATTAGATAAGGACGAGGATAAGAATAAATAAGAAAAAAGGAGAGGATAAACATTAGACCCATCCTTTTCTTCTCTCTCTTCTTTTTCACTCTTTTCTCTCTCTCTTTCTCTCAGTCACGCCTATTGCTGCCTTCGCAAGAAATCCCGACTCCGGCCAGCCACCTTCGCATGCGCCGGTGATCCATGCAACCCATCACCCGAGCATCCAATATCCGGAGTTTGGCAGCATCACTCGCCGCCGTTCGCCGGAAAAATGCTTTGAAAGTTTCATTAACATAAGCTTTTAAGCAAGATTTTATTGTAATCGGACCTCTATTTTACGAGCCATTGGTTTCGTTGAGTTCCACTTGTTGAGAGGAACAAAACCCAGTCCATCACTACTCTAATCGTTGCCAGAAATTTTCCCGATCCACCGCCATCTTCAAGTACGTTTTCTTACATTTTTGAGAAAACCGAGCCTTGTTTGAAGAAATCGATACCAGAAATGGGTTCCTCTTGTCGAGATCTTCGAAGCGGTGCCCATCTCTGTTCCTTTTGCCGCCGTGGTCAAAGGCGGTCAATGCCAGTCAAAGGCAGTCAATCCCGATCAACGACGGTCAATGCCGGTCAACCGTCTGAACCGTGGACAAGTTTTGCAAAATCGCCTTTCCGATTTATTTTCAATGTTCCGGACATGTTTACAACTTTGGATTTACGAGATGGAATCTCGAAGGTTAAGAATGGTGATTAAAAGTTCAGCGGCTCGAAATCAAAAGGTGTTTTGAGCGCCAACTAGGAGTCATTTTTGTAATGACTGAAAAAAATTCACGACATTAATTTCTGAGTTGAACAGAAATTAAACGGTGATTTTTCTGTAATAAAAATGTAAATCCTTGTAAATTTTATGATACAATATGTCTCTATGGCACTAGTTATATTTTTCAATAGGTAAGAAATTTGATTATTTATGAAATTTTCATAAAGATCATAAATAGATAAAAAGTGATCATGAATATCCCAATAAAAAATACCAAGTCCATTATATAACTTTATTATGTAAAGAAGTGGAATTTATAATTTTTTTTGAATCAAATTATTATAGTCAGAATTTAATTCTGAACTGTAAAAGCTGATTTAAAAAAAAATAAGTAAAATTGTTTTAACAGTTTAAATATATGTATTTTTAAATATCAAAAATTGTTTGAACGGTTTTTAAAATATATATATATATTTTTCAGTGTGAAATTTATTACGTTGAATCATAATATATTGTAAATGATTGCTGAATAGGATAAGAATTAAAGTATATTTATCTTCAAGGATCAAGGGCTAAGATTATATGGATTTTAATCTAATGGCCAATACCTTGACAAGTATGGCTTAGTGGATAAGGTAAAAAAAATGAAAAAAAAAAAAAAACAGAGAAAAGTGACCGGATGAAATGATGGTAGAAAAGTAGTAAAAGAAGTTTTACTTATCCTATTCTAAGCTATAGGAACAGAGAAGAAGAAGGAAAAAAAAAAAAAAAAAGAAATAGATTTGTAAACTGGATGTTTCAATATGAGTGAGTATTTCACTTGCTTTAAATTACTTATAAGCCAAGGTGTATAACAATAAAAACAAAGGAAAGCTCAATAGGAGTTAAAATGAGAGTTTTGTCAAAATCGAGGTAAAATGAGAATTTCTTAAAACTGTTTGAGATTTTTTTTTATATACTGAAATGATGATTTTCTGTGTTGTTCAAGTAGAAAGCAAGACATAAAAAAAATGAATGAAAGAAATTAAAGTTAAATATTTAACAAAAGAATATTCATAAGAAAAAAAAATGGTTAGTTTAAAATACTGCTCTAACTGTCGGGTGTCGCTTAAATCAGGACATGGTGCCAATGGTTTACTAGAGCAAGGTCGACTGACAGAAAAATTCCAGATTATGAATTCCTGTAAGTACAGATCTCACCTACAACATAAATTTATGAATGCTTGTTGTATTGATGTGCATATGTGATGATTTATGTGTCAATTACTTGAATATGATTACAATGCCTCAATATTATGTTATTCAAATATTTCTTTGATGATGTTGTGACATATCATATTTACATGATCACTCACTTAATTATATATGGCTAATGAAAGTGAAATGTTAGAAAAGTGTCGTACCAACCTCCACTCAGGTGAGGTAAAATTCATTAATGATTTATGTATGACATTGGGTACAACTGGAGGGTCGCTCCCCCAACTATCCAATGGTCGCACGCACCTGGTACGTACACAATGGGGCCTAATAAGTTTTGAAGCAAAAGATTTTAGAATTGCATAAAATGTCATGCTAATTATTCATGCATTGTGAGATTTATATCTGTACTTGCTAGGCGAAAGCTCATTTATAAAATTTATCTTGTAGGTAATATGGGTAATAAACCCGTGATCAACTGAAAGATGAATAGACAAGACAGATGATGTGACAGTGGAGGAAGAGGGTGCATGGATAACACTTCGTTTAAAAAATATATATAAATCTATATATATTTTCCGCAACTTGAAAAAAAAATGATGATGAAATGGTTTGTAATATATGGTACTATAGTACTTTACTTATGTTTTTTTTCTCTAACACTCTATGAATAGTTGTCTAATAGATAATGAGTTTATCAAGTAACAAGTATAAAAAAAAAAAAAATCCCTGAATTTTTGGAAAAGTAAATTAATACATGTTAAGTTTATGTATGTATTTGACGACTCCTCTCCAAGGAGGGGTTGTCACAGTTTTACTCACCCGAATGTCATTGAATGATCTCGGTAGTAATCTTGACTACTTTAAATAATTTATTGGATTGATTACATGCCTATTTATATGCTTTGAATTGAATATCGATATTTAAAAATATATATATTTGATGTTTAATTAAATTAAGTGAAGATAGATTAGAACGATATATGCTTTATGTTAATATGATAAATTTGTTACGGATGGCACGCCTTGCAGTTATGGTGTGCCGAAACTTTTTATAAATTGATTTAATTGCAGGTTTGATTTTTGGTTATTAAGAAAAATAAGCCGTTGTGTTGCCGGATTTTTATTAAATTCAACCATAATTGATGATTGAATTTATAATTAGTTTTACAAGTTACGCTATCAGAACAATTTTATAATCTAGAGTTCATGTCTTGATTTTAAGTAGCAATGATCTATGGAGTAATATGATATTTTCTCACTAATAAATTTCATATATTTATATGCCTTGTTGCATATGATATTGGAGTAGTAATAATGGACACTCCTCCATATACTCCACTGATTAATAAGATGTATTATAAAGTGATATTTATAAGAATGCCTAGTTTTTAAGTTGTTACATGGTTTAACGTCATGATATTTTAAATAAAGGGAAAAGTCATTGTTTTCCCAGTTTCATTCTTGACTCTAAAGTCGAATCTTGACATCTGTAGTTGATCTATGATTTTCAAGTTTAAATGTAACAGAATCATGAGCTTAAACTAATCTTTGAACCATTTTAAATGGGGAATGAGATTTAAAAACTATGAACGAGTATAAAAAAGAGTGGTTTAATCACAAATATGATAAGACCACATTCTAATTGTCGGGTGTCGATTTAATTAGGACACAACACCGGCATTAACGAGGTTAAGGATTAGTCGAGGATAAACGCTAAATGCAGAATCTAGGTAAGTACAAACCTCACCTACAGCATGATACTTGTTTGTCGATGTGAGCACATCTGTGAACAACTGATGTGTGCATGTTTAGAATACTATGCTTATGATTGAACATGAAGAATGATGCTTTTATGCAATGTGATTATATAGTTGCTTGATATGCTTTAGTGAGCATATGTATTTATGCCTTAATATGTTTGAATTGATGATGATGTGTCTATATTGTTTGAATTGATGACGATGCCTCTATGTTGTGTGAAACTGTAATATCTGCTCATGAGTTACGAACATAATAAGGAAGAGATTAATGAAAGTGAAAGATAAGTTCAAGAAAGTGTTGTACCACCATGGGGCCCAGGATAAAAAGATAACAAGCATAATTTAATTATGCATAAAATTTAATGTATTATTATGTGTATCATGAGATTTGAATGTATGTTCATGGAATCATGATCATAATTACATGCTCACCTTAAGAAAGTACGAGGCTAATGAAAGTGAAAGATAAGTTCAAGTATAGTGTGGTACCAATCTCCCGTAGATCGTGGAGGATTATGTATGTTTTAAAATTCTAATACCTTCCGTAGATCGTGAAGGGTTACGTATGTTTTAAAATTCTAATACCTTCCGTAGATCGTGAAGGGTTACGTATATGATTCTCAGAATTGTTAGGGACTTTGCAAACTCTAGCTTTCTGTGGTTACGTGCAATGGGTACGTACACACATGGGGCCCAAAGTAAAAAGTTAAGTAAGAAAAAGAATAAGTATGAAACAAGAAAATAAGAAATAAGAAGCAAACATAATTGTACGATTCATAAAATGTCATACATTATTATATGTATTTTATTTATGTGAGATTTATATTTGTACTTATTGAGCGAAAGCTCGTTAATGTTTATACATGCTGTAGGCAATATGGTGATTCGATGGACTGGTGAACTGTGTCGAGACAATGGAAGCATGGATTATGGATACCGCTATCAAAAGGTAAATTTTGCAATAAGTAATTCTTTTATATTATGATAAGTTTTAAAAGATTTGTATCATTTTAGAATAACTATTTTCAAGTAATTGGGTTTTAAGGAACCCATATGAAATGAATGCTGAGTTATATTCTAACCAAGCAAGGTTAAGAAAGTTTGATATTTTAAAATGTATTTTTTTTTTACTCTTTTGGTAATACGATGAAAAGACCTCTATTTGACCAAGTAGTTTGGTTTACAAGAAACCAAACTTAAGATATGCCTTTACTAAGTTTTAATTACGTAAGTTTGACATGTTGATGTTTTAAACTTTAGATTCAGTTCTTACTTATTAAATTATCTAGTTTAGTTTTCATAATAATAAAAATAAAAATAAAATAAAAAGTGTTTTTAAGGTGCAAGTCTTTTTGAAAAGTTTATATTGTGTTTGAATCTTTAAAAATTAAAATGATCATAAACTTCATGTAAGCTAAGAAATATTTAAGTTAAAAAAAAATCCTCTGAAATATTGGAGATTAAGTTTAATGTCAAAGCAAGTAATTATGTTTATGAAGTTAATTAACGGTCGCGATTAGGTCGGGTCGTTACACTGCCTCTTTGAAAAATCATATAAATTAACATATTTCTTCAAACGATATAAAACAGATTTCAAATGAAAGTAGACATCTAGAGCTTACTAGAATTATCAAATTTTTTAAAAATGAGCCCGTTTGTATCCTCAAAAATAGTTTGGAATTCTTATCATAAAATCTGAAAATTTCTAATAGCAATGGTATGAAAATTCATTAAAAATATGAAAATTATCACCACAACGTGCATAATTCACACACACACACACACGAAACTACCCTAAGATATGTTTCTAACAATTAAATTATTAAATCTCCATACCAATAAAATCATGAATCAAGAAATCAAAAACCTAAAATCATCTTGTTTACAAATCAACCATATAGTTATTCCTTCAATCATCATTTCATAAATATTTCTTATCATCTCCTTGCACCCATAAGATGAAACTCATCAAGAAAATTACTCAACCTTCCGAAGGATCCCAAACTAAAACAAATAATAAAATCATTATCAACAAACAATAACAAAAACATACCTTAAAATCCTTTTGACTTTGGCTTAGATGAGTTTGGAGGTTTGGTGAATAGTCTTGGTATATGTTTTTTTTTTTTTTTTTTTTTTTGTGCATGTGAGAGGAATAGAGAGAGCGAGAGAAAAATAATGAGAATGAGAGGAAGACTAGGGAAGTGAGAGAGAGAAAGCATATAAAAAGAAGAATTTTGAATATTATAAATAAATTGTGAGTAATTTAATCCCAAATCAATTTTAGAATTAATTGGGATTCAATTTCTGGTTTAATTATCTCTTAATAGGTAGGGAATGGCTGTCATTAGGGTATGAAAACTTGTGGGAGGAAAAGGAAAAAGCTAGGTCAACTTCTAAAATTTTCGGACCTACAATGGCACATATAAAACTGGTTGGTGACTGGCAGGTATCCCGATAGTATACTAGTCATAATTTCTTACTCCGATATCGGATTTGCACAAATAAGTAGGCGTTGGAAAGCTTATAAAAAGCTCTATAAGTTTGTCTAAATTAAAAGAATAATTTCGGACATTTAAAGGTTCATAATTGAGTTGAAAATTTATGTCATGTAAAATAGGTCTTTTCCAGATAACATACTTTCCCTTATTTCTTTATTTATTTTTCCTCCTCTCTTCTTCACGTTTCCAATTCAACATTCCCTTTTTTTTCTTTTTGCCGATTGCCATTTATAGATGATATATATATATATATATATATAACTATACACATCATATTACACATATAGATATACATTACGTAAAATACTTATATTTAAAATATTTCTTTAATTAAACTATTATACAAAATTATTAAATTATCATAAAAATTCATCAATTTGACATGAACTTTGTTCTAGTACATCGAATTCTTATCGTGTCACTAGTGAAAAATAACTTAACATAACATTAGAATTAAGAAATTACTACCTCATCACATTACCTATATTAATTATAATGTTAATTTTGCAATGTTATTGTTAGGTAACATTTGGGGCTTTACAAATGCCAAATGATTAGTTTCAAGGGCAGTAGTTCTAAAACATCAGTTCACTTCTATTCAGAATGAGTTAAGCAAGAATACAAATCTCCATAAATAGTATCCATAAATCTTCTTATTAAACATATAATATAAGAAACAAGTACCTAAAACCTTACAGTTGGGATAACTAATGCAACACAACAATATGTAGGTGTATTGTCACAACTCTCTCATTTATCTAAGTTGGACATTTCTTTTATGATTCTGCCTTTTATCTCAAATATCAATTCTATGCTACTTAGAATGGATTGTTGGATTGAATTCTAATTTTCCACGAAGAAAGGTCACTTTCGCCATCGAAAACTTGTTGTTTTAGCAATATGAACAAACATATCAGGAGAAAAAACACGTTTCAATTGTTCCTTTAAAGTAGTGAGAGGGAGAAGCAATGAACAAGTGTTTATGGCAAAAAATTCAATGGTACATGTATTCTCCAGTGAAGATTAAATGGTCAAAGTACAGTTATCCAAAAAAAAAAAAAAAAAACAGAAAAGAAAAAAGAAAAAGAAAACAGACAAACAATATGAAAGCATAGCAAGAGATGTCTCAAACAAACAATAACTTAACCAATTTCTTTGACAAAACACAAGACATACAATAATAATAATAATAAGACTAACGAGACAAGCTCCGACGATAACTTTGTCCCTTTTAAAATCATCCTTTAAAGTGGTGCAAGGTCTAACTAGCCGAAAGTGAAAAGAAGTCTATGCTGCCTTAGCCTGCATCCTGCGAACAAGCAATGCAGAACTTTTAAAAAAGATGAAGGACGATAGTTGTACATTAACACAGCTGAAAATAACATTATAGCAACTCCAAATCATCATAGCATACCGGCAACAATATAGTCGAAAGTAATAAATAATATTTGCATGATTTCTATGAACAACAGAGCAGTTTGTTCATATTGGTTTTTTTGGTGTGTCAGTTGAGATAAATTACCATTTGTACTATATAAAGTAGAATAGTTAAAATACTTGGAACATTTTTATATTAAATTGAGATCCAATTAGGTTGTTACAACATTTTTCGAGTTTGTTTTTTCACTCAATACTGGGACTATTAGATTGGCAATATCTTACCTTTCAAATACATTTGCTGTACATCTTTTAAACATTTGTAGATGTGGAGCCCTCTTCTTTGTTCCTTTTCAGTTCGTCACTTGATTGAGCGGAGGGGGGCAAAAAGCATGACAATAATAAAAAGCACAAGGTCAGTACACTCTACACATAAACACGTCCACATTACGAGAGAATTGGACTCAATTATATTTATTATCTTCTTCACATCGAAAATAAGAAAAATTGGTCCAACTGCAAAAAAAAAAAAAAAAAAAAAAAAAAAAAAAACCTAGGTTTGCACTGGAAACAAACGACAGGGATCTTGTTTAAGGAGAAAAAGAAAAAAATATTATCGTTTTTTATTTTTTATTTTTTATAAGATTTGTTTTCTATATTTGGTTCTGTTACAGTATGTCTCCGTAAGAGCTGACAAAATTAAAAAAGTGGATACACATGGTAAATTTTTGAAAAGGAGGGAAATGAAGGATGGAATGGAAAAAAACAAAGATTTCTTTTTGTCACAAAATTCTTAGATGGAATTAATTAAATCAAAAATAAAAGATTGTTTAACAGATGAGATGAATTATTGAAAAATAAAAAGCAGGTGCATCAGAGAATATAGGAAAAATTAATAAAAGTGGAGAATTAGGAGAAGAGGAATCTAGAACACTCACGTTGTCTTGCCACTAATATATATGTCGGGAATGTGAGAAATCTGATGCCAGTCCTCCCCTTTCCCTTCTTGGTACCTTCGTTCAAGAAAAGGACAATCCATGATCCACAAAGAGCGAAGAGAAGTGGGCAGCAGTACTTCTCGTGGCAAAAGCGGGAGCTCTTCGCAATTCCGCAAGTCCAAATCTTCTAGGCATGTGACGTTTTGAAAGGCACTGCCGTTTAGGCTTTTAAGGTGTGGAAAATTCCAGAGATAGAAAGAAGTTAAAGAGCTGGGAAGCAACCCCTCTGGAAATGAATCCAACATTCTGTCTTCACAGTCACGAATGTCTAATTCTCTCAGAGAGGTTAGTCCTTGCAGATTCCAATGCCTGTTTTGGGCAACGAGTTTGCAGCATTCCCAAATTTCAAGCGTGCTTAGATTAGAGGGCAATCCTCCTTTAGGAAATGCTTCAATTTCTGGACAACTCGACATTCTCATTCCAGATAGAGACGGAAGAAGTCTGTGCATGTGCTCTGGGAGTGACCTCAAATTCTCGCAAGCTACAATGCTCAGAGACTGGAGTGCAATACAAGTTTCTTCTGTGAAGGTAAGCGATTCCAGATTTTGACATCCATCCAAATTAAGCTTCTCAAGCCTTGGGAAGTAGTCTAATGGCAGCGTGTTCATGGAATCACATCCATCAACAATCTTCAACTCTTTAACGTGAACATAATGGTGGCTTCCCGGAAACTCTAATTTGTTGCACCCCGTAATATGTAGCGTTTCTATCACATCCGGTGAGTCCACAATTAGCTCCTTGAGACTTGTACACCCCTGCAACACAAGCTTCTTAAGCTTCGGGAAGTTATCTAATGGAAGAGACTCCATTAATTTATAGCTGTCCCAAATCTCGAGACTTTCTATTGCGTCGCATTTGGGTAAGCTCCCAGCAAGTTTTGGACAACTAAAAAAGCTAAGCTTTTTGAGACGAGGAAAACATCCATCATCTTTGCCATCTTGACCAATAAATGACCACTCTTTCCAGCTTTTCATATCAGAAAAGTCTAGAATTTCTAAAGATTGAAATGGAGAGATAGAAGAATTATCAGCAGTGTAAAACTCAGGACCTATTTTCTCCACTCCATGGAAGCTTTCAATCACAAGCTCTCGAAGAGAAGGTAACCGCCCGAGGGGTGGCAAAGCATGACAAAAATCACCATTACCAGTTAAATTCAGCAATATCATATCTGAAAACAAAGAATCTCCAACCCAGTAGGGGAAGCTTGAAGCTGCATATCTTCGAATGTTGAGTTTCAACAACTTTGGGTGAGGTTGCAGTGCATCAAGCACCCCGTTATCTCTTCCAATGTCAGTAACATAACCTTCCCATTCCAAAGTTAGCTCTCTGAGTTTGTCTTTATATCGCAAATTGGATTTCAAAACGTTTTCGATACTTTTCACGTTTTGAAGCTTAGAAATTCGAAGGTTTCCTCTCAAATTCTGAAGCGCTCCCAACTCTTTCATGCTTGAGCCATTACCATGTTCACCCAAAACAAAATCTGTTAATGTCTGCAACTCTTTCAATCTACCCATATGTGGTGGCATCTCTTCGAGAGGCGTGCCACTAGTTTCAAGATGACGCAAATTGATCAGCCTTCCCAAGTCCTTTGGCAATCGAGTAAGACTTTCACAGTTAGACAGTAATAGTGTCTGCAAATTGTACAGAGTACAGAGTGAAGAAGGTAGCTCTCGAATTAAACTCATTGATAAGTTCAAATACCTTAGATGCTTCAGCGTATGAAATGAATTAAGCAACATTCGGGTCTCACTTAGCCTTGTTTGAAGCAGTAGTACTCTTAAGCATCTTCCTCCTCTTTGCACTTCTTTAACTAATTCATGATCAACATAAAAGGAATCTAGGCTTAAGAAGCTGCGTAAATGCTTGGCTTCAAATCGGCCTTTCCAAAACTTGTGATCGACTGATACTCCGCTTGTTGATATGTGGCGAGTCTTTTCTGTAAGTTGCTCTACATTTGTAGCGTCATCAAATCTAAAACAGACTTCTCCGGACACAAACATAGCTAAATCATGCACAAGATCATGCATGACAAATGTGGACTCATATTCGCTTGATCTTTGAAAAAATGACCTTGCCATTAGCTCATCAAAATACTCTTTTCCAACTTCTTCCATTCTCTTTTCTTTCTCGCCCGATTGCAGAAAACCTTCTGCCATCCACAACATGATTGTATTTTCCATTTCAAATTCATAATCTTTGGGGAAAACCGAACAATAAGCAAAACACTGCTTCAAACTTGAAGGTAGACAACAATAGCTGAGCCAAAGCCCTGGAAGAATATCCTTAAGTAGGTTCTTAGCCCACACTCGGCTCCTTAGAATGCTTTCCCACATTTCTGGATTTCTTTCAGAGCGTAGGAGACCTCCAAGAGATCTTACAGCTAACGGAAGGCCCTTGCACTTTTCAACAATTTTTTCTCCAATTTGTTGCAGGCGTGGATCCACAACTAAGTCCCCATTAAAGGCGTGGTCCACAAAGATTTTCCAGCAATCCTCGTTCGATACTGGCTGCAGTTCATGAATTATTTCCCCTGTTCTAACATTTGATGCAACTTTTTGGCTGCGTGTCGTCACGATAATCCTGCTTCCGCAATCCCCAGAAGTGAAAGAGCTCTTTAGAGAATCCCAATTGCTGTAATTCTCATCCCAAACATCATCAAGAACAAAGAGAAATTTCTTGCCTTTCAAAGCCTCTTTCAATCGTTCTTGAAGTACAGCTGGTTCTTCTGTAACAGGAGTTTGGGGACTGACCTGCTCCAAAATAATCCTT
This sequence comes from Ficus hispida, assembly GCA_025413025.1. NCBI lineage: Eukaryota > Viridiplantae > Streptophyta > Magnoliopsida > Rosales > Moraceae > Ficus > Ficus hispida. The sequence continues at coordinate 2,051,719 of CM046366.1, forward strand.
GTTATTCTGGAAATATCAAATTCAGTTGATACAGTAACCCATGCTTTGATCGGAAAACCGTGGTTCTTTACTCTGTCATCATCATACACGAGCCGAGCAAGGGTGGTCTTGCCAAGACCACCCATACCAACGATCGGAAGCACTCCTATCTTACTGTCCCAATTCTCATCTGATAGCAGCAACTTCAAGATCTCCTCTTTATCATCTTGCCTTCCATGAACACGACCTTCTTCAAGCAAAGGAGCAGGTGATCTTCGTGAAGACTTGATGGTTTGAGCACCGTCAATATGCTTCAGATGAAGGGTATCTGCTCTTTCCAAGAGAAAATGCAAACCCTTCAAGATATTCTCCACTTCACCTTGTACGGTTTTGTCAAATTTAGTGTTAGGAGGGAGGAACGCGAACATCTTCTTTAGCACCATCATTGAGCATCCGGATACACGTTCCACCTGCTTGGATCGAGATTTGTCGTTGATCTCCTCCAGCAAGTCGTCTGATTTGAAAATGATGTCTTTGAGATCATCAAGCCATTCCTTCACTTGCTGGTCGGTGATCTGTCTTTCTTCAGCATCATTGAGCAGTAGATTGGCCCTCTTCAAATCCTCTTTTAACAGCTCTAGCTTGTCGTCAACGGATTTCTTTCCCTGGAAGAAGCTCCTGACCTCTGGAGAAGCCAATAGTTTAAATAGCTTCTCAAATGCAACAGTGAGAAAAGCTTCAGCCACCAGTTCAGCCATTTTTGATGATTTCGTCTGTTAATTAACGAAGAGAGGGGAAAATTATTCAATAACTACAGTTCAAGGTTGAGGATATTCAATAATCAAAAGTGGCTAATTCTTTAATAACAGAGACTTGGAAAGCAATTTTCCTAAGGCAAGAAAAGATGTCCTCACTTATAAAAATATTTGTTACTGAATTAACAATACGTTGTGTGAAATAGATGAATACTTCCCTAAAGAAAAAGATAAATATTGAAGTTGACCTCTATACAGAAAACAGAAAAGATTTATGAGTTTTGGATTTGTGCTATATGGTGAATTCCTGAACATTTACATAAAATTTGTCTAATTTTGTGACTTTTTCTAATAAAACAAGCAAATAGATCAACGTTTTTCAAGAAGGAAAAAATAAATATTAAACAAAGAAAGATTTTAAGGAGAAGATCAAACAATATTAAATTTTCAAAGAGAAAAATCTTACTGTTGCAAGAGAAGATTTCCTCAACAATGGAGTTCTGTTGTAGAGATATCTTGCCCTGTCTTCCTCTCTCTGTCAAGAAAACATATATATATATATATATATATATATATATGTTCATATGAGTTTGTGTTATGAACCAAACAAAACGTTTTCTTCATTAGGCTCTTTTGTGAGTTTTGTACAGCATGAAAAGGTAATAAACGAATTTTCAAGAAGGGAAAAAAAAAAAAAAAAAAAGCAACAAAGAGAGAGGGAAATGATTACCAAAAATAAATAAATCTTACAGTTGGAAGAGAAAAGGTGTTGAAGCAATATTAGAGATGTTAAATAAATGTCTTACAAGGAAATATTATTATGTGATCTTTGTGGGCAATTTTGCCAAAAGTCGTAGGTAATTGAACAATATGTTTTTGGTAAAGCCAAAAGGAAATTAAATAAGACTTTTCAAACATGAAATATACACTGCTTTACCAATGAATTTGTATTACTGTATATTTTAGATTACGGTACAAATTGCTGTCGGGGATTAGAACTTAAGCATATTTATTTATTGTATGTAGCATCACAATTTGCATAATAGGTTTGAAAAGTAAATTCAATCAATAAATTTAAATTTTTATAAGAAAAATACTGTAAAAAATTACCCAAAAATAGTATTTAGACGTAATGCCAAACAAGCTTTAGACTTCTAGTCATACTTATTTGTCTGTTGATATTCACACTTGTTTCTTGGAAAGACAGTTAGCTAAGACTTGAGGTGGGAGAGACAGAAATTGTTTCCATTTAAGGGGAGAGGAAAATGACTCAGTAGTTAAAAGCTGTGCAAAAACATTACTGTTGCAAGAGAAAATGTCTTGAAAAATAGAGAGATTTCAAATTGATGCAAAAAATTAAACGTAGCCCTGTCTTTCTCTTGTCTGTCAAACCAAAAAGCAGAAGAGATATGAGTTTGTGTTATATATAGTGGTATTTGACTTGCTGGGACTTTTAAGTAGATGAAATTTTTCTGACGGGACTTTTCAGTAGTTAATAGCTATAAAAAAATCTTACTGTTGTGCAAGAAGGTGTTTTGAAGAATATAGAAATTCCTCTCTTCTCTTTTCTTCACAGTGAATTGATGTAGAGAATTAAATGTTGCACTGTCTTCCCCTCTCTGTCAAAAAAATGAAAAAGAAAAAAAAAAAGGAAGAAGAGACATGAGTCTGTGTTATATATTGGTATTTGACTTTGCCGGTACATTTAAGTAGATGAAATTTTGTGATAGGACTTTTAAGTAGACAAAAACTGCAGAAAAATCTTACTGTTACTGGAGAAGGTGTCTTGAAGAATAGAGAGGTTCCTCTCTTCCCTTTTCCCCACAGTGAATTGATACAGAGAATTAAACGTTGTTTTGTCTTCTCCTCTCTATCAAAAAAAAAAAAAAAAAAAAAAAAAAAAAAAAAAAAAAAAAAAAAAAACAGAACAGAACAGATATGAATTTGTGTTTTATATTAGTATTTGACTTCGCTGGGACTTTTTAAGTAGATTAGATTTTCTGATAGAACTACAAGTGTCTTCGGCTGAGAGAAGAGAAGAAAATGATTCAGTAGTACTAACTTTGGAATTTTAGTAAATAAAAAGCTCACTTTTTTTTTTTTAATGAATAAAAAGCTTACTGTTGCAGGACAAGAATATGGATTTCTCTACTTCTCACAGGAGTGTTGAGACAAGAATATGGTGTGTTGCAGAGTCTCTCTCTCTCTCTCTCTAAAAGATGCAAAAAGCAGAAGCAGTATGGAGTCCTATGGCAAGAAATGATGTCCTCTGTAATTAAGAAAAAACATAAAAGTATATTTCTCTACTTTCACACTTCCTTTAGAAATAGGACAATGGCAAGCTGTTCTTTATCTTTAGTCTTGTTAATAAACATTTCATTAATAGAGTGGGACTTTTTTGCCAATAAGTTATTCCCTCCTACTCTGTAGTTTCTTGGAGAGGCAGTTTGACCATTTTCTTTTTGGTAGATTCAAGAGTAATACAATATATATGAACAATTTTCTTTTATGAACAGACAATTACAAAAAAAATAATAAATAAAATAAATAAAACGTAAATAAATTAATAATAATAATAATATATAGAGAAAATCAGAAGATCATTTGTGATCTCCAAATTATTTTCTGCAATATGTTAAAAGGAGATTTTCTTCCTCTCGCAGAAAAACAAAGGAAACATCTCTAAGTGAGACTAATAAGGAATTAAATATTTCCTCTAAAAAAAAGCCCTTGGAACTAGTGATCACGGCGAATACAAAAGATGAAGAAAATAAACAAATTAAATTGAGTAGTTGAGAGGAATCCTCGCAAGTGGGAGAAAATTAAAGTAAATGTGCAAAAAACCATATTGGTTTGGATGAAGTTGAGACAGATGATGTGGCACTTACGCAGTGGTAGAAGGAGCAGATTACGGTACACATAGCTGTAGGGGATTAGAACTTAGCATATTTACTTCTTGTATGGAGCACCAATCTGCATAATATGTTAGAAAAGTAAATTCAATCAATAAATTTAAATTTTTACAAGAAAAAATACTATAAAAAATTACTCAAAAACAGTATTTAGACGTAGTGCCAAATAAGCTTTAGACGTTTAGTCGTACTTAATTATCTGTTGATATTCACACTTATTTTTGGAAAGGCGGTTAGCTAAGACTTGAGGTGGGAGGGACAGAAAATTGTCTCCATTTAAGGGGAGAGGAAAATGATTTAGCAGTTAAAAGCTGTAGAAAAATCTTACTGTTGCAAGAGAAGATGTCTTGAAGAATAGAGAGATTTCGATTTGATGCAAAAAAATTAAACATAGCCCTGTCTTTTTTTTGTCTGTCAAACCAAAAAGCAGAAGAGATATGAGTTTGTGTTATATATTGTGGTATTTAACTTGTTGGGACTTTTAAGTAGATGAAATTTTCTGACGGGACTTTTAAGCAGTTAAAAGCTACAGAAAAATCTTACTGTTTGTGCGAGAAGGTGTTTTGAAGAATATAGAGATTCCTCTCCTCTTTTCTTCATAGTGAATTGATGTAGAGAATTAAACGTTGCACTATCTTCCCCTTTCTATCAACCAAAAAAAAAAAAAAGTTTGTGTTATATATTAGCTTTTGACTTTGCTGATACTTTTAAATAGATGAAATTTTCGAATAGGACTTTTAAGTAGATAAAAGCTACAGAAAAATCTTATTGTTGCGAGAGGTGTCTTGAAGAATAGAGAGGTTCCTCTCTTCTCTTTTCCTCACAGTGAATTGATGCAGAGAATTAAACGTTGCCTTGTCTTTCCCTCTTAAAAAAAATAAAAAATAAAAAGACACAGGAGATATGAATTTGTGTTATATATTGGTATTTGACTTTGCTGGGACTTTTAAAGTAGATTAGATTTTCTGATAGGACAATAAGTGTCTTCAGCTGAGAGAAGAGAAGAAAATGATTAGGTAGTACTAACTTTGGAATTTTAGTAGATAAAAAGCTTACTTTTTTTTTTTTCTAATGAATAAAGAGCTTACTGTTGCAGGACAAGAATATGGATTTCTCTTCTTCAGAAGGGAGTGTTGAGACGAGAATATGGTGTGTTCCAGAGTCTCTCTCTCTCTCTAAAAGATGCAAAAAGCAGAAGAAGTATGGAGTCCTATGGCAAGAAATGATGTCCTCTGTAATTAAGAAAAAACATAAAAATATGTTTCTCTACTTTCACACTTCCTTTAGAAATAGGACAATGGCAAGCTGTTCTTTGTCTTTAGTCTTTTGAATTAACATATATATCATTAATGGGACTTTTTTGCCAATAAGATATTCCCACCTACTCCGTAGTTTCTCGGAAAGGCAGTTCGACCAATTTCTTTTTAGTAGATTCAAGACGGCTTGTTTGTTTGGTTCACATGCTCAAATTAATATTTTTAAATTTTTTTTTGTCTTTTTTTTTTAAATTTTTTATCTTTTTTAAAAAGTCAACATAATTTACTATTTAAATTTAAAAATCTTAATTTAAATACAATATATATGAACAATTTTCTTTTATGAAGAGACAATTACAATATATATATATATAATAAATAAAACGTAAAAAAATTAATAATAATAATTACTTTCTCCAATACGATAAAAGGAGATTTTCTTCCTCTCGCAGAAAAACAAAGGAAACATCTCAAAGTGAGACTAACGAGGAATTAAATATTTCCTCGAAGAAAAAGCCCTTGGAACTAGCGATATTCACGGCGAATACAAAAGATGACGAAAATAAACTAATTAAATTGGGTAGTTGAGAGGAATCCTCGCAAGTGGGAGAAAATTAAAGTAAATGCCACCCTTAATTTTACTTATTTATGTGCTTAACTAATCTTCATCATTTGGCTTTATTAGTTGATTTCTTATTTGGCGGCTGCCGGCTTAAATTGACTGCTAACCAGCTTAATTGTGACAATTACCAACTAAAGTAAGTTTTGTGAATATAATTACGCGTATAACTAATTAAATCTACTTAATTAATATCACATCTCTTGAAATGATATGATGTTAAATGTTACAAAAAGACTAGTTGCCCGACTGGCCAAAGGAAAAATATTAAAATATTTTTGTCACCATTAATTATGTCTGAATCTCTGGATTAGGGGACATATTTAGTTTCTAAAATTGAAATCTTTTTACATTTTATTTTTCGTTTTAGAGGTTGCGTACTACATAATGCTTTCGTGATTTCTTTTCTTTTCTTTACTTTTATACCTTTTTCTCAAAGCCTTGATTTAAAGCTTGTCGTTCGTGACCTTATCTATAAAAATAGTTGAAAAGACTCTTTTAAACATTTATTTAAGTAAGTGGTTATAATTTTTTTTTATCTAAGAAATGACAATTAATCAGTAATTTACTATAATTAAGTAAAAAAACATATTAAAATCGATCGATTACTGATTACAAGATCAATCAGTCAATCCATTAATAATAATTGATCTTTTTTTAAAAGATTATTTTTCTAATTTTACAAAACTTCATCTATTTATTAAAATACTTCTTAAAAAAGGACCATTTACCCACCTATCTTTTTCGATATTGTTTTCAGACTTCTGATTGTATATGTAGCTGATTCTAATGTTTAACTTTAGTGTCGTTGGTAAGCATATCAACTTGTTCGAGAACAATTTATCAAACGGCCCGCCCGCGGGGGGGGGGGGTTGCTTTGACTTTAAACTTAATCCCCAAAATTTTAGAGGATTTTTTTTTTTTTAACTTAAATATTTCTTAGCTTACGTGAAGTTTATGATCATTTTAATTTTTAAAAATTCAAACACAATATAAACTTTTCAAAAAGACTTGCACTTTAGAAACACTTTTTTTTTTTTCTTTATATGAGATCTAAACTTGATAATTTAATAAGTAAAAATGGAATCTAAAGTTTAAAACATCAACATGTCAAACTTACATAATTAAAACTTAGTAAAGGCATATCTTAAGTTTGGTTTCTTGTAAACCAAACTACTTGGTTAAATAGAGGTCTTTTCATTGTTCAAATACGTGTAACCAAAAGAGTAAAATAAATACATTTTAAAATATCAAACTTTCTTAATCTTGCTTGGTTAAAATATAATTCAGCATTCATTTCATATGGGTTCCTTAAAACCCAATTACTTAAAATTAGTTATTCTAAAATGATACAAATCTTTTAAAGCTTATCATAATTAGAAGAACTACTTATTGCGGAATTTACATTTTAATGGCGGTATCCATAACCCAAGCCTCCATTGTCTCGACACAGTTCACCAATCCATCGAATCACCATGTTGCCTACAGCATGAACAAACATTAACGAGCTTTCGCTCAGTAAGTACAAACATAAATCTCACATAAACAAGATACATATAATAATGTATGACATTTTATGAATCATACAATTATGCTTGCTTCTTGTTTCTTATTTTCTTGTTTCATACTTATTCTTTTTCTTACTTGACTTTTTACTTTGGGCCCCATGTGTGTACGTACCATTGCGCGTGACCACAGAAAGTTAGGGTTTGCAAAGTCCCTAACAATTCTGAGAATCATATACGTAACCCTTCACGATCTACGGAAGGTTTTAGAATTTTAAAACATATATAATCCTCCACGATCTGCGGGAGGTTGGTACGACACTATACTTAACTTATCTTTCACTTTCATTAGCCTCTTACTTTCTTATGGTGAGCATGTAATTATGATCATGATTCCATGAACATATATTCAAATCTCATGATGCATATAATAATGCATTACATTTTTATGCATAATTAAATTATGCTTATTATCTTTTTATCCTGGGCCCCATAGTGTACGTACCCATTGCGCGCGCTACCATTGGGTAATTGGGGGAGCGACCCTCCAGTTGTACCCAAGGTCATACATAAATCATTCATGAACTTTACCTCACCTGAGTGGAGGTTGGTACGACACTTTTCTAACATTTCACTTTAGTCCAAAATTACAATAAACATTAAAAAAAATTTAATCTTAATACAGAAAATTCATGACTTTATTCCTAATTAATTTAGGAATTAACATTGTGAATTTTCCGGATATTACAATCTCCCCTTCTTATAAAATTTTCGTCCTCGAAAATTAAAACAAGTCCACTAATTGACACTCTTTAAAAGACTTCTTCATTTAAGAAAATTAAACTAATTTGAAGTCTAAGAGGCATATACCACGATACACTATGTCATATCATAAAACATTATTACGTTATAAATATCATGTGATCATTGATATGCACAAATCATGTATCTCGTATTGTTTTCTAGCATAAGGGCACATAAACATTTTTTTTTTTTCACCCCGCTAGTCGTGATAATTAATGCTTAAATGGTTATAGACATCCTCCATGGTTACTCGTCAGAATCTTGTACCGAGTTTTGCACGGAGTCTTTCATTAGAGTCGTTATTTATATTGACTCTTTTCATCAACATGTAGTTGTATAACAGAAGTCCAATATTATTATTGTCTTCTATTATAATCAAAATTCTTGAAAGGAAAGACAAATAAGCCCGATTAAAATAATAAAATTTTATCTAAAAATAGTCTGGGGTTTTACAGAAACATTTTAAACATTTCCCTTTACAACCAAAACATATACCATAAATAATAATCTAATCATATGAGCAAATCATTACTCAATTCATAATTCGCATATTTCACTTGTATCCATGAAAAAAAAAAATTTCTTTTCTTTTTTTTTTTCAACATAGTTTCATAGAACTTTTTGTTTTTTTAACATTTAAGAAAAGAATATAAATGTACATATATCAAACTTCCAAAATTTGGCTTAAATCTCCTTTGACCTCTTAAAAAAATCAAGTGGCTTTTGTTTCTGTTGAACTTACTCTTAAATATTAGAGTACTTAGACTTGCGAGAATATGGGTATGAGAAAAAAAAAAAATATATATATATATATATATATATATCACGAAAAACTTTTCTTTTGAATTTCATTAGTTAGTACTCACAGTTCTCTTTAAGAGAAAAGGTGGACGAATTTAGTAATGGTTGTCTAATTCATCCTGTCTTTCTCAACATGTATTACTTCTCTACATTGCCGTTCGAAATCATGTACTGTGAGCCATAATCATGGAACACCTTGCGTAAAAATCATACATAATAACTTAATCCAAACATCTCTACAGAATGAGAAATTGAAATATTGACGTGTATCATTCTTCGTCTTGTTTGGATCGTGGTCCTACGCATGCATCAAGTGACAAAATGCCTCGTCCAGCTATGCAATCAATCAATCATCGACATGAAGTTGTAACTTCAAGTGATATCAAAACGTACATGTATCAATTTAACAAACTTAAAGATAGCTGCTATTTAACTAACAGAGCTATTTTACTTGGACTGTGCAGAAGCTGAGGCAAGACAACGTGAGGTAGGTTGACAGGATACCGGCTCTGATACCATCTGTAACGACCCGACCTAATCGCGGCCGTTAATTAACTTCATAAACATAATTACTTGCTTTGACTTTAAACTTAATCCCCAAAATTTCAGAGGATTTTTTTTTTTTTTAACTTAAATATTTCTTAGCTTACGTGAAGTTTATGATCATTTTAATTTTTAAAAATTCAAACACAATATAAACTTTTCAAAAAGACTTGCACTTTAGAAACACTTTTTTTTTTCTTTATATGAGATCTAAACTTGATAATTTAATAAGTAAAAATGGAATCTAAAGTTTAAAACATCAACATGTCAAACTTACATAATTAAAACTTAGTAAAGGCATATCTTAAGTTTGGTTTCTTGTAAACCAAACTACTTGGTTAAATAGAGGTCTTTTCATTGTTCAAATACGTATAACCAAAAGAGTAAAATAAATACATTTTAAAATATCAAACTTTCTTAACCTTGCTTGGTTAAAATATAATTCAGCATTCATTTCATATGGGTTCCTTAAAACCCAATTACTTAAAATTAGTTATTCTAAAATGATACAAATCTTTTAAAGCTTATCATAATTTAGAAGAACTACTTATTGCGGAATTTACATTTTAATGGCGGTATCCATAACCCAAGCCTCCATTGTCTCGACACAGTTCACCAATCCATCGAATCACCATGTTGCCTACAGCATGAACAAACATTAACGAGCTTTCGCTCAGTAAGTACAAACATAAATCTCACATAAACAAGATACATATAATAATGTATGACATTTTATGAATCATACAATTATGCTTGCTTCTTGTTTCTTATTTTCTTGTTTCATACTTATTCTTTTTCTTACTTGACTTTTTACTTTGGGCCCCATGTGTGTACGTACCATTGCGCGTGACCACAGAAAGTTAGGGTTTGTAAAGTCCCTAACAATTCTGAGAATCATATACGTAACCCTTCACGATCTACGGAAGGTTTTAGAATTTTAAAACATATATAATCCTCCACGATCTGCGGGAGGTTGGTACGACACTATACTTAACTTATCTTTCACTTTCATTAGCCTCTTACTTTCTTATGGTGAGCATGTAATTATGATCATGATTCCATGAACATACATTCAAATCTCATGATGCATATAATAATGCATTACATTTTTATGCATAATTAAATTATGTTTATTATCTTTTTATCCTGGGCCCCATAGTGTACGTACCCATTGCGCGCGCTACCATTGGGTAATTGGGGGAGCGACCCTCCAGTTGTACCCAAGGTCATACATAAATCATTCATGAACTTTACCTCACCTGAGTGGAGGTTGGTACGACATTTTTCTAACATTTCACTTTAGTCCAAAATTACAATAAACATTAAAAAAAATTTAATCTTAATACAGAAAATTCATGACTTTATTCCTAATTAATTTAGGAATTAACATTGTGAATTTTCTGGATATTACAATACCAAACAAGTTTTAGACTTTTAGTCGTACTTATTTGTCTGTTGATATTCACACTTGTTTCTTGAAAAGATAGTTAGCTAAGACTTGAGATGGGAGAGACGGAATTTACTATTATTATACTTTTATAAATTTGAAATTGGATGGTTTTAATTCTATATCTAAAATTTAAAATTATCTTAGACTATGTATGCAATTAGATGCCACAAATTTCTGTAAAAGGACGGGACCATATAGAGGAATTCTTGTTTATCTCTATTAGCTTTTCGTTGCTTTATGTATTAATTTCCCCTTTCAACTTCTAGTTGTTTTACTACTACTACTGTAGCAGCTGCTGCTGCTATTATTGTTATCGTTATCGTTATCGTTATCATTGTCATTGTCATTGTCGTTGTTGTTTTTTGTCATTTTCGTTTTGGGTATTATTGTTCTTATAATTGGTAATGTCATTTTCCACATTGGTGTCGTTCGCATGAATGATGTTATTAGACTGTTGTCGTTAATTCAAATTTATGTTGTCTATAAGATATTGTCGTTTTTAAGTTTATGTCCTTTTCACTAGCGGTTATCATTTGTCAGCTCTATTAGTATTTATGCCATGTTGTGTAGAGATGCGATCTTCGAATCCATTGTCTTTTTTTTTTTTTTTTTTTTTTGCTTCGAAAAAATTGTCGTTTTCTATTTGATTTCTTGTTGGTTTATTTTTTGGATGTCACTTTTGTTCTCGTTTGCAATTATCATGTCATTATCATCACGAAAAAAGCTGGTACTCGCATACCAAAACATATATTTTCTTCCTTCGATGAGTAGATTGTTGTCCTTTTAACAGATTATGTCGTTTCTACTCGCTTGCTCTCTAGGTTTATGTCGTTTATAATTATGTGTCGTTCTTGACTTCTTCTTGTTTTCCTATCTAGTTCGAGAAGAATTTTTGTTGATGTCGTTCATATCATGTCTTTTCCCCTTTGTTTTTTTTTGGTCTTATCTTAACTGATATCTTTCTTAGGTTATTGTCGTTTTTATCTTTTTTCCTCATGCTATTGTCATTATTATATTTATTTTGTTTTTGCAGGTCATTGTCGTTTTAAACGTTATGTCGTATTCTATTTGATGCGTTTGTATAATTTTGTCGTTTTATCACTTTTTGTCGTTTTAAATTGAATTCAATAGTTACTGTCCCTTTCTCATGTAAATGTCTTTTTATAAATGATAAAAATTCTGCCTTTTTTTTTTTTTTTTTTTGAAATCTACTTGGAGAGCAAATAAGCAGGATTACATAAACAATAAGTTGAATTGAAAGGCAAAAAATTGAAAATAGATAATTACCGTTGATTTCAAATGCTCAGTTTCAGGTACAAAACTACAATATCTCAAGGCTATTATTTTGAAGGCTTTTTAACAATTTTATCATCAACTTGTATCCATTTCCAAATAATATGGGACTACATAATTTATCATTTTTTCTTTTACAGATTGATGACTGTCGCAATCACCTCTCCTTTTAGGGCCCAACATCCTCGTTGGCCACATTTCTAATTGAATATGAGCTCTGATACCATTTTATAACGAGCTGTGCCCATCTTTAGTATGATATTGTCCACTATAAACCTCGTGCCCTCACGGTTTTATTCTTAGACTCACCCTAAATGATCATAAAAAACTTGTAGATCTGGTTTCTATAGTTAGAAGTATGATCTATTACTTCCACTTTTATAGTTCGTAGTTCTGAAAATATCTAACAGTATTATTATGAACCTTTCCTTGGTTGGAATATTTTTTGATTTCTTGCAGTGCGAAAAAGCTCTAAATGAATTATCAAGGAAGAAAAAAATTGTCATTAATATTTAGTAAAAAGGGAGGACAATGATCCAAAAACGACAAGCTATTGTAGTGGATTTTCAGAAAAGAAAAAGTGGCTTCTTTAATGAGACGTTAACGAGAGAGGGGGAGAGAGAGAGAGAGAGAGAGATTCCAATAAATGGTAGCAAAAGAGATGTCTTCAGTGTTGGAGAGGAGAAACGACTGTAACAACTAACAAGTTGATTTGACAAGTTCGTCTTTTTTTTTTTAAATATTTTTTTTAAGTCTTGCTAAAATTAAAGGTTTAGAGATGTTAAATATGTCTCACGAGGAATATTGTTAATGCAAATCTTTGTGGATGATTTTACAAGTGAAAACTATATATTTGGTGAAAGGGAAAAGATGATAGTATTAGACTTTTCAAACATGAAATATGACTTGGTTTTTACCGATGAATGTGTATTATTGTATATTTTGATTTCAAGGTAAATTTCACTAGAAACAAACGCACATGTATATATGTATCACCTACTCTCTTTCTTAGAAAAATTCAAGACAAATATAAACAAATAAAAAGATGTTAAATAGTCATCTCATCGGATACTTTTCTTTTTCAAAAGCATCCAAAACAACCAGCTTGCTCAAGTCTGCATCACCACTCAAAGAAGAGATGAAAAAGTCGCTTCAATAACAAAGATAGGGACTCTTACTGTGCACATATATAAATAAATAAATAAAAAGAAGAAGAAGACAAGTGTCCGCAATAATGGAAGATTTTCACTTCCTCTCTCTTTTCCATTGGGAAAGAGGACAACGGGAAAACAAAAAGATGTAAAAAAGTAGCTTCAATAATAGAGATAGGGAATGTTTCCGTGCATATATATATATATATATATATATAAATAAATAAAAAGAAGAAGACAAGCGTCTGCAATAATGGAAAATTTTCACCACCTCTCTCTTTTCCATTGGGAAAGAGGACAACGGGAAATCAAAAAGATGTAAAAAAGTAGCTTCAATAATACCGATAGGGAATCTTACTGTGCACATATATATATATAAATAAATAGATAAATAAAAAGAAGAAGAAGGCAAGTGTCTGCAATAATGGAAAATTTTCACTTCCGTTTTCTTTTCCATTGGGAAAGAGGACAACGGGAAAACAAAAAGACGTTCATATTTGGCCTATACTTCTTTTAATGAAATAATATGTAGGAAAACAAGTAAATGTACAAACATAGAAAGAGATCGAAAGACATAATAAATCGACAGTCACTAAAGAAGTTGATACCCTCCCAAACATGAAAAATGCCATTGTAACTAAAAAAATAAGACATGGAATAAGGATCCATATATTACTCTCTTTAATACATATTCCGTCAAAATCTGTAATAAGGAAAGCAGAAACCAACTAACAGGATTTTGAAGGGATCAAAAATAAACAAATCTACATACCAAAAAAAAAACAAATAAATAAAAACCTTTGTTGCGAATTTACCAACTCAACGATACATGGACCAAGATCCATAACTAAGCATGCCAAGTAAAATCCAATAAGGTCAAGCCTAGAAACCTCCTGAGGTCGAGTCGATCCCCAGCAAAACTTCATCTTCTAGACACCATTCCTTTATGGGTGCGATGATGCACTCGGTCATGCTTCAGTTTGATCCATGTGCCCATCTTCATCTGCAATACCGGCAAGTAAAACATGGAAAATGCATTTATGGAAGATGTAAATATAACTTCAAAATGCATTCATACTAATATACAAGAGACAAAATCATTCATAATTTGTAAGGAAGTAGTTGTTTTGAACTACGTTTCAAGCAATGCACAGATACACTATACGCCATATTAAAATGCATGAAAAATAAATGAAATTGCACCAGCGTCCATAGCAAGAAATGACATTCTTCAAGTATGTAGAAGACAATTTTTTTTTTTTTCTTTCAAAGTTTACAAGAAAAGATCTGACTAGAAGGGGAAAAAAAAGTAAAAGTTAAAAAAGATACTCAAACGAATATTAGTACCTGGTAAACCAAAACCCGAATGACAAGTGTAAAGGCCAAGCAGTTGTCTCACTCGCCAATATACTTTTGTTTCTTGGCTGTATTCATGTAAGGTCGGCTCACCCATTCAATCTGTGCTTCATCTTGATCCACCGTCCCCAACTTTATCTGCAACGCCAAAGCGAAAATGCAATTCAATAAAGTTTGAAAACACAGATTTCAATATACTCGAAATGAAAACACAATGAACGATGAAAAACTATCAAAACAAACCTACTTAAAAGTCTAATAATTATATGTTCCTAAGAAGAAGCCTGGGAGTTGAAAAGACAAAGTTCACATCCTTGTTTTAACCATCGAGATTCCAGAATGTGCTTGTATTAATAGCACACCCATTCTCTACTGAAAAGTGAATGTTAGTTGTCGAAGAGGGAGATAAATAAAAAAAAGTTAACTGAATGAAAAAGTAACTACCTTGTAAAGCCGCAGTTCAAAACGAGGACCGATCTCCTTCAGTTCAATGGACTTGGGACCTCCTTGCTTCTCATAAACATGATGCCTAGGAGTTTGAATGGTCATTGATAATAAATCAAGAAAAAATATTTTAAAAAACTTTTATCGATGGATGATAATTATTAGTAGCAGTGACAAGTATCTCTCCCAGACGCGATAAAACCATTACCAACCTGAATGAAATGTAATCAGACTGATTGGCAAAGGTGATAATGCGTTTCGTATCTGGTTTTGGCACTGGAAAGAGATGCTTCAAAATATTTGCTGTCCTCTCACCCAGCTAAAACAGTTTAAAAGCAAAACCAACACAAATTAATGTCAGTTATTACAGAGCAACGGTAGACTAGTATACATGACAGTAAAATCTTGATCAGGAAAACTCAAACTACAATTCTACATCAAGTATACACACAGAGAAAATAAACAATCAGGAGAAAGAAACAGTAATGAGCCGTCCATTGCCATAATGAGTACGGTGAAATCCAAACCATGAAATCCCTCAAAGTACTTTCAGTAGTATTGCGAGTCACTTTTAGATTGTTTTAATCAATTATGCCGCTGATAGGCATACACACATACATATAGACTTCTTTAAGATTATGACATCATTATTTGGTCCACCAGAAAGCAATACTAGCAATAGCGTGATTTATCAATGTGCAGAGAGAGAATTGATTTAGATTGTGTTTATCAAAGCGATATAAACCAAATCAAATGACTATTAATGAATTTAGCTCCAGCCAAATGCGATACCTTGGTTGTGAAGTTATTAAGGATCAAATGCGGGTAGGCCTGAGGCATTGTTCCCATGGCTTTCTTGTCCTTGATGTCATGTCTTGTAACCTACAGGTTAAAATAGTAGCCGACTTATCAATGAAAGTAGTAAGCAGAGAAATAAGAATCTAGTAAACATCGAAACGCCTATTAAGTCCTACTAAGATAAGAATCATAAAGAGTATAACGTCTGGTTCACCGATTGGAGATGAAATTTTTAAGTTGAGGTGGTTGACATTTCAAAAACTAGTTATAAGTTTTGTTGACTTTTCAAAAAAAGTCAAAAACTGAAATGAAAAAGTACAATTTAGTTGGAGTTAAACTTGAACGCCAAACAGAGCCTAAAATTAGCATGACTACTCTAATATAGGAGTAAGTTTTACAGAACATCGTCAGACTTCTTTTTAATAATCACTGTTATACAAGTGTGCAAGAACATGTTTTTGAGGATTTCTTTTCTTTTTGGAATTCCATAATTAGTTCCTATGATTCTAGCATTAGCCAAACTGAACCTGTTCATGGCACAATTTATATATCTTTACACATTATTTTTCAATTCTTTAATTCTTTTTTAACTGTAAGAAAAAACGCCAATGGATCAACCACCATTTACCTTAGAAATTCACTATTTTCAAAATTCATATCCTGCTATCCTATTTCAGACATTTGTACCAAACCAATTTCCCAACACTAACAAAAAATAAAAAAACTGATTCTCATACCACATTGAGTAACTGGAAATAAGCAGTAGGACCAAAAGGCAAATGGCTTATAGTTAATGCAACAGGCACACCACGATGTTCATTGATCAATATAACATCAGTGAAATCATGTGCTCGGCAGGTTTCAATAATTTCAGAAATAACCTGCAGAGGAAACAAATTCTCCGTCATCAAAAGGCCATTGTTTAACAACCAATCCGGTCATATTCCCTTTTATGATATGCTGTCAAAAGGCACCAATTTGTTTCATCTCATCAAAACACAAACTCAGAAAAAAAGTAGAAAGCTGTCGAGCAGAATGTCAAATCACAAAAATACAATATCTTGATTCTTGATTCTTGATTTCTTTTTTCCAAAAAAAAAAGTGTGGTGACAAGAAACCTACATAAACATGTTGTTAACACTCCTTATAAGAGAGTAAAAACAGATGTCTTTACAGTTTTATACTATAACTTTCGAGACAAATGGCCTGAAATGAACTTTATCTAATTCGTAATTCAATAATGTTCTATTCTCTCATTTCAACCGAGTAAGTAACCATCGGACAAAACGAATAACAAAAAAGGCCAAACAAAAGAGGAGACTTCACTGACCTGGCCACCACGATTCATTTGTTGTGTATTAGGGAAGACAAATTTTAATTCCTGCAAAAAAAAAAAAAATGCCGGTCGAATAGCATCAAACATAACCCTATATAACAGACACTACAATCGACGTCAATTTACATAATACAATCAACATGAATACTCAAGTCTGGACTAGAACCCGGAAGAAGAAAATACATAGACTATAAATAACCTAGACCAACCTTTGCAAACTGTGTAAGCGGAGCACTTGGGTCCCTGGATGTAGTTATCAAAATTTTAGGATCCCTTTCGGATGCATTTGCGTATTCGTCATCAATATGCGTTCTCGGGACTAAGATCATCAAAATCAAAGCAAAACACCATAAGCAACATGTCGACCAAGATTAACCTAACTCCATAGCTTAACTTAAACCCCATTTGGAAAATTGAAAAACATCATTACAAAACAACGACAACAATAACTAGAATACAATATAAGGCCCTAATTCATATAAAGCATCAGCTTTTACCCGACATAACGGAACCAAATTTCCCAATTAAATAAATAAAAAAAAAAAAAGATTACCTGCGGTGTTTTCATCCTCGAGATCAATTTCATGGCGAAGAGCTGCCTCCTCGTTGCGAAGCTCTGTGGGAATCGGTTTTCCCTCTGCCAGAGAAAACGAAAATAAATAAATAAATAAAAATAAGCAATGCAATTTGGGATAAAGGAGCAAAGTATGGAACTTTATATAATATATAAACATATAAAACATTCCGATATACATATTTATATAGAGAGAGAGAGATGCGAGAGAAGGAGAACCTTCGAGGATTTGTCTGATTTTGCGCTTCTTCTCATAGAGTAAGCGAGCTTTGCCCTCTAAGCTCTTTCGGTACAAGTACTCTCTCCTCAGCCTAACGTTTCTGCGCAACATGGTCGCCACAACCAGAAATTTTCTGAGCACTGTTACTCTTCAACAGCAAGGTTTTAGGGGGCATTAGGGTTTTTGCCTTTCTCGATTGCCAAAAGAACGACACCGTTTTGAATGCATTTCGCTCAGTGTCTCTCGGGCTTGGTTTGACACTTACCCGACCCGAGTTTCTACCCGTTTCCATAGCAAATTGACCCGACCTTTTATTTATTTATTTTTTCCTCCTTACTTAGCTAGTCTGATTTAAGTAACTGTCTATGGATTTGCTAAATTAAAAAGATAAATTCCCATTTAAAGATAAATTAAATTTAGTTATTTTTTCATTGATCTTTAGTATATTATTGATTGATCCTGATAAAAATGTATGTGTAATTTATCAGTATTTAATTATGTGTAATTTATCAATATTTAATTATTTGAGAAAAAAAAAGTTAGAGAACATTAACTAAATAATCACATTTTTTTTATATTCACCAACATGATATAAATTCTCCATTTTTGACTAACATGGCATAAATTTTAGTTAATTTAGTTTAATTTTATGTCATGTATATTTAATATTAATTTTTATATCAAGTTCGTTCAATAGTCTTTAAATTTATGTTATTCAGGTGCTTTCTGCTTTGAATTATACAAAATGAACAACTTTTAGTTGAAAAAATCAAGAACATTTATAAAATATCCTTATGAAGGGTTACTTATTACAAGCCTTACCAAGAGTAATTAAAGTTAGAAAATGTTTTAAGTAGACGTAGATTAAGATTTTGTTGTTGTTATTGTTTTAACGTGTGAGACTTATAACTCCTACTTATTAAAACAAAAAAACAAAAATAATTTCAATTTTTAAATTTGAAAGTTACTGTCTAAACTCTTCCCTTCCAACCTGTTGAGTTAGCTACATCGAAGAATTATAAACTTTAGTTATTAAGTGGGGGTGTTATTATAATTTTATTCTATAAAATGGGATTACAACTAATATTGAACCCAAAATGCAAACCATAAAACATAATTGTAGGTTCATTTAATGGAAATGGAATGCCCATAGACTGCATAAATATGCACATTTAAATTGAAGTATCTTGTTATTAGTTTTTTAATTGAACCTTGGCTTCCTTAAAGTTAGAACAAAGGCTTTTTTCTTTTATTTTTTTGCTTTAAGAGAACAAATCTAAATTGACAAAGGTCGGTTAACCTTATGAAAAAGTAACGACCAAAGTTTAATAAATTTTATATTAATTAAACCGCAACTTTAGTCATTACTAATGGTGTTTAAAGTTCTTTAATTCAGATTAAGAGGAATGTAATCCAATATATTCCCCTTTCATTCTAGAATAATTTAGTCTGCCAAGGAAACGCACCTTTCCACTAATGAAGCAAGGTATATATATTCTCATTGAGTAAAAAATAAGCTACTTTACATTCAAAAAATAATAAAAATAAAAACAAAATCTAGTTCACATTCAAACTACTCATTATTCTCATTGAGTGCTAACACTGCCGTTCCACCCTCTATCCATTCTCTTGGGACATGACACTTTAAAGCATCCAATATTTTTTAGAAGTTAAATTTATCCTGCGTCATTAAGTTACTACACTATTATATCCAAGTTCTAACTATATTTTGCCATATAACAATTCTCTAAACTAAAGTCCACATGCACATGCAAGCCAGCTAGAAGGACAGCAAAGATTTTCAAATTTTCTTAAAATGAAAAGATTTCCTCATTCAAAAAATTTTTCATTTTCAAAAATAGATAAATGATCCAAAAGGAGCCTTAGATTCATTATTCTAGGAAATTTGCAGAAGAGGAAAAGGCCAGATTCTAGCACAAGTTATCCCTATAGATAAACATATTTGTAATGCTTTGTTATAAATTAAAAAAAAAAAAAAACATATTTTGCAATGACAAAATAGTTAGCAGTGACAAACGGGACTATAACGCATTACTGAGTTCTACAATGGCCACTAATGGAGCATTACTGAGTTGTTCAGTGACACAACAAGATCCACCTGAAAAGAAACCCCATAAAATATCACTTTTTTTCTCCACCATCTTTTTTTTTTCCCCTCTCTCTCTTGTTCTTGATAGTTTCAAAGTTGTTAGTAGTGAATAGTTTTGTTCATGTTTTGCTTGATGAAACGACAGATGTGAAGACAAAATGTTGCTATTATACTAAAAAAAAAGAAAGGGGAAAGAGGTTTCATTTATGAATGGTAAGCACATATAATTTCAAAATTCATGAATTTTTACTCTCTTTAATCATGTAAGTTTCTTTTGGTGCACTTAAGTTCGACAGTTTTTGCAGCCTCTTTGCTTTGTGCTGCTGTAGTATGAACTGTGATGTTTCCTACGAGAAAACTGTTGAGTGATCAAAAGTTGCGAGATGGCGCCGGATGCTTCTCGGAGAGTGAATAGCAACCAGCCATGGACTCGAAGTTCACATGACATTTCTGTCATTTAATATTTGATGTCTATATGTTTCTAATATTGCTGAGTGATTTGGTTTGAATATGCATCAGTAACAACGAGGGTTTTTAGTTATGCATAAAATTATGTAGCAGGTGCGCATGTTTAAATATGGTAATATATGTAACATTTTGGTTTTCGAGTTGAAATCCAAACTTGCCATTTATGAGACACAAGATAATGCAGAGAGGCGTCACTTGAACACGAGGGTGGGCGGTCACGGGTCTCGAACAAGGCCTGGGCTCACTCGAAGGCCTCGAAGTAAGGCCTGCAGCACGGGAAGAGTCTAGAATGTGCACTCTCCAAGTGAGTCATAGGATTAGATTTTGCTTCTCCTGATAGTTGAAACTTTTGAGAAGATTATGTGCGTTTGTCCCACATCACAAGGTCTGCTATACGAATCCTAACAGAACTCGATAAAAAGTAAAAACAAAAATCAATTCCGGTGCCTCAAAACCACTCTCAGATACCAAAACCAATGCGTAGAATATGATGGCGCCGCAACAATACTCTCATTAACAGAGCATACAAGAAAATAAATTTGAAAGTGCTAAATATTACCATTATTTATTTAGAATCAGAAACTATATGCATGAATAAGGAACTGAAAGATGCATACCGTGAAGTATTGAATGAATGTCTTTACAAAAGGAAACATAAGGGAAGGAAAAAAAAAAAAAAACAAACATATTAGAAATATAATTCTGAAATGATTGTATTTAAAATAATCATGTAATTATTTTCAAAAGACATCGGTCATTTATGAAAAAAAAAATTCTTAAAAAGGCTACTTACCTCTAAATCCCTTAAATTTTTGTGTTGGCATAAGGAAATGATCAAGAAATGCCTTTATTATAAGCTTTTGTTATTAAAGTGGGGCACAATTATAAATTTCTTTCATAGAATGGGATTACAACTCATATTGAAATGAAATTGCAAATCATCAAACATAATTATAGGTTTCATATATAACAGAAATAGAATTCCCTGGTTGCATAAACATGCACTTTTTTCTTTTTTTTTTTTTTTAAATTTAAGGATGGAGATTCAAACTCTATACTTTATGTTAAAGTCACGAACAAAATTATAACTAGATTATTCATAAACATTAATATTTTTAAAGTATCTTGTAATGAGTTCTTTAATCATATCTTGCCTTAAGTTAGGACAATGACTTAACAGAACAAAGGCTTCATAGAGAAAGGTCAGCGAATCTTATGACTAAGTAACGATCAAGCCATAATGGCATTTTTTGGTTGAATAGAACTGAGAAAGGTCCGTGAATCTTATGCTAAAGTAACGATTAAAATTTAATCAATTTTATATGAATTTAATTTTTGCTTTAACTTTAGTTTTGGTTATTAGTAGATTGTTGAAAATTCATTGATTCAGATTAAGAGGGATGAAATCTAATACAGACATAATCTAGCAGTAATACCATATCTGATTCCACCTAAAGGTACAGAGTTCAAATCCCTCTACTCCAAATTCAAAAAAAAAAAAAAAAAACCAATATCATTCCCCTTTCCTTCTGGAATAACTTGGCCTACTAAGGAAACGTAACTTTCCACTAACGAAACAAGGTAAATATTCTCCTTGAATTAAAAATTAGCCATTTTACTTTAAAAACAAAAACAAAAACAAAACAAAAATAGATCACAGTCAAATTTCTCATTAATCTCCTTGAGCGTTCACATTACCTTTTCACTCTCTAATTATTCTCTTGGAACATGACTATCACTATCTTTTCACATTGCCTTTTCATTCTCTCATTTTTCAGCAAGAAATACATCAAATAATAAAGTTTTTAAGAAAATTAATATAAGGACAATCAATTTTTAATGACACAAAGTGAGAAAAATATAAGATTTTTAAGGATCAGATTTTTGTTTTTTTTTTTTTTAAATCAGTAGAATAAAAGCTCCCACTCAGCCATAGCTAACTCCCCCAAGACATGACACCTTTGCATATCATATTCTGCCACATATTACTTATTCTCTATGCTAAAGTCCACATACAAATGCAATCTAGCTAGAAGGACAGCAAAGATTTTGATTCGGGGAAATTTGTATAAGAGGAAAAGGCCAGATTCTGGCACAAGTTGTCCCTATAAATGAACATATTTTGCAATGTGAGTGATAAGACACATTACTGTGTTATACAATGGCCACTAATGAAGCACATGATAATTCAGTAACACAACAGGATCCGCCTGAAAATGGTCCAAATATCTTCTTTCTCTGCCATTTTTTTCCCCTCATTTTCTTTATGGTTTAGAAGTTGGGGTGAATAGTTTTGCTCATGTTTTGCTTAATGAAACAACAGATGTGAAGACAAAATGTTGCCAATGCATTAAAAGGAAAAAAAAGAAAGGGAAAAAAGGTTTCATTTCTGAATGGTAAGCATATAATAATTTCATAACTCTTGAGTTTTTACCCTCTTTAATCATGTTAGTTTCTTTTGGCGCGCTTATGTTCCACAGTTTTCTATTTCCTTGGTGCTTCTGCTCTGTGAATGTTTACAACGAGTAAACTGTTGAGTGATCAAACGTTGCAAGATGGCGCCGGGTGCTTCTCGGAGAGTGAATGGCAAGCAGCTATGGACTCGAAGTTCACATGACATTTCTGTCATTTAGTATTTGTTGTCTATGAGTTTCTAATATTGCTGAGTGATTTGGTTTGAATATGCATCAGTAACAGTGAGGTTTTCTCGTTAAACATAAAATTATGTAACAGGTGCACATATTTTGAATATAGTATTATACATATAACATTCTGGTTTTCGAGTTGAAATCCAAACTTGCCATTTAGGAGACATGATGATGAAGAGGCATCACTTGAACACGTGGGTGGGCCTATGCGGTCACGGGTCTCGAACAAGGCCTGGGCTCACTCGAATGGTACTTGAAGTAAGGCCTGAACGGGAAGAGTCTAGAGTGTGCATTCTCAAAGTTATTGATAGGATTAGATTATGCTTCTCCTGATGGTTGCAATTTTTGAGAAGATTGGTTGCGTCTGTCCCATGCCATACATCTCCTAATAAGAACTCAGGGGGGTGTTTGGTGTTTGAGTTTAAATTAAGATTTTTAAGTTTTAATAGTAATTTTTGTTGATTTTTTTTAGAAAAAACAAAAAAACTTTTTCAGAAAATACAAAAATTTAGTTGAAAAATTTGAGTTTGGACGGGTAAACCAAACTCACCCTGATCAATAAAAGTAAAAACAAAAATCAACTCCGATGCCTCAAAATCACTCTCAAATACCAACACTAATGCATAGAATATGATTACACCGCAACAATACTCTTATTAACAGAGTATGCAAGAAAATAAATTCGAAAGTGCTAGCTATTGCCAATATTTATTTACTATCAGGAACTATATGTATGACTCATCAAATAAGGAACTGAAAGATGCATACCATGAAGTATTGAATGAATTGTCTTTACAAAAGGAAACATAAGGAACAAGAGAAAAGAAAAAACAAACATATCCAAAATATAATTCTAAATTGATCATATTTAAAATAATCATGTAACTAATTTCAAAACACTTCAGCCATTTATTAAAAAATTTCTTAAATATGCTACTTACCTCCTTAAAATTTTGTGTTGACATAAGGAAATGATTAAGAAATGCCTTCATTATAAGCTTTTCTTATTAAAGAGGGGCACATGTCACGATTCAAAACCAGATATGATAATGTGGAGGGGTTTACTTAAAAATAAATTTGTAGCTAAAGTTATCAAATAAATAAAATACATGATATTCTGAAATCCGCCTACACTTTTAACAAAATTTCGATTTTAGCCATCTTTAGTAAAAACCCATCAAAGTATTGAACTAGATAGTAATTTAATCTAGAGTCCACTATTTTTTTTTTAATTATTGAATTCTGTCAAGTAGTTTTTTAATCAAAATAGTGGCCATTTCAAAATATTAAGTTTTTCCTGCGAAAACAGGTTTTGAAAATCCAACCTTCGGTATCATCACACAAACAAGCAAAAATAGGAAATAAAAGTACAAACATCCAAAATCCAGTCTAGAGAAAGAGTTTAGTTTTACATGCCTTGGAAAAATAAATAACTGGAAGGAAAATACAAATAGAGTCTTGAAGTCAAATTTGTCTACATGGTGCCACTCCTGGCACATCTTGGGGGATGGAGGAGTTAAAATAGTAAAACGTGAGCTACAAACTTAGTAGGATACAGTCGACTCATTTAAAAAATTAGACTTAAAAAAGTTTTGGCTGGGGCTATAATAAAATAAACGAGGCCAATAAATAAAACTATAAATAAATTAAAAAATTAAATTCACAAAATATAGAAATACTCACTGATCTATAGTTAAAATAAACACCACCATAGTGGACCACCACCGAAGTGTATCGATCGATTAAAGGTAGCATATCAATATCTAATATGGCTCTAAAGTGTATAGATAGTATCCGCCAGTATCTAACTTGATAGAGTTTGAAATTATCTTTTAACACACTTGGATGACACATGCCACAAACCTTAAAGAACATCACTTAAGTCTCTCAAAATAATATATATATATATATATATATTTTTAACCCAAAACATTTTGTACATGTATATATACTCTCCAGCTAAAAACATTTTCATAAAACCATTTTATTTTCAAAATGATTTTAAAATAGGAAATTCATGGGACAATAAAACAATCAATTTCATAAAAACAACGTATCCTATATACCCGGGGCCAACTTGAGTATTTTGAGAGCCTTAAAGCGAAAATTCTAAACGGGTCTTCTTCAGAATCAAAAATATATATCTATTTTCAATAATTTCAAATTATTTAATTAAGATTTTTTACGTAAATAATTATTACCAAACTATTAGCAAATATTCTCTAAACAATACATAAATTTAGAAAGAATTTTCTTTTTAATACTAAAATTAGGTCGATAGTTTTCTTTTAAAAAATTATCTTTAATAGTTCTAATTTAAGTTAAATAAACCATCAATATTAATACCACATCCGATTCTACTTAAGTATAGAGTTCGAATCATCCCATCCGAAGTTCAAAAAAGAAAGAAAGAAAAAAAAAAAAAAAAAAAAAAAAAAAAAAAAAGCCAATACCATTCCCCTTCCCCTTTCATTCTGGAATAACTTGGCCCACTAAGGAAACGTAACTTTCCACTAATGAAACAAAGTATATATTCTCCTTGAATTAAAAACTAGCCATTTCACATAAAAAAATAAAAAATAAAAAATAAAAACAGAACAAAAGAAAACTAGTTCACGGTCAAATTTTTCATTAATCTCATTGAGCATTCACATTACTTATTCACTCTCTAATTATTCTCCTGGGACATGACTAACATTATCCTTTCACATTACCTTTTTCATTCTCTTGCTATATTTAACCTATTGTTTCAGCAAGATATACATGAAATAATAAAGTTTTTAAGAAACTGATACAGGGAGAATCAATTTTTAATGACGCAAAGTGAGAAAAGTAAAAGATCTTTAAAGATAAGATTTTTTTTTTTAAAAAAATCACTGGAATGAAAAGCCTCCAGTCGCAGCTGTGACTGACTCCTCCTTGGACATGACACCTCTGCATCTCATATTCTGCCACATATTACTTATTCTTTATTCTAAAGTCTACATACAAATGCAATCTAGCTAGAAGGACAGCAACGATTTTGATTCTAGGAAATTTGTGGAAGAGGAAAAGGCGAGATTCTAGCACAACTTGTCCCTATAAATAAACATATTTTTCCATGACAAAAAATTAGCCTCACAAAAGGGACTATAACACATTACTGAGATCTAAAATGGCCACTAAAGGAGCATATAAGAATTCAATGACGCTACAAGATTCACCTGAAAAGAAACTGCATAAATCAGGTCCAAATATCTCCTTTTTCTTTACCATTTTGTTCTGTTTTCTCATTTTCTTTATAGTTTCAAAGTTGTTGGTGAATAGTTTTGTTCATGTTTTGCTTAATGGAACAACAGAGATGAAGACAAAATGTTGCTCTCGTACTAAAAAGAAAGGGGAAAGAGGTTTCATTGAAGGATGGTAAGCATTTATGATTTCATAGTTCATGAATTTTTACTCTCTTTAATCATTTTAGTTTCTTTTTGATGCACTTAAGTTATGCAATTTTGCAGCCTCTTTGCTTTGTGCTGCTGTTGGCTCTGCGACGCGTGTTTCGATGTCACTGTAGTGGCATAATTAATGTTGCGGAATGGCGCCGGATGCTTCTCGGAGAGTGAGTAGCAAGCAGCTATGGACTCGAAGTTCACATGACATTTCTGTCATTTATTATTTGTTGTCTATGAGTTTCTAATATTGATGAGTGACTTGGTTTGAATATGCATCAGTAACAGTGAGGGTTTTTGGTTTTACATAAAATTATGTAGCAGATGCACGTATTTAAATGTGGTAATATATATAACATTCTGGTTTTCTAGTTGAAATCTAAACTTGCCATTTATGAGACACAAGATGATGCAGAGGCATCACTTGAACATGAGGGTGGGCCTATGCGGTGGCGGGTTTCGAACAAGGCCTGGGCTCATTTGAAGGGTCCTCGAAGAAAGGCCTCAACGGGCAGAATCGAGTGTGAACTCTCGGGTCTGGTCCTAAGTGATTGAGAGGATTATATTGTGCTTCTCCTTATAGTTGCAATTTTTGAGAAGATTGGTTGCGTCTATCCCACGTCACAAGGTCTCTGCCATACGACTCCTAATAGAACTCAATAAAAGTAAAAATAAAAATCAACTCCGGTTCCTCAAAACCACTCTCAAATACCAACACTAATGCATAGAATATGATTAAACCACAAATATACTCTCATTAACAGATTAAACAAGAAAATAAATTCGAAAATGTTAGCTATTCCCATTATTTGTTTACAATCAGGAACTATATGTATAACTCATCAAATAAGGAACTGAAAGATGCATATCATGAAGTATTGAATGAATGACTTTACAAAGGAAACATAAGGAAAAAAAAAAAAAAAGAAGCAAACAAACATACCAGAAATATAATTCTGGATTTCATGGAAAATTTTATTTCAAAAGTAACTAGATTGATCCTGTAAGAGCTCCAGCTGTGCTAACAACTTTGCAATGGTTGATTTCAATCTGGAATCTCCCTGCTGAGCCAAATCGATAAGCACAACCTGAGCAGATTGACCGTATTTAGCTCTGTGTTCCTCGACCCTGAATATCCTCTCAAGTATCCACAGTGCCTTCTCTTGTGCCTTGGTGTTCCCCGACTCCAACACTTTTACAATGGCTTGAACTCGGGACGTTTTCGCTATGTAATTGCTTCCATTTTCGCAAATCTCGTCTTGCAAAAGAGTTGCAAGGGCGCTTAAGACGGCTTCATCCGCTTCCCTCTCTCTGCCTTCCAATATTTTAAGCAGCGGAGGCACAGCGCCAGCCTTAACCAAACAAAATGTGCTCTTCACAAAGCAGTAGCCTTCATGAACTTCGCAAAAGGCGTCTGTCGAAGGAGGTACACACAACCACCTGGACGTCCTTGACTTTCTTAAAGAGAGCGAGTTCTGTGATAACTGAGCTAGTGAGGTTGCAGCTCGGCATTGAGCAATTGTTGACTCGCTTGAGAGAAACTTCACAAGTAATGGGATCACCCCATGTTCTGCCGAGTATAGCTGTAGTTTTTTATCAGAAGGACTAGTGAACCGGATCAAGACACTTGTAATACTCTCTGCCAACCGTTGCCTTTCTGGCGTTGAAGCCGTGGGGCTTGAGGTCATTGTGGAGACAATTATAGGTAGTAAGTTTTCCCTCTTAAGTATATCAGTAACTTTCTTATCACTAACGGGGAAATTACTCAGAATTCCAACCGCAGCGGCTTTTTCACTCTCGGATGTTGATGATAAGAAAATGTTGATAATTGAAATGACTTGGCTTTCTCCTATCTGTTCCGACAATTCTTGTGATAAATCTTTGGAAAGAGTGTAGAGCAAATTCAAGGCACTGCTTCTGATTTTGATATTTGTTTCCGTAAGAAATGGCAAGAGAAGCTGAACAGCGCCGTTTTCCTTCATTTTTCTTCTAACTTTCGATGCACTAGAATGAGAAGCAATGCTATTGAGTGCTTGCAATAGGTGAATCTGGATCACCGGACTGGAAAGGTTCAAAAGCGAGAGCATCTGCTGAGCGACGTCTTTATTCACAAGGATGGATTCTGACTCGGCAATCCTTGCAAGAATTGCTGAAGCAGGCTCGCGAAGAGTCATGAGTACGGAGGTCACAGAGAAGAGGAGCTGAAGTAGAGATGCCAAAATTCCTGAATGGATGAGACGTTGGACATTTTCCGCCAAGCTTGACAAGTTCTGCAGCGCGTTTAGAGCTGACAATTTGGCTTCGAGCTTTCCAGTAGTGAACATTCTTACAAGGGGTTCTATCGCCCCTTCTTCTCCTAGCAAAGCTCTACTTTGATCCGTAAGCTCCATCCTTGAAAGTGCTGTTGCCATAAGGATCTTACTCATATCAGAACCTGCAAAGACAAATTTTAATTTATCTGATTTTTAGGCCACCAAAACTGATTCGGATTCTATTTCTATCTAGTTTAGAATCCAAACCTCATTCTCAAATCTAAGCTAGCATTGAAATCATGCAAGGTTCTCATGTACACTAAAACAGAACAAAAAGTAGCAACAAATATTGGAAGAAATTTTTAATCACCTTCCTTTAGGTACTTTACTATTGGCTTGAAGTAGCCTGCCTCGGCCATATGAAGAGCATTTTGAGTATTGGAAGACAAGCTACTCAACAGCTTCGCAGCATCACGTGAAGCGACAGGGTCATCACCATTTCGCAAGGCGACCAACATGACAATGCAGCCTTGGATTCTGCCAATCCGCCGCCGGACAGCTGAAACTTCAGAAAGATCCAATAACAGGCCAACGGCTTCTCTCCTCTCCTCCTCTTCTCTTATCAAAGACTTCACCAATGTTGACAAGAACTCCACATCTGCCATCTTCTCCTGCACACTATTCCACAATGTAAGCTAACTAACAATAAAGTTCCGCCACACCCCGAGAAAACGAAAACTGCTATTCATCACTACTAGTGACGCATTACTACATGCTGAGTTAAAAAAACAGAATTTTCACATAATATATACATATATATGTGGTGATTGCATTACCGACAGTGATAAATAGCAATTTTCATATTAAACTATTAACGAAAATGAATGCAGAAACAGATCATACGTACTTTGTTTACCTTGATTTCAGCATTGTCCAAAGCGAGTGTTCTCAGCAAATGAATCATGATCAACCTATGTTCCGCTTTACTCGAACTCAATCTGTTAAACAGAACCGGAATAACTCCCTCGTATTCGATCCAATCATTCCCAACCTTCTTACCATCAACCAACTCACTCAACACCAAGAGTGCCAATCTAAGCTCCTCGTCATCTCCACACTTCAACTTCACCACAACCTCGTCATCACCAATACTAATCCTCTCCACCTGAATCTCCTCTTCCGCTTCCAACTCGCCAACACTCGCAGAATGTCTACTCGAGCTCGCAACCGAACTTGGGTCCAGCCTCGCGCTCATCAGTTCTCTCTGCAGTGCCCCAATCTTGTCCTTGAAATCTGTACACACTTCAAGGCTGGCAAATAGCACAAGGCCTAAGGACCTACCCAAGTCATGAACCATGTTCTCCACTTGTTTTGCCAATGTTTTCGGGTTCGGGCTTCTGATCAAAGCCTTAACTCGGTTGAACTCTTTCCCTAGTGACTCTACAGCCTTTTGGACTGGTGGGTGGTCCAAAATCTTACTATCTTCTCGTAATTCATTGAGAATTGGTGTAAATTTATCAACCAGAAGAGCAAATTCAGTGAAAACTTGCCTCTCAGTTTCATAACTTTGAGCCAGAGTACTAACCTCTTGAACTGAAGCTATTAGCTCTGACATAACCTCTTTTAGTCTTCTAGTTTCCATGGCTTTTCACTGTAAAGAAATCATGATTAAGAAACACCCAGATGAAGAAAAACAACAAATCAACAAAAGGGGCAGAGAAAATTCAAATTCAATTGAAGAAAATACCAGAAGAAATCCATAGAGAAAAGAATTAGAACCTGAAAAGGCGGAAGCTAATACTGATCTTCACATGTTAGTCATAGAACAAGAGAAATCTAGACAAAAGGCAATAAGAAGACTCTTACATATATACACCTATATGAAAAGAAGACTCTTTCCATATAATTAGTTCTTCTCCGGATTTAACAAGAAACATAACTAGGAGAGAGAAAGAGGAAAGAGAGAGAGATGGATGAAAAGTTGTGACTTTGCCGTTTGGAGGGATATGGAGGAAAGGTATATTAAAAAGGGTCCGTGTCAGACGGCGAAATCATGACTTATATATATATATATATATATATATATGAAAGGAATAAGTAAGAATATTGTTTTCTTCGTGGTCTTCCATTGGAATGTAATGAATTTCTTAGAAGAAGAGGAAGAAGAAGACGACGACGAAGTCAAACTCTCGTTTCGTAATCTTTTCCATTTTTGGGTTTTAACGTTTTCTTAACACTGAGGCTGGTTCACTTGGCGCGTTAATCACAATTATATTTGTGGTTGTTGTTGGTGGGTTTTTTAATCGGAGCTTTGAATGCAGGGGAAGACTCTGTCTGTGGATTGTATTCTTGGTCAACGGCTGTTGGGAAAACGATGACCACCCGTTTGTTTGGCTCCGGGGCTAAGTTCGTTGGGACTCATGGCTTTTTGTTTGATTGGGTGTGGCTTCTTGCTTTTTGTCACTTTTTGTTTGGATTTTTTTTTTTTAAGTACAGAACTTTTTGTTTGGACTTCATTATCCAATTACCATCTACAAATATAATATATTAGTAATATATTATAATACTAATAACAATTTACACATAAAATAACATTACATGCATATCAACTAATAATTACATCAATCTCGAAAAAAAAAATATTATGTCTTCTGTACATGTATGACTTCCACACATGATATTTATCTTATAATTTTCTTTGTAAGTTATATCTACAGTTTGCCATCATTATTAAGGTTTAAAATTTGTAAAAGTGTCATTTTAGTACTTAAATCATTTAAGAATAAAATGTACTAATTAGGTGAAAAAATTTTAATCACTAATCAATAGAAATTAAATATTAAATCTAATATTGACTATATCTGATGAGAAATTTGTAATCAAATTTAGTATATGATAAATTTGACATCAACTATATCATTCCAACTTTTTTTTTACCTAAATATTAGAATTTACCATTAGCATATCTATTTAACACTCCATTGGAGATGCATATCTTTCCTTATTAGGCTACTTATATTTTTCAATTATTTATCAAATTAATCCCTATATTTTTGAAAACTACAAAACTATCTTCAAATTTTAAAAACATTTCAATTTTATCCCTCTTATTCTTGAAGGACCAAAAAGTAAGTAAAAGAGACAAATTCCTTAAATTAGACTAAAAATGTTTTTTAATGTTTAAAAAACATAAAATTGAAGATCCTTTTGTTTTATTTTATTTGCTTTAGGGATTTTTGAGTTTTTTTTTAATATATAAAAATATTTCTCATAATCTGTTTAAGGTTTTTATGTCATTTTACCCTTTTTTTTTTTTTTAACCACAAAGTACACTAGGGATGAAGATATCTTAGTAGTTTCAAAAAATGAAAGGATAAATTGGACAAATGATTAATTAAGAGGTATAATTAGCAAAAGTACTATTTTCATACTTTATTTGGTGGGATTTTTTACTGGCAAAATCTGCCAAAAAAAGTAGTATGTATGCGTAAGCTTATCAAGAATGATCACTTATGTATGAATAGTAAATTAATATAAAAATAACAATAAATAAATAAAGAATACTAGAACTTACATAAAAGCGAATGCAGAACAAAACAATAGAATGTGGCATTCCTAGTAGGTGTGGAAGTTGTCTTTTTATTACTTGTGAGTTGTAAAAGATATTTCATGAATAATTAAAAATGAATACACGATATTTGAATAAAATCTAACTAATAACTATCTTGAAGTCCGCATATCTCGGATTGTTTTAAGCCATTTGAAAATTTCAATTAAAATTCCTCCCGTATTGTTTGGAAGTGACACTAATATAAACATGTTAAGGTGGACCAATCGAGCTACAATGTGCTTTCACAAATTATGGAACCAAGAAAGTCAGTTTTTCACACTATCAACAAGTGCTAAAATTTCTAAATATATAAACAAATTGTGTAGAAAAAACAGAAAAATAAAATAAAGGAATGATATAATTTACGCAGTTAAAGCATGTTTAATAAACATCTGATGGGTTCCCTCAAAAAATAAAATAAAATAAAATAAGCATCTGATAGTTTAAAATTACGTTAAATCGATAAAGTTTTTTTTTTTTTTTTAATCACCACATTTGAAGTTGCTCAAGAAAAAGGCCAAGATTTTCCATTAACAGTGTAATGGTTGTTAAGGTAAGATATCGGTAAAAGAGAACTGTTGCATTTACAGCATGTTTAATAAACTTATGATGGTTTAAACTACGTTAAATTGATAAAGTTTTT
Source organism: Ficus hispida (assembly GCA_025413025.1). NCBI lineage: Eukaryota > Viridiplantae > Streptophyta > Magnoliopsida > Rosales > Moraceae > Ficus > Ficus hispida. The sequence continues at coordinate 2,084,671 of CM046366.1, forward strand.
TTTTTTTTTTTAAATCACTACAGTTGCTCAAGCAAAAGGCCAAGATTTTTCATTAACAACGTAATGGTTGTTAAGGAACATATCGGTAAAAGAGACTGTTGCATGATTTAAAAATAACAACAATACATATATATTAACGTGTATATCTATATGTGTGTATATATATAATATCTGCTATGATTAAGAGGTGTTTGGTGGAGTAGTTTGAGTTGAATTTTTAATTAATAGTAATTTTTGAATTTTCAGAAAGACAAAAACTTTTTTGAAAAAGACAAAACTTTTGAGAAAAAAAAAAAAAAATTTGAATGAGAAATTTGATGATTATGTAAACTTCCTAAGTCTCGACCATACTAGACGGCCCTAGTTTTTTCAAGCTATATGACTGTGCTTTTAGATTGTTTTCAACTTTTGGATTGGAATGGGTGAGAATTATTGGTGTGAGTTATGCAAATTCATTGGTTTGTGGTCCAATAAGCACCAATCATGCAAGACACACGAAATTATTCATCACTGTAGCCGTACAACCTGTTTAACTACAGGCAATTGTAACATGTTATTTAGTTTTATTTTATTTTTTATAAGATATAAGATACAAATTTTTTTATGACATTTTGTTTTTATACTACATAGTCTTACTTTAATTCAATGTGACCTTAGAGGTTGTGGAAATGTTTAAAATCAATAATTTAACATAAACCTTGTGCTGAATTTCTTTTATTTTATTATTATTATTATCTTTTTGCTGCACGAAATTTAGAAGAAAAAAAAAGTTGCAATTTTCGATTATTAATTCGATTAAGCCTGTGTGCCACGGGTTAGGGACTAACTACTGGAAGATTATTCACAATCCAATTTTTCTTTTTTCGGAAACAAAAAGTGAATTAGAGATGGATAATGAACACAAGAATGAGAATCCACGCTGTGGCAAAAAGCTTTACTTTATGTTTATTAGTTTATGATTCTAAATGAATGTTTGACATTTAAAACAAAATCTACATCAACAATGAGGCAAAGGTCTTTGGTAAACTTTCTTTGTTTTTAAATCTTGTTTATTCATCCATGTAGAGTTTGACGGGGAAATAATGTCAACATCAATAAGTTAAAATTGAAAGTACTTTTCAAATTCAGGGAAGAAGAAGAAGAAGAAGAAGAAGAAGAAGAAAAATAGAATTGATGAAGAAAGGTGGACGAAATTGCATGTTCACCGAGTGAGCGTCTAATTTGTTTTTACTGGCTTCATTATTTATTAATAAATTGAAGTTTCGTCATTTTAAGTTGAATTGGGTACTTTGATCTTCAAAATTCTTAATAAATAATAAACGACTATGTGTTGAAGAAATGGGGAAAAAAGAGTTCAAATGCAAAATAATAATAATAATAATAAATAAATAAATAAATAAGAAGAATAATATAAATAATATAAATAAAAACAAAAATAAAAAAATGGTTACAAACATAATTTAACAGTACTGAAAACAACAATAAAAAAAAAAAGATGATTGCAGGTATAGTCTAACGGTACCTGATTCTATCTAACAGTATACAATTCGAATCTTTCCACTCAAAGTTAAAAAATAATAATAATAATAATAATAATGAAAGGACAGCAGAAAGAAAATCACAAGAAATTGAAGAGAAAATAAAATGTTGAAACGACACGAAATAAATAAAACGACAACTAAATGGAAGAACCGACAAACATGAGAAAAACGACTTAAAATGAGCGCAACAGAATTAGCACTGCAAGTGAATATGATGGGAACGGCGAGAGGACACAAAACGTAAAACGACAAAACAAGTTAAACAACAGAAACGACATATCATGAAAAATGACCATGAAAAGAGGGATGACTACTGGAAAAACGACAGTGAGTAAAGATTGACAACACAAGGAAAACCAAAATAAAATTTAAAACGACAATAAATGCCAACACAAAAGAATGATAAATCTTAAACATAGATGATAGAGAAGTACCAAAGAGATAGAAACGTTTTCAGAAAATAAAGGAAAAACCATAATAATGAATAGAATAACAACTAAAACACACTGAAAAATGTAGAATGACAATAAAACAATAAACGACAGTTAAACGACAGTTCGAGAAACAAGACCCAAAAAGAAAAAGAACAAAAGAAAGAGATTTGTAAAAATAATATTAACGTGAATTTGTTGTGGAAAAATGTTGCAAAGCGTGTACTTTCTTTGACCATTCAAACACGAGATAATTGCTTTTGGATAGCGAAAAATGTAGGGGGTCGGCGAAAAGGAATTAGAAAATAATTTGCATCGGCCCTTTTACTGACTTTAGTTTGCATATAGCCTTTTTTTTTTTCTTTTCCCGCCCCTGAATCTCATAAAGCTTGGTTTAAACAAATTAAAAGTATACTTGGAATTAATTTTTTGCAGACATATCTTAACAATAATTCTATAAATGTTGTACAAAATGTAAACTTCAAATCCGTCTCCCTTAAAGTTCTCAAAAAAAAAAAAAAAGTTCAGTTTGAATTCAAAGTGGAATATGGAACAAAGCAACGGATTTGGACAGACAAAAGTAACGAATTGAAACAAAATAAATAATGAATTCAATTCTCAATTATCGTGGCTGAGAAAGTACTCCAGACGAGACTTTTGTTCATCCATCTACGCTTTGATTGAGGAATATTGTCAACGTTAAAATTTTCAAATTGAGTTTAGAGCCGGCAGGTTGTTAATTTTTACTCTTTTTTTTTTTTTTTTCCCTAAAGAAAACTATAGGGAACTTTGATCTTTAAAAATATTAAAAAGTAAATAAGCCCGTGCATTACAACAACGGGAAAAAAAAAAAAAAAACCGCAACAAGCATTAAAAAAAAAAAGAGGGAGAGAAAACAGGGGAAGTCTGTGATAGAGACCCTTTGAGGGTCTTTACCGGTAAATCCTTTTTTTAGGCCATTGAGATTTAATCGAACGGTTGAAACATTGTTGGTGTACCATATTTATCATGCACCTTACCTCACATTAACCTTCCCACCCAAAGTCTTCTTCGTCACAGGCGACCTTCCGCCGCCAGCAATGGATGCCGGCGACCCAACCCCGATGCCCGTGACCCCCCTCTCTCTCTTCCCCTTTCTCTCTCTTCTCTTCCCCTCTCTCTCTTTCTCTTCCCCTCTCTCTCTTCTCCAGCGGCCCCCAGCCCCGGCCCCCCCCCACCGGCCCCAGCCCCAGCCAGCCCCCAGCCAGCCCGGCCGCCCCCCACCCCCTCTCTCTCTCTCTTCCCCTTTCTCTCTCTTCTCCCGCGGCCCCCCCTCCGACCCCCGGCCCACCCCACCACCGGCCCCATCCCCAGCCACCCCCCAGCCCCCTCTCTCCTATTCTCTTCTCTCTTTCTTCCCCTTTCTCTCTCTTCCCCTTTCGTCGGGGGAGCTGGGGCAGGCTGGGGGGCCGGGTTGCCGGGGCCTGGGTTGGGGCCGGTGGGGGGGGGGGTGCCTCGAGAGAAGAGAGAAAGGGGAAGAGAGAGAGAGGGGGTGGGGGGCCGCCAGGGCTGGGGCCAGTGGGGCGGGAGAAGAGAGAGAAATGAGAAGAGAGAGAGGAAGAGAGAGATAAGAGAAAAGAGAGAGAGGGGGGTCACCGGCGGTCAGGACTGGGGCCGGGGGTGGGTCGCCGGCATCCGTCGGCGGCGGCGGGAAGGTCACCAGCGACGGAGAAGACTTTTGGTGGGAAGGTTAATGTGAGGTAAAGTACATGATAAATATGATACACCAACAATGTTTCAGCCATTCGATTAAATTTCAACGGGCTAAAAAAGGGATTTACCAGTAGACCCTCTCTCTACCACAGACTTTCCCGAGAAAACGATGTGAATAAATGTTAAAAACTGCTGTTGAGGTGGAAAACGACAATAAAAATTAACGGTCTACTTTAAGTCGGGGAAGTAACAATAAAGAAGAAACGACAGCACGAGGAAAGCAACAAGAACAAGGAAGAATTTTTAAATGATAATGTACGGTGCCAACAAAAAAAATTTATTTGCAAAATGGCAATAATATATGGTTATATCAATCTTAAGAATAAAGAGGGCAATGAACAAATGCGACAATTATTTTATTTTTTTGAGGAGGACAACCAACGGATAAAACGACAAAAGTGTAAGACCCTGATTAGTGTGATTGGGTATAAACGACAACAACAAAAAACCAACGTTATATAAGGAAAACTAGAAAGGGAAAAGTAGCAAATCTGTAAACGACAAAATTGTGAAAATCTACAGAAAATGAAAAACAGCCAATAATAGGAAATACCTCAACAGAATATAGATGAAATAAATTGTTAAATGTAAAAATAAATGATGGACACCATAAGAATTTCATAAAGGGAAAAACGACCATGAACGGGGAAAGAGACACGAACCCCCCCGCCAGAATCTCGCCACCCCACCCCAACGAAGAACGAACGCCAGAATCTCGCCGAGCTGAGCCCCTCCCCCCCTCGGGTAAGTCCACCCAGATTCGTCGCCCTAGACTCGTGAGTCTCCATCATGCCGACGCTGAGACGATGAGCCACCACCATCAACCCTTCGATCCCTCCCACAAATTCCGATCCATCTCTCACAAAATGCAAAAATCAACATCAAAACACACAATTCCTCAACAAATTCCCCAAAAAAAAAACAGCATTAATGAATTATCCATGAAACTAAATTAAATTTTCCAAAAAAAAAAATTGGGGAAAAAAAAACTTAATATTAAAAACACACATTTTCAATAGAGATAGAGATCTAATGCGATCTCATAAGGAAATCGAGATCTATATCATTTTTCAATCATCATGGCAAAGCTCTTCTCCGATTAGAGTCCAGTTTCGTGACAGATTTCAGGCAGATTCGCGACAAAGGCCCATCTAATGGCACCGTTCACATGATTGTAGAAGAAGTTGAATCTGCTGCTTGTCATTGTCAGGGGAGTCGTTGGAGATAAGGAGGTCAGTGAAGGTTGTCGGGGGAGTCGTTGGAGATAAGGAGGTCAGCGAAGGAAATAGTGTAATTGTGATGGTGGTGGTGGGAGAGAGAGAGAGAAAGGCGGGAGTTAAGGAGAGAGAGACCAAAGTCCAGGGTTTTTTATATTTATTTTTGTTAAATAAATGTATTGTTAAATTACTAAAATACCTTCCTAAGTTAGATCACATGCATTACACATTGTTCATTCCGTCAGAAATTTAACGGATTTAAATAGAAAGGCCTAAGATTGCCTATATTTAGAGAGTTTTGGGTTGTTTCGACCAAAATTAAAAAGACAGAGACCAAATTATCACCTTATAAATAATTCAAGAACTATTTGGGCCAATCACTTTCTTTCCTTCTTTCTTTTTTTTTTTTTTGGGAGCAATCTATACCTAAATGAGAAATTGGATATTCAGTTACAACTTCCCAGGAAGAAAGTACTAGTGTAATTCACTCGTAAGATAAAAGAAGATAAGCAAATACAGAACAAGGAACAATTCGACAAGTAATATTCATCCAACAAAAAATGAGAATGAAAAAATTGCAAAGCTTTCTTGTGGTTTTGTATCAATTTCCACATGCCACAATAATTAAAAACAAAACATAATCTGAGATTAAAAATAGGATGTGGCCGTTTCTCACTTTCCAGATGAAGAAGCAACCCCTGCCCCCTGCCAACTTCACCAATGCATCCTACAAATGAAAGCGGAACATAAAATATAAGAACCAGATTACGACGGTCGAACAGCTATAAAACATGATTTAAGTACAAATTAATCATAAAGTAGAACAAAAAATAGATAGGTTTATGGTGACATACCAAAACCATAACTGTGGATTTTGAGGCAGTACTCATGTTTGTGCTATATCTGCTAGCTACACCAATTTCATAGGAAAGTAAGACCTTCAAGCTATTGGGCAGCCTCGTCGTCCGAACGTTTTGGAAACACAAGATTCTTAACCAAACCTCTAAATGAGGAGAAGTATACCATTAGTATAATATGAGGAAAAGAAAATCAACTTGAAGTTTTAATTTGAGAAAACTAGAGATCAAAGTAGTTGAGATATGAGTAACCTGAATGCATTGCAAAAATGGATTCGGCATTTAAGATTCACTCTTGGCATTGGATAAAAAATAGAGCAAAATCCACTGAGAAGAATATAGAAGATTTAGAGTACACTAACCAAAAAAAAGACTTACCGAAGGCCATTTAATTTTCGGGTATGTACAAAGAAGTGATGTGGACAACTTTAGGCCGATCTTCCCCTCCTTCCTGACATCGCTGCTTTAGTAAAGGACATCGTTGGATTGATAAATAAGAAAGAGAATAAGGCAGCCCTTCTTCTGGCAAGCACCGAAGCTTTTTGCAGCCAATGATAGACAACTTCACCAGAGAGGTAAGTTGTTGAAATGCCTTGCCATTAAAAGCTTCAAGGTTGCTACACCCCTGGATGAGAATTTCACCAAGACTGGTCGGAAGCAGCCCCTCATCAGGAAATGTTGTATCGTCCCATCCAGAGATGTTTAAGAACTCCAAAGAGGATAGTCTTTGCAGATTCCAGTTCTCTCGGTCCTCGAAAAGCTATTTGCTTCTCCATACGTAAACTTCCTTTACTTTTGAGTCATCTCCCCACTCCAGAAGTGACTCCAATGCCGGACGATCTGACACAAATATGGCTTCTAGCGACGGAAGGGCAGTGACAGCCTGTTCAGCTATCGGTAGCAAAACCACTGTTTGTTGACATCTTTGGATGCTTAGATGTTTCACGGATGGAAGAGAGCCAGGTAAGCCCACAATAAGCTTCGGACAATTTTCCAATGTAAATCCAGTCAGACGAGGAATTCTTGGATAGATTCACTAAATGACCACTCCTTCCACTTGAGCATGTTTTCGAGCCTTAACGATCCTGGCGATCTGAATGAAGGACGACTGCCATGAAACTCATCACCTATTGAGACCACACTATCTAATCCATCAATTGTAAGATCTCTGAGAGAGAGTAGCTGCCCAAGTGGCGGTAAAAACCAGCAATTTTTACAGTTTCTTAGGCAGATTGCTACTATATTAGAAAATGAATCATAACCTAACCAGTCCAAGAGTGTTGAACTTCTGTACTACTCAATTTTGAGGCTTCTCAAGTTTGTATGAGGCCAAAGTACATCAAGTACTTCTCTTTCTTTTTGTGAACTCTCAGCTTCAGCAGCGGCATCAGCATTCCATCCCAGACTTAGCTCTGTAAGGCACTCCTTAGCCTTCAAATTAGCCTCCAAAGCCTCCGTTGCACTAGCAACGTTTTCGATCCTTGAAATATCAAGCTTTCCGTGCAAATGGTGAAGCTCTTTTAACTCATTAATCCTATTCGCCTGATTATAGAATTGAGGCAAGGAGAATTGCACATCCTGATAACCATAACAAAAACAAACACCCAGTTACAATCTAAAACAAAAGTTACTCCCTTTATCATTTTCATCTAGATTATAAGATTAGAAAACATCTGAAAACAAGAGCAAGGAACATAAAAAAAGGTTTATCTAAATACACATTCTGCGAAAATAAAATAAACAAAATATAAGTAAGAACTGGAACAATTAAAACCAAAATACATCCAAAAAATGAAAATTTTTCTCTTGGAAGGAGGGGAAAAAAAAAAAAGGACACCTTTTTCCATTTTCCTCTAGATTTTAAGCTTTCCAAACAGGGATATGGGAATTATACATTTACACACACACACACACATATATTGTAAGGAGAAGAAAATACATTGTAGTAGGAGTGAAACTTGGGTTGTACTCAACTTTAACATCGTCGAGAGAAAGATTACAGCCTTCAAGCAAACGGATAACATCACTCTTCAATGTGTATTTCGTAATTCCAGACACTCTCGCATAAACAGAATCTGTTTAAACATTAACACAAATATTAAAGATTCCATTTTTTTTCCCCAAAACGGCATAAACCCTAACATCAGATTTAGTCGCAGAAAACGAGAAATTCAAGCTCAGAAAAACCTGGAAATGAATCAGCAGGTGAGTTCTGAGTCTCCGACTCCGTGAAGAAGTGCCTCGGAGAATCGTTAAGGTAGCAGGGGAAGCTATGGCTGCGATTTGCGACGACCGTACGGAGAAATGAGTTAGATTTGGGTGATGTACGGATGAGTCCGAGGTTTGACATTTGTTGTCGGAGAGAAAGGAAGGTGCTTTGGCCTTCGCCGCTTCTTCACCACAAGCTTTGGAGTTCAACCATCCATGGGACGGAGGGAAGGAAGGGGTGGTGACAGAAACAGTAAACTGGAGGTGACCCTGGTTGTTGTTGTCGTTTTAGAAATTTGTATTTCGAATAGCCTCCCTAAATCTTTTCTCAAATTATGAAAGTGACCTCACAAAGTTTTGTATAGTATTTAGTGAAGGTGCAAATTTTGGAGGTAAGTGAAATGTTTACCTATAACAGTAAGGAATAGCAGTGAAGAATGGGAGTAAAACCATTGTTTACTTGTTTTTTTTTTTTTTTTTTTTTTTTAATGGAATAGAAGTGAGATTGGTGAACCCTACCTCAATTTGAAATTAAAAAATGTAATTGGCAATTTCATATCCTTTTCAGACTATGACTCTCATTTCTACTATTAACATTAAATTATTATTTTATCCTTAGTTTATTTATAAAATATTATATTAAAAAATAATAACCTATATTAATTATTTTATTAACTAAATATAATATATTTTTATTAACTTAATATTATTTAACTATCCTAATTACTATTAACTTTATCAGAGTAAATAAATAACTTTTTTTATCATAATATATTATTATATTTCTATATTTATATTTTTTTTATACTTTTCTTGTTTTAATTCATTTTTTTACTCTTTTTAATTTTTTAAAACAAAAAATTACACAATTTAATTTTATTGCCTTAATATCATAATGATTATTTTAATTTTGATTAATAGAATGATAATAAATAAAAAACAATAATTTTTTTTATCAATTTTTGAAAACATAATAAATAAAGATATATAAGTAAATTTACAACAATTTATTCCGATTCTGGATTGAAGTAAATACATGAATGTGATTCGTAGTGACTCCAATTCCAAATCTTAAAACCAAATAAACAACTTATTTGAATTCCGAATTCTCACTCCGAATCTTACTCAGTCTAATTCATGCTTATTCCGATTATATGTAAGTAAACACACCCAAAAATTCTATGTAAGATATGAAAAAGATTCTATAGAAGTCTTATTCACCAAGAAAAAAAAATAAAGAGAGAGATCTCTTTTTTTTTTTAAGGGAAAATAGATCTTATAGATATAACACAATGTTGATTCTATTGGGTCTTATTTTTTTAAAAGTTAATTTTATTTTTTATTCCTGAATTATCGTTTTATTTTATTTCAGTACTTAAACTTTAGAATGTTTTGAAATCAATATTTAAATTATCAATTTGTCTCATAATAATTATTCAGTCTAAAATACGATCGAAAAATGAATAATAATTAATATATGAAAATTACACGCAGATTTTTTGTTAGGATAAATTTTATTATATTCATCTCCGTAGTTACCCGGTATTTATAACGAGGCACAATCAAAACAACTACAAAATGAAAAACGACAGACAACATTCAAAAGACAACAAAAATGATATACAGACGCAAATGCCAGACTATTAGAAAACAACAATATATGAAAGAGCGGCAGTAATACTAAAGGACAGCAAATACAGACCAATATCAAGTCATAAATTAAAAAATATATATATACAACAAAATTAAAAGAAAACTACGGTAAAAACGACAACAGTCGCAAGCAAGTAAAACAAACGACGATCACCATCTAAACGACAATCAAAGAATTAAAGACAACAAAGCTAGAAACGAAATGAACAAAACAGCCAAAAAGGACTTAAAAAAAAAAAAAAAAAGAAGAGGACAATAAATAGAAATGGCAACCATTATAAAAATGAAAAAAAAAGTACAAAGCACAACCCGGAGCAAACGGCAAACAAATGACAACAAACGACAAAGTTAAACGACAACAAATTATTAAAAACTACCTTTCAAACGACAGATATATGGAAAACGACCACACAATTATAAGACAACCAAGCCAAAAACGACGACAAAGGTTAACAACGAGGTAATAGAAAGCGATGGCCAAGAGTACTAAAACAAGAATAAAGAAAAGGGCATAGGACCACAGGAAACGTGGAAAGAAAGTAATTGGTTCACTTACCCAGTTTCTTAGTTCGGCCTAAGATGCAATGTTAAAATATTGTGCCAACCATAAAATTTTAACATTTTGATAAAAAAAAAAAAAAAAGTGTTTTTCACTACAATGTTATATTTGATGCTATATTTGTCAGATGGTAAATATTATGGCAAATATACCACAAAGTACAGCCAATATCAAAATTTTGACGCATTAGATTAACTGTTTAGTTTTCAATTTAATATTTTAAAACTTTAAAAAGTTCTCAATAACTCAGAAGACATAATTGCTTTGTTGCTGTATATATACTCTCTCCTCCGTCATATACTCTCTTCAACGCCAGAGTATGCTTTTGGGTGAGGAAGTTTCAATGCCAGTTGTTAGCATTAACAACCATTACACATTCTTTAGCGGATTTCGTATCAGAAAAGAATAAAATAGTATTATAGCATTTAAAATGACACAAATAATGCATTGGAGGAAAAAGTGAATGCCAATGTCACATATGATATTTTGACTACTTTTTGCCTAAAATTTAGCATTGACATAGACATTCAGAAATAATTTAATTGCAAGATGGAGAGCGAATTTCCAACTTAAACATAATAATTCGAACTAGTGTTAAGCAGATCTACTAGCCTTAATGATTCCCTCCCAGTAAGAATCATCCCAACGGTCCTTGTATTGAATATCTCGCATTTCGTATATGTTTTTTAGGCTCTCTTCATACATCTTGTACTTCCACTCCTCCAATGGTGGCAATCCAAGCTGATCACATAGCCAGTTCTGGTATCCAATCTGTAATGGTCATCCACATGAGTCCTTGATAATGTAAAGCAACACCATGTGTTTAGATCGATCAAGAGTCAGCAGAAATTTTTTGTACGAAAAGCCTTTGTTTCGAAACTAAGGTTTACAATCTGGCATAGCCAATGAAGGTATGGATAAAACTAGCTTAACACTGAATAAAAGCCACAGGTACACTGTGATCCTAAAAGTCTAACTACTGAAACATTTCATGGAAAAAGTACCTGAAAAAGAAGGAAGTGGGTAGAGCTTTTAGGCATCCCATTCTCCTCCATTTGCATATAGAACTCTTCGGTAGCAGACATCATTTCCTCTTCACTTGGAAGCAGCAATGTACCGGATAGAACACGTGCTATCCACTTGGATTGTAGCTCCGTCGTGTCGAAGAGTAGACCCTGCAGGTTGCAAAATAACACCGTTTATTACTGCCCTGGTAAGTCACTCTCTTTTGGACTGATTGCTAAAAGCTACGAGCAATAATGCCATCAATTGGCGAGCATCCCTATTCATCATCACTGATGATACCTCACCACAAGGATGTCACTGCAATATATGTGGTGTTCGCATCATCAATGGCGATTCATAGCATTTGTCATCCCTTGATAATTCCAGTTATTAGTATCAGGAGCATTAGACCGCAAATATCAAACTAAGGCGTTCATCATGAAAAAAACATTAAATTTTTCTATGTCAGTGTACGACAAACTTTCAACTTAACCAACCTTAATAGTTATACCAACAAAAGACAGCCATGGAGCCAAGCTTGGAGGAAAGACATGCTTGTACAGTGGTCCGACACGATTTTCTTCGACAGTTACAATTCCATCTGTTTCTAGAAACGGATAATGGTATTTGAACCTGTGAACATAGAGCACAGCCAAAAGAAGCATGAACAATGTCACCAAATCTTCTCAATTCATGACTTCGTTTTGTCCAATAAAATCTTCGCCTTCGGTACCAAGGAAAGGAAGAAGAAAAGCACAAAGTTACTAAAGGGTCACAAATTAATGGAACAACAAATTTATTTGGAGGATTTACCCAGTACAGTGGAGAATGGTATCGGCACAAACTGAAGATCCATCTTGAAAAGCAACTGTACCGTCTTCATAAACCTGTTCTATCTGTAAAGGAAGGAGCATTGTCCTTGAATCAGCATATCATGTCTCCAAGAGACTACTTGTAGCCTAAAACAATGACTGTTAAGAGAATTTGGAAAAATGGTGATTATGGTTCATATAGTGCCTTGGACATATAGACAAGTACAAATGCTATTCACTTGAACTTTAAGGTGGAGTTTCCATTTTACTCCATAGACTTTAAAAACTCTCGTTTTACTCCCGAATTTTGGAATTAGTCCCCCCTCTGTTAGAATTTTTGCTAACAACTAACAGATTGGGTACAGTGATGTGGGCTTTTTTCCGTTTGTTTTTGCCGGAAATTCCAATAGGAGTAAAGAAAGACGAATTCCCTTCTTTTCGCATGTTTAAAGGAAATTCTAATAGAGTGAGTTAAGTGGGATTAATTTAAAATTCAAGAGACAAAGTGAGATTTTTAAAGTTCAAAATTCAAAAAGTAAAGTAGAAATCACCCTAAACTTAAAGTTCTGAATATTGGTGAGATTTATTAAAATAAAATTACTATTTTTATACACTTGACAAACTTTTGTCAAAGAAGTGAACAATGCATTTCAACTAAGAAGACTAATCACTAACTGGTAACCATCGGATCCAAATTTCAAGAGTTCTTCTATTCCCTTCCCCCCGCCCCAACAACAAAAAAAATAAAAAAATAAAAAAAAAGGTTAAATACCAAATTGAAAATTGAGAAACAACAACATTACCATCATATGCTGCCATATATTATTGTGGTTGTCCACCTTTCCAAGTTTCACGCCCGGCTTCCTTATGGCCATATGAACTTCTTTTGCTTCTCTTGCAATATCTCTTGAGATGTCATAACCGCTAGCTCCATATCCTATTAAAACCACAACCTGTTTATGTTGGAAAGTTGTTTAGTACAAGAACCAAATTAAAAAAAAAAAAAAAAAGTATTTCAGAGGCTGAAAATGACTAATATGTGTTGATTACTTAATAATAAGTATAAACCTTACATGTGTTATATTTCATGAAAATCTCTTGATCAATACAATCTTCTGGCTACTGTTTTTGGTACCAGTTATTGGTAACAATTCGAGGCACATGAAATATGCATGCAATTTAGAAATTTTTTTAGGACACCACTAAAATTAAACACTAATATTAATAAAATGAACATATTATTAGTAGGTGGTACTTAACATTATCGGTGTCTTTTTACTATTATTTGGCAATTTAACTTACTTGACCACGGAATTGTTCAGGGACGCGATAGTTGTGACTATGAATTTGATATCCTGGCCACCTCTCTATACCTGATCAGTCAAAATATGTACGCAAAAATAAACATAAAACAGTGTTAAAAAAGGTAGAAATGGTAAATATTCTAGTACGAAGATTGATCAGTATATAAGATGTTAGATTTATGTATAGCTTAACAAGAATATGATAATCTATGCCACTAGAAAAAAAAATTATGAAAAAAAAAAACTCAATCAAACATATATAGATATATATATCTATATATAGATATGTTTTTGAAGCTATCTTTACTTTTATATTGTAAGATAAAAAATCAAACACAAATTTCACGTTTTCAACGGATTTCCATTATATATTCTCCGTTCATTGATTTTAAGGGCTAGATTAAGGAGATGTTATTTTAGAAGTTAGAGATAGCATGAGTTTTGAAAATATACTTAGGTGAAAATGAACAATTTGAAGTGACAAAATATAAAAATTTAAAATATATTAAAAAAATATATATGAATCTTATGTTTTTTTTAAAATTTTATGTAATTTAAAATAATAAAAACATATAGTTTTAAAGTTGAGTTTTTTGAAAATATTTGGAAAATTAAATAATAAAACCGGAGAAAAAGGAGAAAGAAAGACTTTTGGAAAGTTACCCAGACGGATCCTAATACTTTAATTTCATAACAAAAAAAACACCTGACAAGTACTTCCAACGCATTGTCGTTTAACACTAAAACTACCTACAACTACAAATGCATAAGTCGTGGTCAAAATTGTACAAGGAATTGGAAGAAAGTCAACAATAGCGGCTCACCCTTAACGGCAGCGATCTCCGGCTCCACGAAGTTTCCGCAACACACGACCACAGCCTCGAACACCTCTCTACTCACCGAGTCATTTCCCCGGGTCGTCCTCGTCTCCACTAACCACTCGTCCTTCCTCCTCCCAACTCGCGCGACTCGGACGACCTCTGTCTCAAACCGGACCAACTCAACGAGTCCAAAGTCCCGAGCGAACTCGTTCAAAAACCGGAGCACCTCCTCATGACCAGGGAAGCTTCTCGGATCCCCGTCTTCGCGCTTCAAAAACGGGTAGTCCGAGAAGCTCATGAGCTGCCTGGGGAGGTTGGTCCGCAGATTGCGGTAGAGGCTTCCGTGGACAATCTCCCGGGCCGGGTCACGGCTGAGCGGATCGGACTCGGTCCGTGGGTCGTAAGCCCAAGTGCCTCCGATTCGGTCGCGCTTTTCGAAGACGACGACGCGGTGGCCCTCTCGTTGGAGCTCTCGGGCCGCGCAGAGCCCGAATGGGCCTGCTCCGATCACCGCCACTCTCACGGTCCGGCCCATTGGCTGGTTCTAGCCGTCTGAAGAGCTTCTATTTTTAAGAAGTCTGGTGGTTTATACGAGTTTCGTTTCTGTAATATTTAGATTCGTGTTTTGGTCTACATATATGGTATCACTCTATGATTGCCTGGTTTTTGAATTTTATTTTGTTTTTGATGACCAAAATAGTATCTAGTTTTCAGTTTTGCACGAGGTTTTGGTAATCCTACTTGTTTTGAATTTTAGCCTTTGACGTGTATGATTTCATTTTGAACTCCATTGTATATACCAAGAAAGATGAACGGAGGCTATTACGAAATATTTATTTACGGGTGGGGCAAGCTCTTCCATTTTGGTTCATGGTTTCTCTTCGATAAAAGAGTAATTGAATAAAACCGTACCTAATGATTCACAAGTGGCTGAATATTTATTTCATAAAGACTTATTCAATCCAATCATACCACGTAATCATTCAAAGGGCGTTTCTGAGTGAGTTATTTCAGTTCCATGCTTTCTTTCTTTTGACTCAAACTTCAATCAAGTAGGAAAAAAAACAAAGCTGTAATTTAATAAATTATTAAATTATATATATTTAAATATATTAAGATTATATAGATTAAATTATTCAATTTTCTATTAAAGTTTTAAGATTATAAATTTCTAATATACGTATACTAATAAAGATTTAGAATAGATACAAAAAAAAAAAAAAAAAAAAAGACTAATAAAAATAATGAATAAAATAATATAAGAAGTAAAGTGAATTATTATAGAGTATTGTATATATTTTATGTAGAAACATATAGAAATGATGAATAAGCCCATTTATTTACACTTTTAGTACACCATGTTAATATGCTTTGGATGATCCACATCTCAAGGTCAGACACTGATGAGCACATTGAATTATCCATGTGGCTAAGAGCCCTCACAGCCCAGGCACGACGACTTAATTATCAGGGACGTGCTCTACCACTAAGCTAATAGCCCGTTGTGCGGGCATCTTGCTGGGGCCCACTATGTCAAAAGCAAGAGAAACCCCATCCTCTTCTTTTCTTTTTTACGCTCCCACGTCGCCACACTAGAAGGATATGGGGGCATAAAAAAGAGGATTCCTATCAACTTGTTCCGACCTAGGATAATAAGCTCATGAACTTAGTCTTATTTCACCGTCTTTCGGTTGTCTTATTTAAAACCCCAATTATGAAATCCCTTCTCTCCTACATCACACCTCATAACGTTGGTTTTTTTTTTCTTTATTTAAAAAAAATCGATAAAAATTATAATTAATTTTTGAAAATTAACGAACTTTAATTTTAAAATTTTATTTCGTTTCAAACTCAGCTGAAATATAAAAGCACATCCTTAATTTTTGTGAATGCCAACTTATGAGATATGAGATAATATTGTTTTATTAGTAGGTGTAATTGTCGTGTTAATGGCTTATATTTAGTAATACAAAGATGATAATTCCTTAATACTTGAGTTGGTATTTAAAAATTGGTATTAGAATTGATGTCAATTTCACTTTGCAACTTTGAATTTTAGGTTTTGTCACAAAATAATCCCAAATTTTAATATGTAATATTCTTTCCTCTTGAAATTCAAAACGTTTGCAGTTTTCCCCTCTTAAATTTCGAACAGAAAAATAGATGTGGCACATGTTAGCAACATGAGTCTGGCGTATTAAATGTGAAATTATAAAGTTAATATTATAATTAGATTAAAAGAGTAAAGATTCATGTTTCATTGTCATTTTTTTTTCTCATAGCTTTCTTTTATGGGTAACTTTATGATGTCATATTTAATAAGGATAACGAGTGACATGAGGGCTACCAAAGAGTGTCACTTCATAATTTCATGTTTAATACCTAACTCACGCTGTCACGTGCATTTTTCTCTCAAAAATTTAAATAAAGGGAAAATTTATCAACGTATCAAGATTTAAGAGGAAAACATGTTAGAATGTTATAAATTAAAGTTTGAGAGTATTTTGGAACAAAACCTAAAATTTAGTGGGAAAGCATAAATTGTCCCCTTATTTATTTATTGAAGGATACTAGTGTCAATGTGTGTCGTTTTTTTTTTTTTTTTTTTCTCTTTTAATTCTCCTTTAGATGATAAAATTGCTGCAAAATTGATGATGATTGGCTTGTTTTCATGTCAGAAGTAACATGGTTGGGTGTGAACAAATAAGAGTAGGACGTGAAACAGGACAAATATACAGTTGGCATTAATTATTAATGTTATCTTACAAAGAGGACGACAAAATACGAGAAATTGAAAAGACAAAAAATGAACTTTAGAAACATTAGGACGCACAAACGAGATGAAAAGTAAGATAGACGGGGAAAAATCCAAGATAAAAAAATGATTGAAACGACAACAAACATGAAAAACGACGATACAAGAAAGAAACGACAACAATTTGAAACAATAATAAATGAGAGAACAAAACAAAAATGATAAGCAAAAATAAATAAATAAATAAAAACAAAAAGTAAGATACATACGACTAAAAAATGAACGAGACAAAATAATCTAAAGAACAGCAGAGGATTATATAGCAACAAAAATGGACAAACGATAAGAGGGGCATCAAACTACAAAAAGAAATAATAACGACAATAAAGGAATTAACAGGACTGAAAACGACGAGGAAATGATGAATGACGTCAAAACGTAAAAGCTAAACCTAAAAGAAAAAATGCAGCAAACTAAATACCTCACAGACACGGGGGACAAAAAAACAAAGGACAAGAATGAAACAACAGGAATAGCCTGGTAAAGAAGACACGTAAAGAATAGACGACAATTACAGCAAAACAAAATAAAAGTGAAGGGAGAAACTCGAGGACATAAAAAAGAAAAAAGAAAAGAAGAAGAAGAAGAAGAAAGAAGAAGAAGAAGAAGAAAGAATATTTATGTGGATAAAAGATTGCATAGCTTATTATTTAAAAAAAAAAAAAAAGGATTAAATGACAGTGAAGTGAATCCGACAAGCGACAACAAAGGGAAGCAAAAATGAAAAACGACAGGAAAATGGACAACGACAATGAAAAATTCATTTTAGAATGAACAAGAGAGGGATCACTTAAAACGACAGAGGGAGGACAAGAGATTAAAAACGACAATTAGAGAGAGGCCACAACAGAAAAGTGAAAACGACATAGAACCGAAGAAGAGGAAATGACAATAAAAAAAGAAAAACGATAGAGTAGGGCCAAGAGATGATTTAAAACGACAACTAGAGAGAAGAAAAGATTGAAAAGTGAAAATGACAATAAAGAGAACGACATAGAACCGAAGAAGATAGAAACGACAGTTAAAAGAGAGAGAGAGACAAAGAAAAGAGCAGAGAAAAAGGTTGGTACGGAAATAATTTGTATATTTACACTCGAATTATCTTTTTCTTTTTCCCCACAAAAAAAAAAAAAAAAAAAAAAACCTTCAAAGCTATTCT
The DNA here is from genome assembly GCA_025413025.1 of Ficus hispida. Taxonomy (NCBI): domain Eukaryota; kingdom Viridiplantae; phylum Streptophyta; class Magnoliopsida; order Rosales; family Moraceae; genus Ficus; species Ficus hispida. The sequence goes on from CM046366.1 coordinate 2,102,805, forward strand.
CACTAGAGAGAGAGAGAGAGAGAGAGAAGGAGAGTTTGTGCATCATGCATCGAGCCAAGAGTATGCAACTCTCCACAAGCCTGCAACGTATACTCTCCTTCGATTATAACTCCGCCACGTACCACCACCATTTCCTTGACAACAACCGCCCTCTTTCTCTCTCTTAAAAACCTCTCTCTCTCTCTCTCTCTCTCTCTCTCTAAAAAGAGTGCCCCTCTCAAACTAACAGTAACAATAAAACACAAGATGAACACAGAAAGCCTGATAGCGTCGGCGGCCATAAACATCGGGCTGGCGCTGGTGGTGCTCTCCCTCTTCTCCGTCCTAAAGAAACAGCCCTCCAACGCCTCCATCTACTACGCCCGCCGTCTCTCCCTCAACCACCAAATCCACTTCGACCACCCTCGCCTCCTCTCTCTCCGCCGCTACTTCCCTTCTCTCTCCTGGATTTCCCGCGCCTTTCGCGTCCCCGAGTCCGAAATCCTCCACACCTCTGGCCTCGACGCTCTTGTCGTTATCAGACTCTTCAAGTTCGGGTCAGCAACCAAAAAAAAAAAAAAAACAAAAAGATTTCTTTTATATGTGTATGTATATATATATATATATATATAATGTAATTTGTTTTGAGTGTCTTTTTTTTTTTGGGGTGTAGAATAAAGTTTTCTGCGGTGTGCTCTGTGGTGGGATTGGCGGTTCTTATTCCGGTGAACTATAACGGTCAGGATGAACAGTCTGTTAGTTATCATTCCATGGATGTTTTTACAATTTCTAATATCAGCAGAGGTTCTGACAGGTAATTTGTCAACTTCAGTAATTTGTGATAAATATTGCATGAGTTCGTGTTCTAACTGTTTACTTGGTGATGCTATTTTTGTCTTTTTTTCTTTTTTTTTGTTCGTAGAAATTTTTGGATGTATGCATATATTCAGGAAAATTTTGTTACAAGGAAAAAAGGTTACTATTTTATACAGGGGAGAAAAATTTTTTTTTTCTTTTTTAATTTTCTGAAAAGAGGTTTGAGCAATTTTACTACTTATGCCTGTTCATTGTATAACATAGGTTTCTATTTTCGACATAAAGTAGTTCCTTTTCCCACCAAAATTTTGTTCTTTCCTTTCCCCTTTCTGAAGATTTGGACATATGTTGAAGATATATATATATATATATATATATATATGTGTGTGTGTGTGTATGTGTATGTTCTTGTAATGATGTACACATAAATTTTGTGTCTAGTTCAGAAATGAGATAAGATACATTTTCTTTTCTCCACATCTTGTGAATCCACTGCTCAATCTGTTTGACTAAGTTAATTTATTTCCATTCCACAGGCTTTGGATACACTTTGCTTGCTTGTGGTTTGTATCTCTCTATGCAATCTATCTACTTTACACGGTAAATTATTGATTACACGTTATTCATCCACTTTGAGACACTAGTTGTACTTGCTTGTTCAACAGATTGATTCCTGAAAAAATAAAAATAAAAATAAAAATAAATAAATAATATAAAAAGTACTTCTCTTTTTTTCAGGAATATAATGAGATTTTGATCAAAAGAATTCAACAACTTCAACACATTAAAGATCGGCCTGATCAGTTTACAGTTCTAGTTCGTGAAATCCCTATCTGTCCCGAACACAAGGCTCGAGCTTGTTCTGCTGACCACTTCTTCTCTAAGTATTATCCTCACGATTACCATTCTTATCAGATTTTATATAATGGAAAGGATGTTGAAGAGTTGATGGTACGTTTTTAGTACCCTACGATTGGATGCCCTTTGTATTAGTTCCATTATTTTTGCATCTTCTACGATATAATAAGAGTTTTTAATGATTGGTTATTTACTGTTCGCAAAGTGTAGTTCTAGCTTTCTTTTGTTTTTAATGGGCATCTCTTACAGATAGTATTACATGTAGAGCCAGGCAAAGTCTATAGCAAGAAAGATTAATGACTTGAATGAGCGAGTGGCGGGGAAACAAACTAGCCGAGGAACCTTTCTTTTGAATAAATCTGATCACGACAAAGCCAAATTGGCTTTTCAAGAGGAAAAGCTCGAGGAACTTCGACTCAAGATCAACCAATTACAGGGTGAAAGTACACTTAAACAGAAGGTAATCTCATTAGTGGCACTTAGGCTACTTGGTAAGAAGTTAGATATCCTATGACACTTTAATATGTTTGTAGGAATTACCCGTTGCATTCGTTACTTTCAAGTCCCGGTTAGCTGCTACTCTAGTGGCTCAATCTCAGCAGCACTCCCATGCACTTAGTTGGATCACTTCCATGGCTCCGGAGCCGAGAGATGTGTCATGGAGAAATTTGGCAATACCTTATAGACTTTTGCCACTTTGCAGACACATCGTTTTTCTCGCAGCCACAATCCTTACTATTTTCTTCGCTATACCGGTAACTGCTGTTCAAGGGATAGCCAAATTCGAGAAACTAAAGAAATGGTTCCCCCCAGCCATGGCCATACAATTGATGTAATTATTTTTTCTCTCTCCATTTTTGCAGTACTTTTTTGTTCATTTGCGCCGAAATAAATCTCATCGTGCATGGTCATGCATGATTCTATGGTTTTTGGTTATAAATTTCTCATCCTCAATCTGATAACATTCCAAGTAATGGTTGATCTTTCTTTATTTCCTGACTCTCAATTTTTGTGCAGACCAGGTTTAAGCTCTGTTGTGACAGGATATCTTCCAAGCGCCATTCTTAATGGCTTCATATACATTGTACCTTTTGCCATGCTTGGAATGGCTATGCTAGCTGGATCTATCTCCAAGAGCAAGGAGGAAATAAAAACTTGCAACATGGCCTTCTATTTTCTGGTCGGAAATGTATTCTTTTTGAGCTTGTTGTCGGGGTCCTTACTTGATCAAATCGGTGAATCATTTAGTCATCCTAAAGATATCCCGGCTCGCTTAGCTAGTGCTGTTTCTGCTCAAGTAAGTACTTCCTTTCTTTTTCTAACTCTTGCCATATGTTGTTCTCTTATCAAGTTAGTTGTGCTAGGGACCCAACTTTTATACCAACTTTTCAATATCAACTTTTAAGGTAGTAACATGTTATTTTTTTACCGATAGATGCGGTATATTAATATTAATTGATGTTGCAATATTTAAAAATCTACTAATATTAGAATGACAACTGACATGTTAAGTTTATATGGAAAAGTTGGGATCTGTGCATACGTGACAATTTTGCAAACTTCATACAACTTGTGTTTTTTTTATCCGGAAGGCTTCGTTAACTTGTTTATCTGAGAGCTTGATTTTTATTCTCTAAACATTTCAGGCAGATTTCTTTATGACGTATATTTTAGCAGATGGATTATTGGGGTTTTCTTTAGAGATTCTTCAGCCAGGCTTACTCTCTTGGAATTGCATAAAATCTTGTTGTCTCTCCCACCGCGGAAAGGAAAAGAACCCTTATCTCTACTCGCTACCTTATTACAGAGTTATTCCCATGGTCTCTTTGTCAATACTAATTGGAATGGTGTATGCAGTTGTTTCACCATTGCTGCTCCCATTTCTCATTGGCTACTTCTGTTTAGGCTATCTCGTGTTTATCAACCAGGTTGAATTTTCTTTAACTAATTTCCCGCAAATTAGAGCTCGTGATCCAGACCAATATTTGTTATGATACCAAAAATGATTTGATTTTCAGATCAAAGATGTGTACAACATTATCTACGAGACTTGTGGAGGGTATTGGCCTCAGATTCACCACTATATTCTCATAGCAGTGATTCTAATGCAAATCACTATGATTGGTCTTTTCGGGCTGAAATCAAAGCCGGCTGCATCTGTCTCCACGATTCCATTACTCGTGTTAACTTTGATGTTTAACGAGTACTGCAAGATCCGATTCCTCCCTTCGTTTCGCAATTTTTCTGTTCAGGTAAGTTAGACCTTACAAAACAAACGTCCAAGTTATTTTGATTACTTTATTCATTTTTGGTGCAAAGAGCGTGCCTATATGACTCCACGAAAAGGACATGTATAGAACGTCTAGACTAAGCTAAAAAAAAACTTAGGATTAAAATATAAAATTTTAAAATATCACATTTGAGATACTGGGCTAGTTAATCTATGAAAGTTCTCATGGATTTTTTTTTTTTTTTTTGGTTTAAATATTAGAGTGCCAAGAAAAATGATGAACTTGATGTGAAGAGCAACCGATTGGAAGCAAACTATGAGAATGCAAGCACTGCCTATTCACCGCCTTGTCTGCAGCCTCTGAACTTTGCGGCATCAGGGTCGACCTCCACACAGCCATTTGTTTCTTCTTAGTGATTTTTGTATGAAGCTTTTCAAGCTAACTACAACAAACTTATTTATATTTCTCTGTTTTTCCCTGTCAACGTTACCATTTTATCCTTGTAATTATGTATTAGCATTACAATGAGCTAGCAAAAGAGGGAGAGTTTACCAAAAATAACATCTCACCCAGTCAGCAAATTGACCTTTGATTTTTACAACGACTGATCATATGGGTCGTGTAGTGTAAAAATAGGTCATTCATGGTGCTCCGAAGTTTGTTTCATCCAGAAGGGTCTTAAAACTATTCTCCGCATTTCAGCTTTTAGTAAGACGAATTGATTCATCGGTCTCTAAACTTAGAGTTTGTACAATTTTGGTTCATGTTTTTTGAATGACTCTCAATCATTAAAATATTAGTATAATAGTTATTTTTATCAATTTTTGAACAGAGTAAGCATTATTTTTTTAATCAAAATTATTGACGAATTTTATCTAAAAATTGACCAAAAGAATTATTGTAGTAATATTGTGATAGTGTAGAGTCATTCAAATTTACCAAAAAAAAAATATAAATCAAAGTTGTATAAATTTAAACATTTAGAAACTAAAACGAGTAATTTATGTAAAGAATAATAAATACATTTGTAAGTTGCATTGTATATGTGTATATTTTGATGTAGACCAATTGTTCACTTAGGCTAGGGTATGAAAAATGTTTGGCTGCAATTACACATGGGAATGATGTGATTTGGAATTTAAAGGATATTGTGTCCGTATTAGCTAAAAAAGAGATGTCACCCAACTTTTCGGTGCATCAATTGGGATACAAGTACACCATAAAATGCAGGCTTTAAATGCTAATATCTTCTTTAGCACCTAGCTTTTTCTTAATGAAATGCATTGTTACTCGCTAGTTGGGAGACTTTTCAGACCACAACCCAAATCAGGAGATTAATTTGCCCTCCACTCAACTACTACTATTTTGAGTGGATAGGTTCTAGTTACGTGTAGCACAAGATAAATCTGAACCATGAAACGATAATTTGGCAGGTAGTCACTAATTTGTTACCTTGCGGTAGTAGAATCCATCGGTAATTCTGCACATATGACTGCACGATAAGGTGTAGAATTTGAATAATCTCACCTCAAATTCTCAAATGAATAAATAAATAACCAACTAAAATTGTGCCTTTCCCACTTTGTTGATAAGAGGGATCTCCGCTTTTTTCTTCAAAACCGTTATTTTTTCTAATTATGTAGTTGCTCAACTGCATAGTTAATAACAATACACAATGTAGGAGAGTGGGTCTCATATACGTGGAACTCATATTATAAGAACTTCTCTATATTAATATATGATATTAAATATCACTGATGTTCTTTTATATTATTATATAAATCTAGTTCTCAATGTTTCATCCTGAACGATTGACTCTCTATTAATTTTTTTTTAATTTAGAATCCTTGATTTTTTCAATTATGTGACTACTCAACCGTATTATTAATGGCACACATATAAGGAACAATTAATTGGTTCACGAATATTACCTAGATGATTGAACGTCTATGTTAGGATTTTATTTTGTTTGGTAGCCTATGTGGGCACTAATTTTCACGCTTCAAAAGTTGATAAGGTTCAGTTCCATTGCATTATATGGCGTAAAAGTAATAAATTATTTGTGAGCTAGTAACATTTATTTATTATTATTATTTTTTTTACTTTTTCTTTTATAAACACAACTGTACTCCATCATATCCTACTACTATCACATGTACTCAATATGTAAAGTGGGAAAAAAAAAAAAAAAAAAAGACTACTTTTGCTTCATAGCTCAGCAGTATATTGACGAAAAGAGAAAAATTATAGAGGAGTGTTAGTTAGCAGTTGAGGAAGTTCATTAAATGGGATAATAACCATCACAAGTTCAATGGGGTCCTTAATTGAGCTCGTTTGCTGTCCAAAAAATAAGTGGGGGAATCAGTTAGCCTCCTATACAGCTTCTCCATTATATCTATATATATATATATATATATATCACAAATCTTATAGAGCTCATCAAGCTTGAGTACTTGAAATCTTAGTCATTTTAAGAACTGTACTACGACTTTGTGTGGGAACAAGAATAAGGGCTCCAAATGAGGATTCCTTCTATTTTCCATGGGGCACTTCTGGGCCTCTGGCTCTGCCTATTTGTCTTGAGCTTTTGTAATGCTACTTCAGGTAAAATTTTCTTATCACTTGCCCCTTTTTTTTTTCCAAAAAATCTAAGCATGTACACTTCAAGAATAATTGGTTATTTGAGCAGCACTAAGCGAATTCAGCTCTGGATGAAGCTGGCTCCACATAAAAAGACAAGGTGGTTTTCAACATTGGGAACCACTTTTGCGTCCATTATATCTCTTATGTGGCTGGCTCTATATAGAATCCTATAACCTTATTAGGCAGCATTTATGGTTCTAAATTTTTATTACTCTTTTCTTTCTCTCTCTGTTTTTTTTTTTTTAGTACTATCTTTTTCTTTTCAATTAACAAGTATGCATTTTAATTATCTTGAGCCTTTTTGTTTTTGCATGTAGACAAAATTGAAGAGTCCAAAACGACGGAGGCTGTAGGGATCAAAGAGGAAAAGTCATTCTTCTCACATGAACCAATCTTCAAGAAACATCATGCCTTCTTTCATCACCCACTCCCAAGTTTCAAAAAGCCATACATAAAGCACATTCCCATTTACAAGCCAGCACCTCATCCAGTTCCAATTTACAAGCCAAAACCTACTCCGGTTCCGGTTCCGATTTACAAGCCAAAACCTCACCCAATTCCAGTTTACAAACCAAAACCTACTCCGGTTCCAATTTACATACCAAAACCCGTCTACAAGCCATACCCTCATCCCGTTCCGGTCTTCAAGAAGCCGTCGTTTCATGACCACCCCATTTTTAAGAAGCCTTTGCCACCGTATTTCTCACACCCGAAGAAGCCATGTCCTCCATTTTCTCCTTAGATTCCTTAGCCTACTTTCCTTTCCTAGGAAGTAATATTGCAATAAAAAGCTCTCATATGTTTGAATGGAGAAAATGTCTAAGAGGTAGAAAATAAGACTTTAAATAGTTTGTTAACTGAGAGGTTGATTTGAGTGTGTTATGATTTGTACTATTGATGCTTTTATGTTGAATGGAGAGTTATATATGTGAAATGAACTCAATCGAACTATGTATTTAAGTACTTTGATTTATTACAAAATCAATTATTGCAGTGTCTTATCAAAAAGCATATTACCAATTACATTTTTACTTCCTAGTATTTCTCATATTTCAGACCCCAAAAATCATTAAATTAAGTGGGGCCAAAACCTTACGCTTGATATAAGGTTTGGATTATAGAATTTGAGTTTGAATTGAATTGTTGGTATGCTGTTTGAATTATTGGAGTTAAAAAATGTAAAAACGTAAAATGTGTTTAGAAAAAAAAAAATCAATATGGAGCTTATTACATGCGTTTTGAAATTCTATGCAATTTATAAAAAAAAAAAAAACCATCTAATTTGGATTTGTATATGGACAGTTATAAACTTTGAAAGTTTGAGTTAGAAAATTGTAAATAGTAAAATTGATAGAAAAAGACAAAAATTGGCTTGTAATTTTAGGATCCAAACCATACCATGGTACTAAACATGGGCCTTGATATAGCTGATTTCAACTAAATGATGCTGGATAATTGGATTAAAAAGGTTAATTTACCAATATGTGCATAATCTCGTTCATTTTTTTTCAATGTGGTATTTTGAACTTCCTTGCCATTTCATTTTTGCTCTCGTTTCTCGGTTATTGTCGTTTATAAAAGTTCAATACTGTTTCAGCTCTTTTAGTTGGCTTTTTACCATCGTTGTTTTTTATCTCTTTTTTCCCCCCCTTTTTTGTCGTTCATGTTTATTCGCTTCCTGTGTGTTAATGCTTGATCAAGTTTATTGTCGTTTTCTCTATTATTGTCGTTTGCCAAGCACTGTTGTTTTTCACCTTCTCCGTTATTTCTTCTGTAGTCTTGTTTATAATTTTCCTCTTTTGTTGTCATCATTTTCTCAGATGTCGTTCATTTCTACCTAGTGTTGTTTTTAAGTTGTCTGTCGTTTATTTTTATTGCTCGTTCTATTTTCTTAAAGGTTGTCGTTCATTAAGATGAATGTCGTTTTAAAGGTTGTCATTCTTTTATAAATCGTTTTGTTGTGTTCTTTTCTTCGAACTTTCATTTATTTTATTGTTTGTTTTACTTCTTGCTATCATGTTTTGTGTCGTTCGTTTTTTAATAGTAATTTTTATCATCCTTTTTGTTTGTTTGATTATTTTTGTCGTTTCTTATTTATTGTCATCCATGTCGTAGCCGTTACTGCCTACTTCAATTTTGTTGTCGTTTTCATTTGTAAACACACCGCGCCCTAACCACCACCCCCCCCCCCCCCCCCCTTTTATTTGTTATAATTATTATTATTAATATTTGTGCCGATTCGTTACTTAGTCTAGTGAGTGGACAATGGACACCGGTCACTCTCAAACTCAAAGAGGCTGAAAAACATTGGTCAAAGTTTCGATGTGAGACACCTTATACCAATACTAGCATTGAGGATTCCACTTATATACGTTGGGCTTGGTATGGGGTAAAAGTGGAAAGAAACAAAACGTTAGAGGAATTTTAGGATCAAAAATTGATAATTTGAAGTGCATGGCAGGTTAGAAATTTGGATGAAAAGAAAAAGTGGGTGGAAGAAATAGAAATAGGTCTCACAAAAACTTATCTTTTCAAATGTGTAAGAATTTTGTGAGAGAAAAGTTTGACATTAAAATTCATTTAAAAATTATTTATAAAAATTTAAAAATGACATAATTATCCTTCTTGTTTATCACAAATTTCAACAAAAATTTGATTGATAGTATTAGAGTAAAATAGTTATTGTTCTAATAGTAATTTTTCATTCCCCTTCAATTTCACTTAGAGTGTATTTACTAAACCATAAAAGAATGTAATAGAAAAGATAATGAGATTGGAAAGTAAATTAATGGAATAGGAAGGAGGATCTTTTCCTTTCTAGTATTTACTTGCTTATTTGATGGTGCAAAGCAAAACAATCCCATTTACTTTGCAGTATTTACGAACCTTAATAATGATAATCTTATTAATGTAATTATAGAAATTTCCTTTTATAAATTAAAAAAACATTAGCACATTATCATTTTCCTTCTTCATTCCGTATATTATGTGGGGATCACTAAAATCTCATTTTCAATTTTGTAAGTAAACACATGATTAAATAAAAAAATAAATGACTACTCACTTTCTATTTCCCTTTGATGCAAAATAAATATGCCTAGAATGCCAAATAAGAGAAGGTAAAATAATTTCCTTTCTACCTTCTCATACCAAACAACTAAAAGAAAAATCAAAATCTTTTCTTTCCTTACAACTTTCTTTCTATAGCAATTTTCTCCTTCTATTTTTTTTTTTTTCCTTCTTACCAAATGAGGTGTTAGAGATGACAATGGGATGGGTTTTGGATCATTGTCCTTTCCTATCACCCGTCCTGTTAGGGAGTTGAGATGGGTACCGGAACCCGTGGGTTACCCTTTAATTCATTTATGATATCACCTTTTTTTTTAAATAATAATAATAATGTGATATTACCTAAAAAAATGAAAAATCGCTTTGGAATAAAATCGCCAGCTTCAACTTCCAAAAAAAAAAAAAAAAAAAAAACAAGAAGAAGAAGAATCACATTTATTTCACATAGTGGTAACCAATATACAAATAAGCAAATAAGCAACCATCACAAAATACATAAATAGACATTTGAATTTAGTCTAAATATCCTTTCTTTCAAAAAAAAAAAAAAAAAAAAAGAAAAGAAAAAAGAATTTAGTCTAAATATAAATGTAAGTGTGTGTGTATATGAAAGCAAAGTACCTAAGATAATACTCAGCAAAAAAGTATACCTAACATATATAATACTATACATGTAGTACTATTAAAAAAAAAAAAAACTAGTACTGTATTATCGAAGATCCTAATTCTCATTTACTTCTGTATAAATGTATTCTGCTTGGTGCTCCCAATCTCTATTGTAATCTTATGAAAAAAATAAAAAGAAAATAAAAAGAAAAGAAAACAATGAGAAAATATTATCTGGCATTTATTGTTTTTCTTAATTAACAAATATTTCTGCTTTTTCTTCTACGATCATACGAGGAATTTCACTTTTTTCTTGAAAAACCTGCTCATTTAGGATGTGTTTGGTGGAACCTAGAGAAAATAAGGAGCAAATGATAGATATTTTAGCGAGTGAATTATGGAAAGAGGGAAAGATCATTTCTTTGATATTTGATATTGAGAGTACAAAAGCATGATGACTATCTAAAAAATTACAGACATAATTGAGTTGTTCTTGATCATTTTGCTACTAATTGTTTCTTCAAACCATTCCTCAAATATAATGTCCGCATATTTGGTCCTTTATGTTACACAACGCTTAACCAAGATGATAGAATCGTTATTAGGATTTTATTTTGTGTGGTAACTTATGAGGGCACTTTTCTTTCTTCAAAATCCGACAATAACGATATATATAATTTATTTCCATCGAATTATATACACTAAAGGATTGAATAATTTGAAGTAACATTTACTTTTGTAATTTTTTTCTTTTATAGAAATAAGTTATAACTGCGCTCCATCACACAACTGTCAAATATACTCAACCATTAAAGTGAGAAAAAGGACTACTATTATTGCTTCACAGCTCAGCAGTTTTAATATTTAACCAAAAGAAAATTCTTAGAACTAATAGTTACAGATAGCAGTTGAGGAAGTTCATTAAATGAACATAACAACCATCACAAGCTCAAGGTCCATAATTTTAACTACTTTTGCTCCCCAAAATTAAGTGGGAGAAGCAGTTAGCCTCCCATACAGCTTCTCCAATATATATATATATATATATGTCACAAATCTTATGTAGCTCATCACTCACTCGAAGCTTGAGTACGTACTTGAAATCTTTTAGTCTTTTAAGGACAGTTCTAAGATTTGTGTGGCACAAGAAGAAGGGTTCCAAATGAGGATTCCTTCTCTTTTCCAAGGGGCACTTCTAGGCCTCTGGCTCTGCCTGTTTGTTGCGAGCTTCTGTCATGCTTCTTCAGGTAAATTTTTCTTAATTTGTGATACCACTAAAAAGAGAAGATCATGAGTAAGGTTCTTTTTTCCATATGGATATTTAATTTGGTATTGTTTTAGGCTACCTTTTATTGACTTAGGTTCAGTAATTCTAGTTGTAAATTCAAGCATACAAAAATTTATTAAAACCCTAGGATATGTGCTAGCTAATTGATAGTAGCATTGAGCGATTTTATTCGGCTCAAAACTGGTTCTACATCGGGATATAAGGTGATTCTCAATGCTGAAAACAACCTTTATGGGGCTCATTTATATCTCTTACAGAGCTGGTTTCCATGAAAAGCCCCACAACTTTCTTTAGCAGCACTTTATAATATGGTTCCAAATTCTAATTACTCTTTGCTAATTTTTTTGATCATATTTATGATCATATCAAATGTATATGCATTTTAATTATCTTAAGTATTTGTTATTGCATGTACACAAATTGAAGAGTCCAAAACGCCACAGGCTACAGGGATCAAAGAGGAAGAGAAATTATTCTCACATGAGCCTATCTTCAAGAAACATCATGACATCTTTCATCACCCAATCCCAGGTTTCAAAAAGCCATTCCCAAAACACATTCCCATTTACAAGCCAAAACCCCATCCAGTTCCAATTTACAAGCTGAAACCTACTCCAATTCCAATTTACAAACCAAAACCTCTTCCACTTCCAATTTACAAGCCTAAACCTACTCCGATTCCGATTTGCAAACCAAAACCTCAATCAATTCCAATTTACAAGCCAAAACCTACACCACTTCCAAGTTACGTACCAAAACCCGTCTACAAGCTAAACCCTCATCCCATTCCGGTCTTCAAGAAGCCGCCGTTTAATGACCACCCCGTTTTTAAGAAGCCTTTGCCACCATATTTCTCACACCCCAAGAAGCCATTTGCTCCCTTTGCTCCCTAGATTGTAATTTAGCCTACTTTCTTTTCCTATGTAGTAATATTATAGCAATAAAAAGCTTCCACATGGTGGAATGAAGAACACGTCAAAGAGGTGGAAAAAGAAGACTTTGTTGTTGTTAGCTGGGAGGTTGATTTGAGTGTCTTGCGATTTGTACTAGTGATGTTTATGTTGAAGGGAGAGTGATGTGTGAAATGAACTCTATGGAATTATGTGTTTCAGTTCTCCGAAATATTAGAATAATTATTCAATTGTTGCAGTACCTTATCACAAAGCACAATACCATTGCATTACTTCCTACTATTTCTCAAATTTCAAACCATAAAAATCATCAAATTAAGGGGGACCAAAACCTTAATATACCTGACTTTTGAACTTAATGATGCTAGATTGAAAATGTACAATTACATATGGTTGCAGGCTTAGTAGTAATACCTCACTTGACTCAACTAAAAGGTGCAAAATTCGAATCTCTCACCTCCAAAGTTAAAAAATAATAATAATAAAAACAAAACGTTAAATTACCTATATATACATAATTTTGTTCATTTATTTCAGTATCGTATTTTGAACTACCCTACCATTTCACTATTGTTGTCGTTTTCTCGACTATTGTCATTTATAAAGTTGAATGTTGTTTCATTTTTTTAGCTGCTCTATTACTATATATCTTTTTTGTCGTTCGCGTTTAGTCGCTTTGCCGTTTGTTGTTGCTTCAAGTTTGTTGTTGTTTTCACAATGATCGTCGTTTTTTTCTTTTCTTTTTTTTGTTTCGTGATAAGCATGAAAAACGGAGAAGCTGATTGCAAATTTGCAAGATACTCCAAAGCAATGTACATGGTAGAATATCCGATACTCCAAAGCAAATTTTTTATATGGTGACATTATTATGCAGAATGTTCAGGAAAAAGTGAAATTCCTCTTATGAAAATAGAAGAAAAAGCGAAAGATTTGTAAAAGAAAAACAATAAATGCCAGATCCTATTTTCTCAATTTATCATCATCATCATCATCATTGTTGTTGTTGTTAGTATTATTATTATTGCTTTACATAAGATTACAATGCTAGAGAATGGGAGCACCGAGCACATTACATCATAATCGGTAAAACAAAAACGCTTACGACATCCTCCTGCATTCTTCAATATTTCTTGATGGCCCACGTTGCAAAGTTGTGGCAAAAATAATTATCAGAAATATTGCTCTAAACAAAGGGAAAGAATAAACAAGCAATAAATCACAAAATTGAAAACGACAATAATATAGGAAAACGACAAAAAATGAAAAACGACAACCAAAAATGAAAGTAAGTAGTAACTATTAATAAGGAATATATGACTTTAACAAGAAGAAAAACAAACAATGAACTATTAAAAAGTCGATGATAAATGACACCACAACAAGACAGCACATGAAAACGACAACCTTTAAAACGGCAGTCATCTTGATAAACGATAACGATTAAGAAAGTATGACAAACAAAAAGAATCCAGAGCCAAAAAAAAAAAAAAGAAGAAGAAGAAATAAACGATCACAATCAACTTAGAAACACAACAAAAGGTAGGAATAAACGACAGCTGAGAAAATGACGACAACAAATGAGAGACAATATGAACACAAAAAAAAAAAAAAAACTAGTTGATAAATTATCAACTTATGCAGTTTAAGTGAGAATAAACTGTATCGACACAACTGTATGCACAACAAGTAATTAAGTCAGAATAAAAGGACCACTTCTGGTTCACAGCTCATAGGTATTATTTGAATATTTGACAAAAAGAGAGTTAACTAAATTAGTTACAAATAGCTGTTGAGGTACTTCATTAAATGAACATAATAGCAGCTACAAGCTCAATGGGTCCTTAATTTAACTCCTTTTGCTGTCCAAAGTTAAGTGGAAGAAGCAGTTAGCCTCCTAGACAGCTTCTCCAATATATCTATCTGTGTGTGTATGTGTGTGTATATATCACAAATCTTTTGGAGCTCATCAATCACACAAAGCTTGAGCAGTTGAAACCTTATAGGCATTTTAGGACTGTTTTAAGATTTCTTTAGGCACAGAATAAGGACTCCAAATGAGGATTCCTTCCATTTTCCAAGGGGCACTTCTTGGTCTTTGGCTCTGCCTGTTTGCTGTAAGTTTCTGTCATGTTTCTTCAGGTAAAATTTTCTTCGTCACTTGGCCATTTTTTTTCCATTAGAAAGATCAGATCATGAAAAATGTTCTTTACCATATGAATGTTTAATTTGATACTACTTTATTAGACGACCTTTTATTGGTTTCAGTTGAGTAAAAAACATTGTAAATTCAAGCATATACATAAACATTTATAAAAAAGAAGAAAGAAAAAAGAAAAAAAAACATGCATATAAGAATAAATGGTTACGTGGATGAGACATACCTAGCTAGTGGTAATTTCACACCTGACTTATCCCCAAAATTTACGTAGAGTTCAAATCTCACTGCGTCAAAGTTAAAAAAAGAAAAAGAAAAAAAAAGGGAAGATTGGTCACTAAGATAGCATTGAGTGATTCTATTCGGCTCTGTACGTAGTTGACTCCACATATATATACAAGGTAGTTCTCAACTCTGAGAGCCACCTACGTGAGGCCAATTGTATCTCTCTTCAAAAGCTGGTTCTATTTGAGCATTTCCTATATATATTTTTTACCCTCTTTTCCGTTAATAAATATGCATTTTAATTATTTTGAGCTTTTGTTATTGCATGTACACAAAATTGAAGAGTCCAAAACGCCAGAGGCTGCAGGGATCAAAGAGGAAGAGAAATTCTTTTCACATCCACTAGTCTTCAAAAAACATCACGACTTCTTTCATCACCCTATCCCAGGCTTCAAAAAGCCATTCCCAAAACACATCCCCATTTACAAGCTAAAACCTCATCCAGTTCCAATTTACAAGCCAAAACCTCATACAATTTCAATTTACGAACCAAAACCTCATCCAGTTCCAGTTTACAAGCCAAAACCTACTCAGGTTCCGATTTACAAGCCAAAACCTACTCCAATTCCAGTTTACGAACTAAAACCTCACCCAATTCCAATTTACAAACCAAAACCCGTCTACAAGCCACACCCCCATCCCATTCCGGTCTTCAAGAAGCCGTCATTTCATGACCTTCCCATTTTTAAGAAGCCTTTGCGACCATATTTCTCTCACCCTAAGAAGCCATTTCCTCCCTTTGCTCCCTAGAAACATTATAGCCTACTTTCTTTTTCCTAGCAAGGTAGTAAATTAAATAGCAATAAATAAATAAATAAATAAAGCTTGCATATGGTTGCCTGGAGAACATGTTAAAGAAGTGGAAAACAAGACTTTGTTGTTGTTAACTAGAGTTGATTTGAGTGTGTAATGATTTATGGAGAGTGATGTGGGAAATGGACTCTATGGAAATATGTATTTCTACCCCAAAAAAAAAAAAAAAAAGACTTTGATTGATTAAAATAAATATTATTGCACTGTCTTGTCAAAGAGCATATATTGATATTGCATTATTTTCTGTATTTCTCATATTTCAGACCATACAAATCTTGAAAGTGGGGCCAAAACCTAAATATTTTTTATTTCAACTTTGACAACGTAAATTACCTACTTGTTGGGACAGTTTTTTGTGAAAGGTCTCGATCGATGAATGCAGAACTTGGGGTCATGATTTCTTATTGATCTCCAAAGCTTTACCTCGGGAACAATTGGGGACTCTTGTAAAAACCCTCTGACAGTGCAGTCAGATTCAATCTAAGAAAGTTTCAAAAAATGAAAATGACAGAGTTCGGCTAAATAAAAATTAAGATAATCATACATTTCTCCAACCCCTTGCCTCTATTTATTGACGAATGACGAGCAAGTTCCCGGGAGATCCTTTCATAATTTAATCTCGGTCATCCGTCTTTAATGAATTAATTTTGTCCCTTGGATCCAATTCCTAGACAGTTCATTGTTAAATAGTCTTTCCCTTAAAGGTCTTCGGTTTTATAGTTTGTCTAGTTCAAACACTTCAATTATTGGAATGTCGTCGTTTTTGTCTACTTCTGTCCTTTAAATTATTCTATTTTAGATTCTTGATGAATACTCGTCATTTCATTTTCACTTAAAATGTTGTCCTTTTTTGGACGAAATATTTTACTCGCACATTACATAATCTCGTTCGTTTATTTCAGTGTCGAATTGGAACTTCCCGGACATTTCATTTTTGTTGTCGTTTTCTAAAATATTGTCGCTTACAAAGTTGAATACTGTTTCGTTTCTTTAGTTGTCCCTTTACCATCGTTGTATTTCTTTGGTAAATTTTTTTCCCTTTTTTGTCGTTCATGTTTACTCGCTTTACTGCTTGTTGTTGCTTGATCAAGTTTATTATCGTCGTTTTCCAAGCACTGTTATTTTTCACCTTCTCCATCGTTTCTTTTGTTGTGGTGTTTATATTTTTTCCTCATTGGTTGTCGTCATTTTCTCAGTTGTCCTTGATTTCTAAACAGTGCCGTTTTTCAGTTGGCTGTCGTTTATTTAATTTTTTTTTTTTTGAAAGGTCGTTTATCTAATTGTTCGTTGTAGTTTCTCAATACTTGTCGTTTATTGAGATGACTATCGTTTTTAAGGTTGTCGTTTCATATCAATCGTCTTGTGGTGGTGTCATTTTTTGCCATCCATTTTTCATTTGTTTTTTTTTTTTAAATAATTTTATTGCTTGTTATCATATTTACTGTCGTTCGTTTCTTTACTGGTAATTTCTATCCTCCATTTTATTTTATTTTTTCGTCGTTTGTTTATTCTCGTAATCTCTTATCTATTATCATCTATTTCCTTAATTGCTTCTACTTCCTTTCAATTTTGTTGTCGTCTTCAAATTTTGTAGTTTTCCTCTTTTTTTTTTTTGGTCCTCGTTTTCCATTATTTGTGATTCATTGCTTTATCTATTTGTTTTTTCTTTTTCTTTTTTCCTTTATTTTAGAGGTCAATATTTCTCATAACAATTTTTTTTTTAATCTATTAACAAAAAAATTTTAGTTTTTTTGCCATCATGCCAATGGACAGTGGTCACTGTTGGACACTCAAATTAAGAAGAGGCTAATATACGCTGATCATTATTGTCCTTCCCCATTGCCTGCCATTAAGAAGTTGCGATGGGTCGGGAATCTTACAGGTTACCTTTAAGCAGTTTACTCTATGACCAAAAAAGCAAAAAGCAAAAAAAAAAAAAGGGAGAATCATGTATTAAACAAAAAGTGATAACTAAGATCCAGTTAACCAACAATTATAAAATATTTAAGAGAAAATCAAGATCTGAATTCTGTATAAATAAAAATGAAATCCCGTCTCAAAACCAAGAAACACGCTATGGGTTTGAATTTGGTCTGCCCCCATAGAAGCCGATGGATTGCGGGATGCATGGCGGGTAAAAATTGTTATCCCCATTATCACTTTTCCGCTGAATTTTTTTTTTTTTTTTTTTTTCTGGCACCATAGTCAGTTACTTCATTGTCCACACATTTTCAATGAGGGCCATCAAGAAGAACATGAAAAAAATAGGACCTGGCATTTATTGTTTTTATTTAACCTATAATGACGTAATGACTAATGTGCTCCCAATCTCTAACATTTTAATCTAATGAAGAAAAAAAGGAGTTTGTATCATGCAGGTGCTTTCCAAAAAAAAAAAAAAAAAAAAGGAGTAATGAAAAAATTAGGATCTGGCATTTTTTGTTTTTCTTTAACCAAATCTTTTTATTTTTTTTTTGCCTCTTCTTCTATTGCATACCCTACATATTTTCCCATTAATGTCACACATTTGGTGCCTTAAAATATGGCTTTCTTTTTGTTTAGTAGCTAAATATATATGGCACTGTTTGGATATTTTCCCTTAATTTAACTCGAAAAGGTTACAAGTAATAATTTCATTCTCTGAGTTTTGTTTTTTTGTTTTTTTTTTTCCAATAGTAAAATACTTGGTACTTGCCCCAGGCTCTCTTAGGCATTTTATTTATACGTGCTATTGTTTCAAATCTACTATCTAAAGAAGGTTATCGCTTATTCAACTTGCAGTCAATTAGGCTATATGATTTTTGCTTGTGAAATCTCTAACTATTCGGTTGGCATCGACCTTTGGCGATCAACATGTCAAAGATGGCGTATCCCTTGCATTCGTAAAATGATTCAATTTTTTTATCTTTACAGTTCATGGCATTAAAGTTGCCCATACAGCGAGAAGAAAATCGTGAGAAAATGAACCCCACTCTGGTTCATTGAGTTAGAGATTTTATAATACATGGATAGCAGTTGGGAAAACTCATTAAATGAATTATAACAGAATCAAATTAAGGCAATATATATATATATATATATATATATATCACCAAGCCCATGGAGCAGATCAACCACTCAAAGCTTGAGAGTTGAGTTGAACCTCATAAGTTTACAAAGGCTTTCTATATATATACACTAAGATTTGGTGTCAAATAAGAAATAATAAGGTTAAAAAATGAGAATCTCTTCTCTCTCCCAAGGCGCACTTCTGGGCATGTGGCTTTGCCTGTTTGTTGTGAGCTTCTGCCATGCTTCTTCCGGTAACATTTTATTCCTTCTCACCTACACTCATTTACTATTTTTTAGCAAACAAAATTTAATAATGCTTTCAATATTGCCCTTAATAATATTGTTTGCTAAGTGCATTTCCCATAATTCGATTATTATAACTCACTCTCTATCTAGTTAATCGCTTTGAATAATTATGCTGATTGTTGTTGATTTGATCAATACTCTTTGTATTAGTTGATATTTTGAGTTGTAAAAATGAATGCCACCTCCATTTCTTATATAAACATATATATGTGTGTGTGTCTAATCATGACATTATAACCTTGAACTCTGTTTTTTCATGTAGCCAAAATTGAAGAGTCCAAAACACCAGAGGCTACAGGAGTCAAAGAAGAAAAGACATTCCTATCGCCACATTCACCAATTTTCAAGAAACATCATGACTTCTTTCATCACCCAATCCCGGGATTCAAAAATCCATTCCCAAAACACATTAGTCCCATTCCCAAAAAGCCACCAGTTCCAAGTAACAAGCCGAAAGAAGTTCCAGTTCACAAACCAAAACCTGATCCAGTTCCGGTTCACAAACCAAAACCTGATCCAGCTCATGTTCACAAGCCGAAACCTGATCCAGTTCCTGTTGACAAGTCGCACCCTCATCCCAATCCGGTCTTCAAGAAGCCAACATTCAACAACCCCTTTTTGAAGAAGCCATTGCCACCATATTTCTCACACCCTAAGAAGCCATCGCCTGCACTGGTTCACTAGATTATTACCAAAGTAAAGAAGTCTACTAGTTTCCTTTCCTAGTTAGTAGCATTGCAATAAAGGCTTCAAACGGTCAAAATGAGGCCAAAGCAAGATCTTTTTGTTATAACGTATTTGAGTGTGTCATATGATTTGTGGTTGTAAGTTTGTTTTTGGTGTTCTTATGTATGCGAAACGAAACGGAATGTATGTTGGCTTCATGTGTAAAAAAAAAAAACACTGAAATATTAAGTACTCCTGAAATTTGACTAATATATTGAGAAGTTAATAAACTGCTTAATATTTTGTATTGGGAAACCTATTAAGAATGATAATGTGATTGCGATCTAAAGGCGTCTCTTTTAAAAATGGAGCATCTATTGCATCCCTTTATTTACTTTCACCATCCCTTTTAAATAAAATTTTTTATTTACAAAATTACCACTAAATCAAATTACTTTTAATGATGAAAGTAATTTAAGGCATATGTACTTTTAACACACACCTCAATACCTCATCTAGTAATTAAAATATATATGATTTTACGGAGCATAATCTAAGATAAAATTAAGAAAATGTTAACTATAAAAAAGCATGATTAACAACATATATATATATATATATATATTTTGCTCAATAGAGAAAAATGCATACAATAGCAAGGTGGTAAAATTGCAATATAAAAAAAAAAAAGAAAAAAAAAAGCTTGCACATGGTTGCATGGAGAACATGTCAAAGAAGTGGAAAACAAGACTTTGTTGTTGTTAACTGAGAGGTTGATTTGAGTGTGTAATGATCTTGATCTTTTACTTGATTCTTTTTTTTTTTTTTTTTTTATGAATAATTTTACTTGATTCTTGATCTTTTACTGACCCCTGAAGCTTTACTACTTGAACAAATGGGAGATCCTTTAATCGATCTAAGAAAGTTCCAAATTTAAAATGGCAGAGTTCGGTTTAAAAAATAAAGAAAAGCATACCTTTCTCTATTTATGGTCGAACAAGTGCGTGGGAGATCTTTCTTAATTTAATATCGATCATCCATTTTTAATGAGTTAATTCTGTCCCTTGGATCTAATTCCTGATAGTTGTCATTGGTAAAGACTGTACCGTACTATTTTTACATTAAAAGTTTTCAGACTTATACTTTGTCTGATTTGGACCCTTCAATTTTTCCTCCCTTAAATCATTCTTTTTTACTTTCTTGACGAAGACACTTCGTTTTTTTTTTTTTTCCCAACTTCTGACCCCCTTAAATCATTCTATTTTACATTCTTGATCAAGATACGTCGTTTCATCTTCGCTTAAAATATTCATGTTTTTTGGACGAAATATTTTACTCCCACAGTACATAATCTCGTTCGTTTATTTCAGTGTCAAATAGGAACTTGCCTACCATTTTATTTTTCTTGTCGTTTTCTCAATGATTGTCGTTTATAAAGTTGAAAACTGTTTCATTGCTTTAGCTGTTCCTTTACCATCGTTGTTTTTCATTTGGCAGAATTTTTTTTTTCCCTTTTTTGTCGTTCATGTTTAGTTGCTTTACTGTTTGTTTTTTATCAAGTTGATTGTCGTTTTCTCCTTGATCGTCGTTTACCAAGTACTGTTGTTTTTCACCTTCTCTTGTGTTGTTGTCATATTTATATTGTTCCTCATTTGTTATCGTCATTTTGTCGGTTGTCTTTCATTTCTAAACAATGTCGTTTTTAGGTTGACTGTCGTTTATTTAATTGTTTGTTGTACTTTCTCAAAGGTTGTCGTTTATTGAGATGACTATCGTTTTTTAAGTTTGTCGTTTCATATTAATCGTTTTGTTGTGGCGTCATTTTTTGTCATCCATTTTTCATTAGTTATTGTTTGTTTTACTCCTTGTTATCATGTTTACTGTCGTTCGTTTCTTTACTATATCGTCCATTTTGTTTTGTCGTTGGTTGATTATTATCGCCATCTATTTCCTAACTTCCTTTTTTGTCGTTTTCCTCTTTTAATCGTCATTTTATCCCTTTTTTTGCTGTCGTTTTCCAATTTTTGTAATTCATTGCTTTATTTATTCTTCCTTTTTCTTTGTCTTGTTTTTTTAATTAACAGAACAATATTTCTTATAATTTTTTTCTTTTCTTTTTTCCATCATGCCAGTGGACAGTGGTCACTAGTCACTATTTGAAACTCAAAGAAGAGGCTAATAAATGATGGTCATTCATATATAGACTACAGTCAATGAAGGATGACAAGAGAGCGGGTTGTCCTTCCCTTTATAGGAAGGTGGGATGGGTGGGAAATCTTACAGGTTTCCTTTTAACCAGCTTACCGTATAACGAAAAAAGAAAAAAGAAAAAGGAAAAAGAAAAGGAGAATCATGTATTAAACAAAAAGTGATAACTAAGATGCAATTAACCAACAATGATAAAATACATAAATAGACACTTAAGATCTAAATTCTTTACAAATAGACATATAACATGCTTAAAAAAAGAAAATGGTTTTAGATGAGTCGGAGGCAGGATGTCTACTCTAGCACCCATCTCAAAACCAAGAAACGTGCTTTTGGATTCGAATTTGGTCCACCCCATAAAGGGCGATCGGTTGCGGGATGCAGGGCGGATAAAAATTAGCATCCCCACCCTCACTTTTCCGCTGACACCTTTTATTTTATTTTATTTATTTATTTATTTAGTTTTTTTTTTTTTGCACCACCGTAGTCAGTTACTTCAGTGTCCATATATTTGCAATGAAGGCCACCAAGAAGAACATGAACAAAGTAGGACCTGCCATTTATTGTTTTTGTTTAACCCATAATAATGACGTATTGACTAATGATCTCCCAATCTCAAGCATTTTAATCCACTGAAAAAAAAAAAGGCAATGAGAAAATAGGATCTGGCATTTATTTATTTTCTCTTTAACGAATCTTTTTTGCCTCTTCTTTCTTTTGTCATACGAGAGATTTCACCTTTTCTTGAAAATCCTACATATTTTCTCATTTTAAATCACTGTTTAACTGATATTTAAAGTCACACGTGTGTTGGATTTTTTTTTTTCCGTTTAATTTTACTTGAAAATGTCATAATAAGTAATTTCATTCTCAAAAGTTTTTTTTTTTGGGGAGGTGTAATAGTAAAATACTTGTGTTGCTGGCCCGGGGCTCTCTTAGGCATTTTAATTATATGTGCCATTATACTTATTCTAGCAATCAACGTGTCAAAGATGGTGTATACCTTGCTTTCATGTAGTGATTCATTTTTTGATCAACACAGCTCATGGCATTAAAATTGCTCATACAGCGAGAAGAAAATTATGAGAAAATGAAACCCCACTCTGGTTCATTGAGTTAGAGATGTTTATATATTATGGACAGCAGTTGGGAAAACTCATTAAACGAATAATAACACAACCAAATCAAAGCAAAATTAAGCCTTTCGTTGCTATATATATTTCACCAAGCCTATGGAGCAGATCAATCACTCAAAGCACGACAGTTGAGTTCAACCTCATAAGTTTATAAAAGGCTTTCTATATTACATACTAAAGATTTGGTGTCAAATTAGAAATAAACGTTCAAAAATGAGAATCTCTTCTCTCTCCCAAGGCGCACTTTTGGGCATGTGGCTTTGCCTGTTTGTTGTTAGCTTCTGCCAAGCTTCTTCAGGTAACATTTTATTCCTTCTCGCCTAGACCCATTCACTTTTTTATAGCAAAAAAAAAAAAAAAAAAAGATTATTTTCTTTCAATAATGCCCTTAAAAATATTGTTTGCTAAGTACATTTCCCGTAATGCGAACATTGTAGCTCACTCTCTATCCAATTAATTGCTTTGAATAATTATGTTTATTGTTTGATTTGAATATTGTATGCCGTTATTCATTCAGTAATCTTTGTATTAGATGGCATTTTGAGTTGTAAAATGAATCGCCACTTCCGTTTCATATAATATATATATATATATATATATATATATTGTGTTTGTCTAATTATGACATTATGATCTTGAGCTCTGTTCTTTCACACAGCCAAAATTGAAGAGTCCAAAACGCCAGAGGCTGCTGGAATCAAAGAAGAAAAGACATTCCTTTCGCCACATTCACCAATTTTCAAGAAATATCACGACTTCTTTCATCATCCAATCCCAGGCTTCAAAGATCCATTCCCAAAACACAGTAGTCCCATTCTCAAAAAGCCACCAGTTCCGGTTCACAAACCAAAACCTGATCCAGTTCCGGTTCACAAGCCGAGATCTGATCCAGTTCACAAGCCGAAACGTCATCCGATTCCGATTGACAAGCCGCACCCTCATCCTACTCCGGTCTTCAAGAAGCCAACATTTAGCCACCCCTTTTTTAAGAAGCCACTGCCATCATATTTCTCACACCCTAAGAAGCCATCACCTCCACTGGTTCACTAGATGACTATTCAATTAAATAAGCCTATTAGTTTCCTTTTCTGGTTAGTAGCATTGCAATAAAGGCTTCAAACGTTCAAAATGAGGCCAAAGCAAGATCTTTTTGTTATAATGTATATTTGAGTGCGTCATACGATTAATGGTTGTAAGTTTGTTTTTGGTGTTCTTATGTATGTGAAACAAACGGAATGTATGTTGGCTTCATTAGTTAAAAAGAAAAAGAAAAAAACACTGAAATATTAAGTACTGAAATTTTCTTTTCAATTATAACTGACAAGATTGTATGGTTATAGCTTACTACACAATAATTCTACACTTGACTCAATTATAAAAGTGTAGAGTTTGAATTCCATAGTTAAATTGAGAAAAGGGCAATACTTGATTGAGAAGCATATATAATATATGTTTTAGAAAGCCACAGTTTACCCACGACACTAATCCCAACATTTGCCGAACATACCGTGAGTTTGACTAACATATTGAGATATAGCCTTCGTTTAATGTCTTAATTCCAATTTAAATTTTTCATTTTAGTTTTCTATCATTTTCTGAAAGTCAATAAAATTTATAACTAGTTTATAAAAAACCAACAAATTATAACTTAAAAATTTCAACTTCAACTGTCAAATCAAACGGATACATAATAATGTGATTGCTTTATAAAGGCATCCGTTTTTTAAAAGGGAACACTAATTAACACCTCTTAGTTTATTTTTAATCAAATTATTTACTTACGAAATTACCTTTAAATCAAATTATGTTCAAGTATGAAAGTAATTTAAAGCATATATACTTTTAACACGCACCCGAATACCTCCCTCTAGTATTTAAAATATATAATCAAGCCAAATGTTGTCAACTTGGGAGACCTGACTTGGCTCCTGCAGCTTTGCAGTTTTGAGAGAGCAGAGTTGCCCTGTTATAAAGTGAGTGCTTAGACCAAGTCCGTCTTGATTTGACACATATATCCTCTTATTTAATTTGTATTTTATATGTTCTTCTAATAATATATATCATGATAGCTACTTAACTAACATGACTTTTGATAAAAACAAAGAATTAAAAGATATTAAATATATATACAGCTGTTGGGGAAAGTCATTAAATCCTGAAGATTAACACAATCAAAAGCATAGCTTTCAATTACTTTATATTGTTAAGAATTAGATACCTTAATTTTATATTACCCAGAGTATTTAAAAAAAAAAAAAAACAATATAAACACATAAGATTTGTACAAATTCGTCTTAATATGTGACCACATTCTGTTTCCAATTTTTGTAATTCGTTGCTTTATTTATTCTTCTCTTTTCTTTGTCTTGTTTTTTTATTACCAGAACAATATTTCTTATAATTTTTTTCTTTTCTTTTTTCCATCATGCCAGTGGACAGTGGTCACTAGTCACTGTTTGAAACTCAAAGAAGAGGCTAATAAATGATGGTCATTTATATATAGACTATAGTCAATGGGGGATGACAAGAGAGTGGGTTATCCTTCCCATTATAAGAAGGTGGGATGGGTGGGAAATCTTACAGGTTTCCCTTTAACCAGCTTACCATAAAGGGCGATGGGTTGCGGGATGCAGGGCTGATAAAAATCAGCATCCCCACTCTCACTTTTCCGCTGACACCTTTTATTTTATTTTTATTTTTATTTTTTTTTGCACCACCGTAGTCAGTTACTTCATTATCCACACATTTGCAATGAAGGCCACCAAGAAGAACATGAACAAATAATGACGTATTGACTAATGATCTCCCAATCTCAAGCATTTTAATCCACTGAAAAAAAAAAAAAAAGCCAATGAGAAAATAGGATCTGAAATTTATTTATTTTTTCTTTAACGAATCTTTTTGTTTCTTCTTTCTTTTGTCATACGAGGGATTTCACCTTTTTTGAAAACCCTACATATTTTTCCATTTTAAATCATTGTTCAACTGATATTTAAAGTCACACGTGTGTTGGATTTTTTTTTTTTTGCTGTTTAATTTTACTTGAAAATGTCATAATAAGTAATTTCATTCTCAAAGGAGTTTTTTTTTTTTATTTGGGGTGGGGGGCAATATTAAAATACTTGTGCCGCTGCTCCGGGGCTCTCTTAGGCATTTTAATTATATGCGCCGTTATACTTATTCTATGATCTAAAGAAGGTCTATTACCTATTCAATTTGCAGTAAATTAGGCCACACGATTTTTGCTTGCGGCATCTCTAACTATTTCATTAGCGTCGACCGTTAGCGATCAACGTGTCAAAGATGGTGTATACCTTGCTTTCATATAGTGATTCATTTTTTGATCAACACAGCTCATGGCGTTAAAATTGCTCATACAGCGAGAAGAAAATTATGAGAAAATGAACCCCACTCTGGTTCATTGAGTTAGAGACGTTTATATATTATCGATAGCAGTTGGGAAAACTCATTAAAAGAATAATAACACAACCAAATCAAAGCAAAATTAAGCCTTTCGTTGCTATATATATTTCACCAAGCCTATGGAGCAGATCAATCATTCAAAGCACGAGTTCAACCTCATAAGTTTGTAAAAGGCTTTCTATATATACTAAAGATTTGGTGTCAAATTAGAAATAAACGTTCAAAAATGAGAATCTCTTCTCTCTCCCAAGGCGCACTTCTGGGCATGTGGCTTTGCCTGTTTGTTGTTAGCTTCTGCCAAGCTTCTTCAGGTAACATTTTATTCCTTCTCGCCTAGACCCATTCACTTTTTTATAGCATAATAATTCTTTCAATAATGCCCTTAAACATATTGTTTGCTAAGTACATTTCCCGTAATGCGAATATTGTAGCTCACTCTCTTGCTAATTAATTGCTTTGAATAATTATGTTTATTGTTTGATTTGAATATTGTATGCCATTATTCATTCGGTACTCTTTGTATTAGATGGCATTTTGAGTTGTAAAATGAATTGCCACTTCCATTTCATATATATATATATATATATGATGTTTGTCTAATTATGAAATTTTTATCTTGAGCTCTGTTCTTTCACACAGCCAAAATTGAAGAGTCCAAAACGCCAGAGGCTGCGGGAATCAAAGAAGAAAAGACATTCCTTTCGCCACGTTCACCAATTTTCAAGAAATATCACGACTTCTTTCATCATCCGATCCCAGGCTTCAAAGATCCATTCCCAAAGCACAATAGTCCCATTCCCAAAAAGCCACCAGTTCCGGTTCACAAGCCAAAACCTGATTCAGTTCCAGTTCACAAGCCGAAATCGCATCCAATTCCGATAGACAAGCCGCGCCCTCATCCTACTCCGGTCTTCAAGAAGCCAACATTTAGCCACCCCTTTTTTAAGAAGCCACTGCCATCATATTTCTCACACCCTAAGAAGCCATCACCTCCATTGGTTCACTAGATGACTATTAAATTAAATAAGCCTACTAGTTTCCTTTTCTGGTTAGTAGCATTGCAATAAAGGCTTCAAATGCTCAAAATGAGGCCAAAGCAAGATCTTTTTGTTATAACGTATTTGAGTGTGTCATATGATTTGTGGTTGTAAGATTGTTTTTGGTGTTCTTATGTATGCGAAACGAAACGGAACGTATGTTGGCTTCCTGTGTTAAGAAGACAGTATTGGTTCCATATGTTTTGTACTTTGATATGTTAAGTACTCTTACAATTCTCTTTTCAATTATAAGTGGCAAGATAGCGTGGTTCTAACTTTATGCATAATAATTAATTTCATACCTGACCCCATTATAAAAATATAGATTCTTAAGTTAGAAAATGGAAAATATTGTACTGATAAGCTTAATACGTCCTTTAGAAAGCCACAATTTTCTTATCTACACTAATCCTTACTCTTGCCAAACGTATACAGTGGATTTGACTAATATATTGAGAAGTTAAACTGCTTAATATTTTGTATTGGGAAACCCATTAAGAATGATAATATGATTGCGACTTAAAGACATCTTTTTTAAAGATAGTGCGTCTATTGACATCCCTTTATTTACTTTCACCACCCTTTTAAATAATTTTTTTTATTTACAAAATTGCCACTAATTCAAATAACTTTTAAGGATGAAAATAATTTAAAGCATATGTACTTTTAACACACACCTCAATACATCACTCTAGTAATTAAAATATATACGATTTTACATAACATAATATAAGAAAAAATTAAGAAAATTTTAACTATAAAATGGCATGATTAACAGCATACATATATTTTTTGCTCAATATATAAAAATGCATACGATAGCAATGTGGTAAATTTGCAATTAAAAAAAAAAAAAAAAAAAAAAAAACTTGCACATGGTTGCATGGAGAACATGTCAAAGAAGTGGAAAACAAGACTTTGTTGTTGTTAACTGAGAGGTTGATTTGAGTGTGTAATGATCTTGATCTTTTACTTGATTATTTTTTGATGAATAATCTTACTTGATTCTTGATCTTTTACTGATCCCTGAAGCTTTACTACTTGAACAAATTGGGGCTCTTGTAAAAAACCCTCCGAAATCAAGTCATATTCAATCTAAGAAAGTTCCAAATCTAAAATGGCAGAGTTCGGTTTAAAAAATAAAGAAAAGCATACCTTTCTCTATTTATTGTCGAACAAGTGCGTGGGAGATCCTTTCTTAATTTAATCTCGATCATCCATGTTTAATGAGTTAAATCTGTCCCATGGATCTAATTCCTGATAGTTGTCATTGGTAAAGACTGTACCGTACTATTTTTCCATTAAAGGTTTTCAGACTTATACTTTGTCTGATTTGGACCCTTCAATTTTTAGAATTTTCTACTTCTGACCCCCTTAAATCACTTTTTTAAATTCTTGATGAAGACACTTCGTTTTTTTTTTTTTCCCAACTTCTGACCCCCTTAAATCATTCTATTTTACATTCTTGATGAAGACACGTCGTTTCATCTTAATTCGCTTAAAATATTCTTGTTTTTTGGACGAAATATTTTACTCCCACGGTACACAACCTCGTTCGTTTATTTCGGTGTCGAATAGGAACTTGCCTACCATTTCATTTTTCTTGTCGTTTTCTCAATGATTGTCGTCTATAAAGTTGAAAATAAACTGTTTCATTGCTTTAGTTGTTCCTTTACCATCGTTGTTTTTCATTTGGTAGTTTTTTTTCTGTCCTTTTTTGTCGTTCATGTTTAGTTACTTTACTGTTTTGTTTTTGATCAAGTTTATTGTCGTTTTCTCCTTGATCGTCGTTTGCCAAGCACTGTTGTTTTTCACCTTCTCATGTGTTGTTGTTGTGTTCATATTGTTCCTCATTTGTTATCATCATTTTCTCGGTTGTCGTTCATTTCTAAGTAGTGTCGTTTTTAGGTTGACTGTCGTTCATTTAATTGTTTGTTGTACTTTCTCAATGGTTGTCGCTTATTGAGATGACTATCGTTTTTTAAGTTTGTCGTTGCATATTAATCGTTTTGTTGTGGCGTCATTTTTTGTCATCCATTTTTCATTGTTTATTGTTTGTTTTACTGCTTGTTATCATGTTTACTGTCGTTCGTTTCTTTACTATATCGTCCATTTTGTTTTGTCGCTGGTTGATTATTCTCATCTATTTCCTTACTTCTTTTTTTTTGTCGTTTTCTTCTTTTAATCGTCATTTTCTCCTTTTTGCTGTCGTTTTCCATTTTTTGTGATTCATTGCTTTATTTATTCTTCCTTTTTCTTTGTCTTGGTTTTTTTTTTTTTATTAACAGAACAATATTTGTTATAAGTTTTTTCTTTTCTTTTTTCCATCATGCCAGTGGACAGTGGTCACTAGTCACTGTTTGAAACTCAAGGAAGAGGCTAATAAATGATGGTCATTTATATATAGACTATAGTCGATGAGGGATGACAAGGGAGCGGGCTGTCCTTCCCATTATAGGGAAGTGGGACGGGTGAGAAATCTTACAAGTTTTCCTTTAAACAGTTTACCGTATAACCAAAAAAGAAAAAGGAAAAAGAAAAGGAGAATCATGTATTAAACAAAAAGTGATAACTAAGATGCAATTAACCAACAATGATAAAATACATAAATAGACACTTATGATCTACATTCAGTACAAATAGACATATAACATGCTTAAAAAAAGAAAATGAATTTAGATGAGTCGGAGGCAGGATATCTACTCTAGAGCCCATCTCAAAACCAAGAAACGTGCTTTTGGATTCGAATTTGGTCCACCCCATAAAGGGCGATGGGTTGCGGGATGCAGGGCGGATAAAAATTAGCATCCCCACTCTCACTTTTCTGCTGACACCTTTTATTTTATTTTATTTATTTATTTATTTTTTTTTTTTTTTGCACCACCGCCGTAGTCAGTTACTTCAGTGTCCACACATTTGCAATGAAGGCCACCAAGAAGAACATGAACAAAGTAGGACCTGCCATTTATTGTTTTTGTTTAACCCATAATGACGTATTGACTAATGATCTCCCAATCTCAAGCATTTTAATCCACTGAAAAAAAAAAAAAAAAGGCAATGAGAAAATAGGATCTGGCATTTATTTATTTATTTTTTTAACGAATCTTTTTGTCTCTTCTTTCTATTGTCATACGAGGGATTTCACCTTTTCTTGAAAACCCTACATATTTTCTCATTTTCAATCACTGTTTAACTGATATTTAAAGTCACACGTGTGTTGGATTTTTTTTTTTCCGTTTAATTTTACTTGAAAATGTCATAATAAGTCATTTCATTCTCAAAATTTTTTTTTTTTTTGGGGGGATGGGGGTTGGGTGTTGTGTAATAGTAAATACTTGTGTTGCTGGCCCGGGGCTCCCTTAGGCATTTTAACTATATGCGCCATTATACTTATTCTAGCAATCAACGTGTCAAAGATGGTGTATACCTTGCTTTCATATAGTGATTCATTTTTTGATCAACACAGCTCATGGCATTAAAATTGCTCATACAGCGAGAAGAAAATTATGAGAAAATGAAACCCCACTCTGGTTCATTGAGTTAGAGATGTTTATATATTATGGACAGCAGTTGGGAAAACTCATTAAATGAATAATAACACAACCAAATCAAAGCAAAATTAAGCTTTTCGCTGCTATATATATATTTCACGAAGCCTATGGAGCAGATCAATCACTCAAAGCACGACAGTTGAGTTCAACCTCATAAGTTTATAAAAGGCTTTCTATATATACT
The DNA here is from genome assembly GCA_025413025.1 of Ficus hispida. Classification (NCBI taxonomy): domain Eukaryota; kingdom Viridiplantae; phylum Streptophyta; class Magnoliopsida; order Rosales; family Moraceae; genus Ficus; species Ficus hispida. The sequence goes on from CM046366.1 coordinate 2,134,021, forward strand.
AAAGATTTGGTGTCAAATTAGAAATAAACGTTCAAAAATGAGAATCTCTTCTCTCTCCCAAGGCGCACTTCTGGGCATGTGGCTTTGCCTGTTTGTTGTTAGCTTCTGCCAAGCTTCTTCAGGTAACATTTTATTCCTTCTCGCCTAGACCCATTCACTTTTTTATAGCAAAAAAAAAAAGATTATTTTCTTTCAATAATGCCCTTAAAAATATTGTTTGCTAAGTACATTTCCCGTAATGCGAACATTGTAGCTCACTCTCTATCCAATTAATTGCTTTGAATAATTATGTTTATTGTTTGATTTGAATATTGTATGCCGTTATTCATTCAGTAATCTTTGTATTAGATGGCATTTTGAGTTGTAAAATGAATCGCCACTTCCGTTTCATATTATATATATATATATATATATATATATATATTATGTTTGTCTAATTATGACATTATGATCTTGAGCTCTGTTCTTTCACACAGCCAAAATTGAAGAGTCCAAAACGCCAGAGGCTGCTGGAATCAAAGAAGAAAAGACATTCCTTTCGCCACATTCACCAATTTTCAAGAAATATCACGACTTCTTTCATCATCCAATCCCAGGCTTCAAAGATCCATTCCCAAAACACATTAGTCCCATTCCCAAAAAGCCACCAGTTCCGGTTCACAAACCAAAACCTGATCCAGTTCCGGTTCACAAGCCGAGACCTGATCCAGTTCACAAGCCGAAACCTCATCCGATTCCGATTGACAAGCTGCACCCTCATCCTACTCCGGTCTTCAAGAAGCCAACATTTAGCCACCCCTTTTTTAAGAAGCCACTGCCATCATATTTCTCACACCCTAAGAAGCCATCACCTCCACTGGTTCACTAGATGACTATTAAATTAAATAAGCCTACTAGTTTCCTTTTCTGGTTAGTAGCATTGCAATAAAGGCTTCAAATGTTCAAAATGAGGCCAAAGCAAGATCTTTTTGTTATAATGTATATTTGAGTGTGTCATACGATTTGTGGTTGTAAGTTTGTTTTTGGTGTTCTTATGTATGTGAAACAACCGGAATGTATGTTGGCTTCATGTGTTAAAAAGAAAAAGAAAAAAACACTGAAATATTAAGTACTGAAATTTTCTTTTCAATTATAACTGGCAAGATTGTATGGTTATAGCTTACTGCATAATAATTCTACACTTGACTCAATTATAAAATTATAAAAGTGTAGAGTTCGAATTCCATCGTTAAATTGAGAAAAGGGCAATACTTGATTGAGAAGCATAATATATGTTTTAGAAAGCCACAGTTTACCCACGACACTAATCCCAACATTTGCCGAACATACCGTGAGTTTGACTAACATATTGAGATATAGCCTTCGTTTAATGTCTTAATTCCAACTTAAAATTTTCATTTTAGTTTTCTATCATTTTCTGAAAAGTCAATAAAATTTATAACTAGTTCATAAAAAATCAACAAATTATAACTTAAAAATTTCAACTCCAACCGTCGAATCAAACGGATACATAATAATGTGATTGCTTTATAAAGGCATCCGTTTTTAAAAAGGGAGCACTAATTAACACCTCTTAGTTTATTTTTAATAAAATTATTTACTTACGAAATTACCTTTAAATCAAATTATGTTTAAGTATGAAAGTAATTTAAAGCATATATACTTTTAACACGCACCCGAATACCTCCCTCTAGTATTTAAAATATATAATCAAGCCAAATGTTGTCAACTTGGGAGACCTGACTGGCTCCTGCAGCTTTGCAGTTTTGAGAGAGCAGAGTTGCCCTGTTATAAAGTGAGTGCTTAGACCAAGTCCGTCTTGATTTGACACATGTATCCTCTTATTTAATTTGTATTTTATTTGTTCTTCTAATAATATATATCATGATAGGTACTTAACTAACATGACTTTTGATAAAAAAACAAAGAATTAAAAGATATTAAATATATATACAGCTGTTGGGGAAAGTCATTAAATCCTGAAGATTAACACAATCAAAAGCATAGCTTTCAATTACTTTATATTGTTAAGAATTAGATACCTTAATTTTATATTACCAGAGTATTAAAAAAAAACAATATGAACACATAAGATTTATACAAATTCGTCTTAATGTGTAATCACATTCTGTTTGAGCCACTATAATAATTCACTATGATGATCAATAATTTTATAATAGAAACTCACACACACTCAGACTATTAGTGTTTCTTTCTCTTTGAGTAGCGCAATAATTATAGGCTTCAAAACTATACATATACATGCCACCACCAAAGCCAATGTGTATGGAGCTGATCACAAATCACTCAAAGCTTGAGTTGAAACAAGAGTTTAAGGCATATATAAAAACAATAATGTCAAATAAGAAATAAGCTTAGAATGAAAAATTCCTCGTCCCTACCAAGGACACATTATAAAGATGCATGTCTCTCGTTGGTATGATATTATCTACTTTAGGTCTCGTGTCTATACAATTTTACTATTGAGTTCATCTTAAAATGTCTCATACCATTAGGAGGTAGTCTTTTTACTTATGAATCTTCACTTGCATCTATTCCGAAATTACGTGTGACTGGACAACTTTACCCTTTTATTTCTCTGGGCCTGCGACTTTTTCAAGACTTGATTCAGATCCGGTTCACAAGCCAAAACCTCATCTGATTCCTATTTACAAGCTACACCCTCATCCAGTGATGCCACTTTTTTTTTTTTTTGTTAATTCAGCACCACTGTAGTCAGTTATTCATTGATCACACATTGGCAATGCGGGCCATAAAGAAGAACATGAAGAAAAGAGGATCTGGCATTTATTTATTTTCTTTAACCTATAATGACGTAACGACTAATGTGCTCTCAACTCTAGCATTTTAATCTACTTATTCAGGAAAATAAAATAAAAAAAGTAGAAAAAGCAGTGTTAAAATAGGATATGGAATATTAATGTTTTTCTTTAACCAATCTTTTTACCTCTTCTTCTATTGTCATACGAAGGATTTAACTTTATCTTGAAGACCCTGCATATATTTTCCAATTATGTCACTGCTCAACTGCACATTTAATTCCACAAATGTGGTGCCTCAAAATATGATTTTCTTTTTGTTTAGTAGCTAATATGACCACTGTTTACTTTAGAAGTTTAAAAGGGTATCTTTTTTTTTCATCGTTAATTTTATTTGAAGATTCTGTATTATATATATATATATATATATATAGAGCCACAACCATATAGTACTTCTCGTTAGTAAATTCCTCTCTTTGTTTCTAGTTTGTAGACGTAAGCATCTACACCATCCTTTTGTGATCTTCTCCCTTTTTATTTTATTGTTACTATTATTGTTTTCTTTTTCAATTTCTATAGTAATTTGCTTCCATCTAATTGAATTGCCTACATAGCATGACGAAATTTGTAAGAAAATGAACCCCTCTTGTGTATCAAATCACAGCTAAGCTGTACATATATTTGGCAAAAAGAGTTAGAAATGTTAATAAATATATATATATATATATATATATATGGATAGCAGTTGGGAAAACTCATTAAATGAATAATAACACAACCAAATTAAAGGAAAGCTTTTCGTTGCTATATATATTTTACCAAGCCAATAGAGCAGATCAACCACTCAAAGCTTGACACTTGAGTTGAACCTCATAAGCTTATAAAAGGCTTTCTTTATATATACTAAAGATTTGGTGTCAAATAAGAAATAATTAGGTTCAAAAAATGAGAATCTCTTCTCTCTCCCAAGGCGCACTTCTGGGAATGTGGCTTTGCCTGTTTGTTGCTAGCTTCTGCCAAGCGTCTTCAGGTAACATTTGATTCCTTCTCGCCTGGACCCATTTACTACATTTTTTAAAGCTAAAATTTGAATAATATGCTGTTGATAATGCCCTTAATAATATTGTTCTCTACATCTCTCGTATTGTGAATACTGTAGTAATGCAAAAAAATATAGCTCAGTCTATAACTAGTTTTGTTTTGAATAATTATGTTGGTTATTGTCGATTTGATCACTACTCTTTGTAATTTGATGACATTTTGAGTTGTAGAATGAAATTATAATCCTGAGCTCTGTTTTTTCATATAGCCAAAATTGAAGAGTCCAAAACACCAGAGGCTGCAGGAATCAAAGAAGAAAAGACATTCCTATTGCCACATTCACCAATTTTAAAGAAATATCATGACTTCTTTCATCACCCAATCCCAGGCTTCAAAAATCCATTCCCAAAACACATTAGTCCTATTCCCAAAAAGCCACCGGTTCCGGTTCACAAGCCGAAACCTAATCCAGGTCCGATTCACAAGTCAAAACCTGATCCAGTTCCCGCTCACAAGCCGAAACCTGATCCAGTTCCGATTCACAAGCCAGTCCCTCATCCCACTCCGGTCTTCAAGAACCACCCAGCATTTCACCACCCTTTTTCTAAGAAGCCATTGCCACCATATTTCTCACACCCTAAGAAGCCATCACCTCCACTGGTTCACTAGATTATTATAATTAAAGTTAAGAAGCCTACTAGTTTACTTTCCTAGTTAGTTGCATTAATTTGCAATAAAGGCTTCAAATGGTCAAAATGAGGGCAAGGCAAGAACTCTTGTTATAATTACTACAGTTTACTTTGAGTGTGTCAAATGATTTTTGGTTTAAATTTGTTGACTGGTGTGCTTTTATGAATGTGAAATGCAATGGAGAGTTTATTGGCTCCATGTGTTGAAAAAAATATATTGGTTCCATATGTTTTATATTTTGATTTATTCAGATATCAATATTACTTACTCAAATGCCTTATAAATTGCAGCACTGATACTTTAATTCTTGCAATTCGCTTTCCAATTACAACTGGCAATGTTGCGTGGCTGCAGCCTAACATTCAATAATTTCATACATAATTTCATTATAAAATGTGGAGTTTTAATCGTCGCTCTTAATCAGAAATGAAAAATACTTCATTGAAAAGCATAGTACACGTTTTAGAAAGCCATATATAGTCTATTTACCTAGTAATTAATCCATACGCGTGCCTAATATATACCAAAGATATTAAACTGCTTTATTATATTTTGGGAAACCGGTTAAGAATGATTATGTGATTGTGACGCACCAATAATTATTAAACCAAATAGTATGAAGGAGGACCATAGTATATTTTTGTTTTTCAATTTTGCCTCTTCTTTTATTGTCACAATTAATGTATTTCAGTTCTTTCTTTAAAATCCTGCCTTTTTCTCGGCCAATAGGAAGCAGCTTACCTCCTGCGACTTCATCTAATTAAATCGGAATCTTGCTCTTCCTGGCTCAACAATTCGGGTGCCCACTCATATCATTTGCAGTCTACCATATTTACAATAATATATATATACACACACACACCTATAAATATCGGATTGACATAGTAAATATCACATATAAACTATATATACCAATTTCAAGATAAACTAAAATTGAAATTTACGTAACTCATGTATTACCAAGGTTTTTATTCGTCAAATAAAATTTAAAAACTCTTTTTGTCTTACTAGACTTTTATCATTGAGTTTTACTAGCAAGATTAATAATGAGATATACCATAAATTCTAATTTTCAATTGTTTAGTTTCGACTATAACTTCTGATATCAGAATCTATTTTATTTTGTTTCATGTCTGTATTTACTATTTGGAAGTTTTTTCCTTTTGTGAATAGTTTGTACTATGTCGAATTAGAGCTATCATTATTTTAATAAAATATTAGAGATAATGAAAAATAAAGGTTTACCTCTAAAATGCAGTATTTATATATGAATAATGAATTTAAAAGGTCATGGTAAATAAATTAGTTATGCAATAAATTCATTTGTTATATAATACAGCTAGCATTTTCTAATTAATCTGAACAATTTTTGTAAGTGAATAAAGAAATTTAAAAAATATCTGTCAATTTATTTTGTTATTTAGGACTATATTTACTCATAAATTAAAACAAGTCCCAAAACTCTCACTCCAATGTCTGATTTTCAAGCTACCAGTCCAGCAAGAAAGGACTCTGAGGGGTGGCTGCTAAGTTCGAAGAGAGAGAAAAGAAGAGAGGTGGATGAGAGAGAAAAATCTAAACGGAGGATATTCTTTGTATTTTGTAGCATAGTAAATCTAGATTTCCTAACTTTCATTTGGATAGTTAAAATTACAAATTGAAATTGGTTGACTTTTCAAAAATTAGTTACAATTTCTATTGACTTTTTAAAAACGACAATAATTCAACTGAAAAGATATAGGTTAGTTAGAGTTAAATTTAAATACTAAACAAACCATAGAATATGCTATTTACTATCTATCTTTTAAATATTATACAATTAATTTTATTCTCCTTCAAAAAAAATTTTTTATTCAACTTTTAATATGTGTTATTTCCCTCCTTCTCCTTTCTTTAATACATAAAATCTTTCCCTCAAAAAATAAAATCCAGAGTATAAATGAAGCAAGTCGGAAGAAAAAGTAGAGGCGAAAAAATATCTATGTTCAATTTATCAAGTCTTTTGTTGAAATTATAAAAACTTGCTTTCTTTGTAAGCAAACTCCCAAGAATTATCAAATTTAAATAAATCCTAAATGATCCCAATAGAACTTAGGTAATCTTAAAAGATGACCATGAAATAAAGTAACTTTAAAATAACTCAAATCCTTGGATAATTTTAAATCATAATTTAAATACCTAATTTTCCTATATTTTTCTCCGTTTATAACGTTTTTCGATTTATTTCTTTATTTATTTTACCTGAATATGTTCTTCATTATTGTTAAGTCGCTGATATTATGTCCTCTCCTGATCTCTCTCTCTCTCTCTCTCTCTCTCTCTCTCTCTCTCTGGAGAAAGGATGAATTTGTCAAACTTTTATTTTTTACTTGTTTTTAAAGTCAAGTACTTTTTCCTATTTTTCCGACTCCCTACAAATATGAAAGTAATTATCCCTAATTTTTTGTGGTAGCCGGTTTATCACCTATTTTTTTTTTTTTTTTGTTTATCAAAACCCTAGCAAATAGCAACCTCCCTATTTCTCCATATCACAATGATGATAGCGAATAAGTACCTGCCGGAGGATATCATCAAAGAAATACTATTGAGATTGGACGTCAAGTCTCTCCGGCGTTTCGAGTGCGTCTGCAAATCTTGGAAAACCCTAATACGCCGACCGTCTTTCGTAAACAATCACTTAAAACGTCAACCATCTTCGGTTATTCTCTTTCATTTCTCTCCAGCTTTTGATCATAACTTGAAAGAGTTCAAGTTTGACTGCAAGGTATCTTGTTATTCCGATTGCTTCGATAAGCTGATTCAAAGACGTGAAATATTGCCATCTGAATTTCTCCGACTGGAGGGTTGTGACAATGGCGTGGTATGCTTTGGTGACTTTTTTAATCATGACAATATCTGTTTATGGAACCCTGCAACTAACGAGTTTAAGACACTCCCGTCTCCTCCTCCGCCTCCTTGTCACTCCGAACATCCTACTTGTCTGCTTGGATTCGGTTTCGATTCGTTGACAGATGATTACAAAGTGGTTAGGGTTTTTTCGACGGATAGTTATTTGTTCACAAGCGATAGCGAATTGTCAGTCTACTGTTTGGGGAGAAATTCTTGGAAGAGAATGGAGATGTCTCGTATACTATCATCGTCATCGCCGGAGTTCTCTTCTCATGTATGGGCTAATCCAGATCACCGTTGTTCCGTTGTTGTAAAGGAGTCTATCAATTGGAACATGTCTTTTCAAATAGACAACGAAAAAACAAAATTGATACTTGCCTTTGATCTAAATTCCGAGGTTATTAAGACGATCAACCTTCCCCAATTGGTGAAATATAAAGATTTATTTCTGGATAAGTTATCGGAATGTCTTTCCTTAGTTGTCACGCATGATAGGAATGCACCGATATTCGATGTATGGGTCATGAAGGAATATGGCGTTTCAAACTCATGGATCAAACAAGTGAAGATCGATTTGGTGAACTACCCTGGAGAGTTACCACCCCAATTGCATGGTATCGGAGACAAATCCTCACAGCCATTAGCTTTTGGTTGTAAAGGTAATGTGCTTATACTTGAATCTGATGAAAAAGTAATTTTGTATGATTTAGAGAGTCACAAAGCAGAATATTTGTGTCCTTCAATGTGCATTGAAATTGTCTGTACAACTCTTGAGAGTGTCCTTCATCTTTAAGGAGACGAGTACTTTTGATTTTTCACTTTTCTTTTTGGACTTTTCAATATCTAGTTAAGTTAGTCATTTTACTTTGATGTAATTAGGAAGGAGCCTAGCCAAGTCTTAGTAATTTTTCTTTGATGTAATTAGGAAGGAGCCTGCCCAAGTCTTGATTGTTTTAATTATTATTTGGAACATCATGTGATTTGTATATTTTCATTTTTATGATGAATCCATTGTTCTTGTTGCTCATAAGTTATAAAATTAATTTTTCATTTGCTTCTTAAAAATATGTTATTCACTAGTAAATTTGTTTTTTACTTCAAATATTTTAGAATCTTATTATTTACTTCAATTATTTTCGCAATACTACTATCCATTACAATTTCCCTATATATAACATATGTATGCTTTGGATTTTATTATGAATTCATGTTTCTTATTTCTTGTTATCGAGAAAGTGGCTATAATCAAGTCCACGGGTAAATAGCTTTGTCGTTTTTGTAGATACAGGGAACAGTTTGGGGTGAACATTTGTAAAATGAAAAATAGCACAAGCAAATTTGCTCCCTGAAATAAATCATTGGATGTCCTCTTAACCATGTGAATTACATTTAATTTTATGGTTTTGCCTTTTGGTTTTCTGATTTTGGTAAGGGAATTCATTGCAAAAAATTACATTCCTTTTTCTATTTTGATTTTATCAGCTATGAGATTTCTTTTTTTTTTTTTTTGGAATAGTTTATGAGAGATTGAAAACCCAAGGGGGGAAAAAAAAAAACCTACAATCCCTAATCCCTTATTATGAAAATTAATTAAAGAAAATTAAATTGGATAGTCAGTTTAATTAGCCAGCCAATCTAATAAATGGCCGCTTTAAGCAAAAAAATATGGCCGGCCTTTTATGGTACATCTATAACACCGTCTTCACTATTCCAACGTGACAATATCCCTAAGCATACCAATTTATCAAAAAAAGAAAAAGATAAAGTATGTCAACAAACAAGATAGAGTAATATTACTTTTTTTTTTTTTTAATTTGAAAGTTAGAGATTTTAACTCTATATGTGGATTCAGGTATGAAATTATCTTTTGACTATATCTTCAACAACCAAATTTTAAATTGGCTAGGGATAACTTTGCACTTATGAATTAGTAGTAAATGAGAGATTTTTATTTTATTTCTATTGTTTTCTAGAAAGTGAGAGAGAGAGAAAAATTGTAAACTCTTATTGTGATAGTTAACTTAAATTAAGTTGAGTGTTTAGTATATATAGGATTTAAAATACACTTTATCTTTCCGTATTAGCAGGGTGAGTTGTGTTCCCTAAAAAAGGAGCCGGGGGGAGTTGGGCGTGGGGATGGTGGGTGGTGTTAAAACTCGTGTTTTAAAAAATAGTTGTATAATCCCTGATTTTCTGCCATCCTGTATTGTTTTTTTTTTTTTTATGTTTTTTTTTGGCCTTTTTCGAGAAAGTACGAATTTGTTCTATTAAAAAAATGTACGAATTTGTTAAATTTAGGTTTTTTTTTTTTTTTTTTTTGCCTAAAGGTTTGTTAAATTTAGTTTGATTCTTTTTATCTTATAAAAATAAGAGAGGCTGTGGTACAGTCTCTTCCAGAAACCCTATCGGTAAAATTCTTTTTTAGACCGTTAAGATTTAATCGAACGGTTCAAATATTGATGGTGTACGATATTTATCATACACCTAACTTCACATAATCATTCCCACCTAAAATCTTCTCCGTCACCGGCGATCTCTCCGCCACGGTGACGGACGCCGGCGACTCATCTCCGACGCCGGCGACCCAACTCCGGCCACCTCCGGCCCCCAGCCTCGGCCGCGGCCGTCGGACGCCGGCGATCCCATTTTCTCTCTCTTCCCCTCCCTCACGCCGGCCCCTACCCCCGGCCCCCGCCAACCCCCCGGCCCCGCCCCCTCCCCTGGCCTCCCCCACCCTTGACGACCCCCTCCCCCCGGCCGCCACCCTCCCCCGACACCCCCCCGACGGCCCCCCTCTCTCTTCCCCTTTCTCTTCTTTCTCTTCTCCTTCTCTCTCTCTTCCCCACCCCGGCTGCCCCCCAGTCCCCCCTCCCCCGCCAGCCCCCAGCCCGGTGAGCCCCCCACCTCTGGCACCCCCTCCCCCAGCCTCCCCCCACCCCCGCCCCTCGCCCCGTGCCCCCAACCCTTGCAAAATCGTGATTTCATGATTTCGCGAGGGGCGGGGACGCGGGGGTGGGGGGAGGCCGGGGGAGGGGGATGCCGGAGGTGGGGGGCTCACTGGGCTGGGGGCCGGCGGGGGAGGGGAAGAGAGAGAAGAGAAGAGAGAGAAATTGGGTCACCGGCGGCCGGAAAAAGTACCGGAGGTGGGTCGCCGGCATTGGGGGAGTCATCGGCATCGGGGTGGGTCGCCGGAGGTGGACAGGTCGCCGGCGGCGGAGAAGACTTAGAGTGGGAAAGTTTATATGAGGTAAGATCTATGATAACAATAATATATCAACTATTCGATTAAAATATAACGGTTAAAATCTAACGATTAAGTCCAAGTACGGCAGATTGTTTTCTTGTGATTTGGAGAGTGATCACAAAGCAACATATATGTGTCGTTTGGGGGCCACAGATGCCTTTACTACTGCGGAGAATCTCATTCATATTTAGGTTTCTTGCTTTTTTTTAGCTAGTTCCTGATCTAGTCCATATTTTGGTCATGAATCTTGAAGTTCACTTTTCTTTTTGGAGTATACAATGTTGTAGTTAAGTTTTCATTTACATAATTTTTGTTGAAATTTGGTTGCAGCCTATCTAAATTTTAGTTATTTTCATTTTTTCGGCATACTTATTATATATTTTATTTTGAAGTTTTATTATGATTTTTATTACGAAGCCTAGGTTCTTATTGCCTGTTATCAATAATGTTATCAACATGGGAGACTATCCTCCAGCTTTGTCGTTTTAAGACCAAGGATAAGTATTTTTTGTCGCTTATTAAATCCAGATGATGAAAAACATATTAGGTCCCTGAAATGCACCTTTGGGTTTCCACTTAAGTCTATGAATTACATTTAATTTCATGTTTTTCCCTTATGGTTTTCGGATTTGGTAGGGGAATTCGTGGCCAAAAAAAAAATGCATCAAGTTTTTCTATTTTGATTTTGAGCCTTTTGCTATGAGTTGGCGGTGAAATTTGCAAAGGGCTTTGTATGAAAATTTCACACTTACCGAGTCTTTGATTTCGCTTTTCAATTTCTCAATTTGATGAGAGAAATTGTTAAAATATGATCATTTGGGGTTTTGGTCTCAAGTACTCTATGTTTTGATAAAACTAATGAGCTTTTGACAAAAATTAAAAGGAGGCTTTGTCTATAATGATTACGAAATTAACAGAGCTAAAAGTTTGGAAAGTTTGGGAAATCCTGGATGGAACTACTGAAAATAAGATTGTTTTCTTTTAGGTATATTTTTCGTTAATTCCTATTAATGTTGCGGGCCCTAGTTTATAGACAGATTCAGATGAAAGGGGCAATTTGAATTATTTAGTGTATATTAGGGGATATTTTAAAAGGTTTTGAACAATCATAAGGAGGCAAGGTGAAAGGGGGTCTATAATTCAAGAGGCATACATAAAAGCAATCCTTAGTTTAAACCTCCATGTCACAAAGCATCTATCAATTTATCAATAGAAGATATATAAACTCTAAGCATGTCAACAAACAAGTAAGAGAAATATTGGCAAATTTGAATTGATCAGCTACAACTTTGCACAAACGGATTAGTAGAGCATATGACAGATTTTTTATTCTTTCTTTTTGGGTTTTTTTTAAAAGGATTTTTTCGGTTCTTTTGGGAGTCGTTTATGAGAGATTTGACAGATAAATAAAAAAGAAAAAGAAAAAGAAAAACTAAGCTGAGTGACCCTTTTTAATCATCTAATCTAATATATAGCCCAATATTTTTTTATTTAGGAACATAATAGTTTGTCATTTTTCAAACTTAGTCAATCAATGATTGACTAATGGCCAATCAGTGATTGACTATTATAATTGATGATTGACTAATAGCTAATCACTGATTGACTATGAAATTAGTGATTTAAATTATGGTTAATCAGTGATTAACCGTAAGTCAATCAATGATTGACTACATATGGTCAAACCATTTAAGAAAATTAATTAAACATTTAGGAAAAAAATTGACATTTTAACTAATTTTTAAAAATTTTGACCATTTATTAAAAAATTTCTTTGGCTATTTAACTTTAAATCCCATAAAATAAATAAATAAGACTAAAATTTTGTAATTTCTTGTTCTGATGGTCACTTAAATTAGATTGAGTGTAGTGTTTAGTATGTATCGGATTCAAAACAGTTTATTTTCTGATTAATAGGGTGAGTTGGGTAAGGAATAGTTTTTAAACACTTATGTTTTTAAACATAATTTTATTAAGGGCTATCAATAGGGAAAAATTAGGTTAATTGATAATTTTTAAACACTTATTTAAATAGTCAAAATTCTTTTTATTTAGGAAAACTATATAGTGATGGATCAAAATCAATCAGTAAAAAAAATATATCTTAACATTAATCAGATTAACTATTTTTTAAAAAAGGACATTTTTCCAATTTTACAAAAGATCTTAAAAGAGGCCATTTACCCACAAATTTCATTCAATAGTAGATTGGATACAAAGATCAAGGAACTGAATGTGGAAACATAAAATGAAGATTTTTTCCTTTTATTAGTTGTATTCTTATATTATACTCTTGCTAGTTGCTTCTTTTTTCTATATTTAGTAATCTACTATTACATCTTAAACTTAATAATATTCCCCAAAAAAACTAAACAATATTATTAAGTGATCAAAGACAATTCAAAAAAAAAAAAAAAAAAAGCGATCGGAGAATAATTACCATTAAAGTTGAACGTTGGTCAATGTATGTACCCCAATTAATTACTCACCAAAAAGAAAAAAAGAAAAAAAAAAAAAAACAATCAATTAGTTCCTTCTATAAAATTCTTCCATATTGGATAATCCCGGATTTTATGCCATATCTTCTCTTGAATCCTGATTTCGATGTTTTGTTTCTTCTTTTTCTTGTTTTAATCCCGGATTTTTTTCTTCTTTTTGGAGAAAGAAATATCAACTTAATTTGATTCATTTTTATTTGTAATTAAGTCAACCCCTTTGGTCTATATGTAGCGGCCGATTCCATTTTTCGGTTGCTGTTTAGGAAACCCTAGCCACGACTCAACATGTTCACATATATGAAAAAGTTATGCCCTAATTTGAGTCCCAGTTGTCTTCCTCTGCGGAGAACGACGAAGAGACTCGGTTCCTTCAATAATAAGTACATACCGGAGGATATCATCAGAGACATACTTTTGAGGTTGGACGTCAAGTCTCTCCGGCGTTTCGAGTGTGTCTGTAAATCTTGGCAAACCCTAATTCGACATCCGTCTTTCGTAAACGATCACTTCAAACGACAGCGCTCATCTTCTCTTATTCTCTTCCAAAGCGCTCCAAAATATAAGAAAGAGAACATGAAGATCTACAAAATGCCTCGTTGCTCCGATGGTGATCACAAGATTCAAAGATGTAAGATATCTCTATCTTCGTTCTCACCGGAGGGTAGTGATAAGGGCTTGCTTTGCTTGGCTGACAGGAGAAATAATAGCGTCTGCTTATGGAACCCAGCAACTAATGAATCCAAGACACTCCCTTCTCCTCCTACTTCTCGACGGTGGCAGAACCTTACCCATCAACATGGACTCGGCTATGATTCGTTGATCGATGATTTCAAAGTGGTTAGTGTTTGTATCGAGGATGGCAATCGTGATCCAGTTAATTTTTTTGGTAGCGGTAACGAAGTTTGGGTTTACAGTTTGGGGAGAAATTCTTGGAAAAGAATGGACAGGTCGAGGGTATTTTCATGGTCGACGACTTGGAAGGACTTCTTTTACGGCGAATGCTATATTTCAGAAGAGTATTGTCCTGTTGTTTGCAATGGGTCCATCCATTGGATGTTGGATTTTGATAGAGTTGATTATGATGATGATGATGAAGATGATGATGTTGACGACGACGATGATGATGAAGATGATCGAGTGATAGTTGCCTTTGATCTGAGCACAGAGGTTTTTAAGCCGATAAAGCTACCCCGATTAGGGAGTTATGAAGAGGTCTATGTTATAGGAAAATTTTCGGATCGTCTTTCTTTGGTTGTCGAGAACGATAGAGGATCAACATGCGACATATGGGTGATGAAGGAATACGGTGTTTCGGATTCGTGGGTTAAACAAGTGAAGTTCCCTCTAAGAGTAGAAATCCCCGGATGTCCTACAAATAGGCACCGCTTTTATCCATTAGCTTTTGGGAATAATGGTAAAATTCTGCTGATTGAATGTAAGGACAGATTGTTTTGGTATGATTTGGAGAGTCACAAAGCAACAAAGCTGTGTCATTTGATGGGCATTAGGTTTGCCTTTACTACTTCTGAGAATCTCATTCGTATTTAGGGAGATGTAGATCGACTTGAAGCCCCAAAGGGAGAATCGAGAATTTCTTTGATAGGGGATCGGGGTGGTTTTCCTTGGAGATGAAAAATTAGCCCGCCGTGGTTCTATCAATTTGCAAATTTTTGAGTTTTGTCTAGCTGGTTCCAGTTCTAGTCCGTATTTTGGTCATGAATGTTATAGTCACTTTACTTTTTGGAGTTCTCTCGATGGATTTCGTTTATGTTATTTGTGTTGAAATTAGCTTGGCAGCCTAGCTAAATCTTTAATTATTTCATTGTTATTGGAATATTTAGTATATTTGTATATTTTAATTGTATTATGACTTTTTTTTTTTAAGAATTTAGATATAAGAAGATTCAAATTCTTTATCTTTTGAAATTATGTTTAAAATTACTGCTAAACTATACTTATGATGAACTGGGTTTATACCGGTAAATTGGGTACAATCATCTTGATATGATACTAGTTTAAGAGTTATTTTGATGTTTTTCATGTTGTTTTTAGTATATTTAAGTAGGTTAGAAAGCAAAAGGATCTTCAAATAAATCATTCAAATTTGGTGCATTTTCTGCTAGAAATAAGAGGGGGGGGGGGGGGGGGGGGGGGGGGGGGGGGGGGGGTTGGAGTTGGGGTTGGTGAAGAACGAAGGACAAAGAGCCAAGGCTGCAACGGCTGTAGCCTTAAAGCAGAGCCAATCAACACCAAGAGCCAAGGCTGCAGCCCTGAAAACCGGCAGAGTCAAGGCAGTGACTAGAGGCTGCAGTGCTAGATTGCGGATTCCTAGGAGCTGACTTTGGGTGCTGTAGCGCCTGAATGTGAAGGCTATAGCCTCAATCGAAAATGCTTAATTTTGGAAAGTCTTTTGCATAGGATTATAAATAGAAGTGATTAGGGAATTTTGAAAAAACTTTTGGTTTTCAGTTTTAGGATACTTAAAAAAAAAACCTAGAAAGAAAGAGAGTAGTCAAGGGGATTGAAGGCAAAAAGAGTTGACGATTCGAAGAAATTGCTACACCAGTTTTTACTCTTAATCTTCCTTCTCTTTTTTTTTCTTTTTTTTTTTTTTTGTGTAATTTCAATGATGATGAT
Organism: Ficus hispida; assembly: GCA_025413025.1. Classification (NCBI taxonomy): domain Eukaryota; kingdom Viridiplantae; phylum Streptophyta; class Magnoliopsida; order Rosales; family Moraceae; genus Ficus; species Ficus hispida. Next base: position 2,149,800 of record CM046366.1, read on the forward strand.
ACTCATTTCTTTGGTATTTTTTTTTATTATGATGAACCAATTTTCTTTTCTAGGGTTGCAATTGGAACTCAACATGTAACTTGAATTGATTTACTCTCTCTCTTGAATTTTTTAAATAATTATTGGATTGTTCATTCTATCTTAAGCTTAATGCATCTAATTACTTGATTACTAATTAGATTGATTTGATAAATCTTAATGAACTTGGAAAAGGAAATTTTGTGTTTAGCCTTAAATAGATTGACATATGATCTATGAGTAGAAGCCGTGAGTTTACGTAGGATAGGAATATACCTATATAGCATAGGTAACATTAAAGAGAGCCTTCATTTAATGAATCATTCTTAATTTAATTTATATTGGAATATAGTGAATGAGTTAAGGGGAGTATTTCTATCTGACCATCAGAAGAGACTCTTAGATAATTTAAGACTCTCGGTTAACAATTCAAGTGGTTAATTAACTAGGGGGAAAGTAAGGAGATTCAAATGAAGTGTTAAGGGAAAATTGCAATTCAAGATTTTATCCTATTGATTTTCACCTTGTGTTATTTCAGTTTATTTTTGTTGTTGTCATTTTATTTTCATTTTTTTTCAACTTTAAAATTTTCATTGTTTAAATAAAATTAAGGTGATATAATTTAATAATTAACAATTATAGTAACAATTCTCTGAGGGGAACAATCTTTACTTATCATAATATTGCTTGTATACGATACATGCATTTGCGTTATAAAAATCTACAACAGTTTGCGATAGTTCTTATCAAATGTGATCAAGAAATTGCCTATATTTAAGTCAAATGGTCATCATCATGCAACTTTGCCGTTTTTGATTCATTTAGGATAATTTGTTTACTAGTACGTACATGCCAAATAGACAAAGTAAAATAAGAGGGAAAAAAAAAAGTCACATGACGATGACATGATCTCCACGTGACAAGCAGCGATGGAGGACAAAAGAGTCAATCGGCTGAACTTTATATGTATATATATTGATTTATTGTAATTATAATATAATTATATAAATAGGTAACGAAACCAATATACTAGATGGTTGAACTTTTTTTATTTAATAAAATAATCTTTTATTATTTTTCAGATTTAGTCGATCAAAAAATCGATTAGTAATTGACTTAAAAATTAGTGATTTACAGCGTATATAGTCAATCAATGATTAAATATGATCAATTATAAATTTATCAAATTAAATTAATATTATGTAATCAATTACCAATTGATCATTCAAAAAAATTTAAGAAAATTGATTTACCATTTAAAAAGAATGGGGTTTTTAACTAATTTTTAAAATTTTTTGTCATTTGTTTATATACAAATTGATTTTTTTTAAGAAAAAAAGTGAAAAGAAGACAGATAATTATACAATATAACTATACTATTATAGAGTTTATGGTATTGACATGATTGAAATTCGCCACCCCCCAACCACACCCCACCCCCCAAAAAAAAAAAAAAAGGGACTCCACCAGTACTGACTGTAAGATCATTTGTCGTTTCTTCATTTTTGTCGTGCTTTAGAAGTTATTGTCGTTGAAGTCTTGCTTCGATTGTTTCTGTTCTCAGTTCCCTTTTTTTTTTTTTTTTTTTTTTTTTTTTTGTCTTTCCTTCTTTAGGAACTGGACTATTTCCGTCCTCTTTTTCTTTTTAATTATTTTATTTTCTACATTTTCTAGTCAGTTTTGTGCCTGGCATTTCTTTATATCTTTTTTTTTTTAATGTCACTATTCTCGTTCATCACGCCCGTATTCTACGCTAATTTTATTATACTGTTATCTTTTTTTTTTTGGATGATTTTTTGTGTTAATCTCTGGGTTCTATATGAATAACATATTTTTCAATTTCTAGTCGCTTTTAATATTATTCTCGTTGAACCTTTAATTGTCGTTTTTCATCTTTAATTCGCATTAGATTTTTTTTTTTAAAGGATTATTCGCATTTGATTTTCTGGTTTTTTTTTTTTTTTTTGAGGTCGTTTGTAGGACCTGAATGAAAAATATGACTAATTAATTATAATAACGGCTTGTGAAGTAACTTTTGTAACATTTTGCTTCATAAATTTCACGTCATAATATATTGTTCTTCTTGAAAACAAATCGTTAACAGAAAATATTTTTCTAAGAGAATTTTTAATCGAAAAAACACATATCACATAATTGATGATTGTTGTCCAATACTTCGGGTAACAAAAATTTTAGCACTAATATTAAATTTTAAATAGGAGAAATTATCAAAATACCCTTATATCACATATTATTTTAACCTTCAAAAATTTACATTTGAAATTTAAAGGGTTATAATGTTAGAGTTCGAAAGGAATTATTTTATAATTTGATCCTTTTTGATTTAATATACGATTGAGATTATTTAAAACATGATTCTACTGCTTATCTTTACTTCGGAAAGTAACAAATAAAAAATACGAGTCGTAACGAATAAAAAAAGCATACTGCTGTTGCCTCAAAAAAAAGAATTGGGGGGCACATATTGCTGCAAATCTGAACGTCAGAACGAAAAACAAAAAGTTTTTTTTTTTTTTTTTTTTTGTAGTTTCTAAATTTCTAATCTTCTATTCGATTAAGGACAAACGATTTAAATTTTTTTACATGATTTTTATGATTTTATTTTATTTTTTTGACTAGAATTCTAAATTACTTTTCAAAAAAAAAAAGAAATCTAAATTACTCTGTGAAAATATTATAGATATTCACAAATGTAATGTGAAATTCAAATTACAAATATAAGATCACTATTCCTTGAGTATCACTAATTTCCTTTTTTTTTTTTTTTTTGGAAGTCGAGACATTTTTTCTCTATTACCGATCCCTATAAATACCCACGCCTCCTCCTTCGCCTTCTATCTTTCAGTTTGCAGAACATAATGAAGACAAAGAGTAAACCAGCATGCAAGTCATTAGTTTCTTTTGATTATAATGATCTACCGGAGGATATCATAATAGATATACTTTTGAGATTGGGCGTCAAATCTCTCCGGCGCTCCGAGTGCGTCTCTAAGTCATGGAAAACCCTAATACGACAACCGTCTTTCATAAACCGTCACATCAAACGACAACCATCTTATGTTATACTCTTCCACCAATACGCTGGAAATCCAGCTATTATGCCCTCGATCAACAAGTTCACAACCAAAGTATCCCGTTGCTCAGCACGCTTTGGTGATGATAGAGTAGTTGAAACATTTCCGCATTGGTATTTACGTCTAGAAGGTAGCGACAATGGCGTGTTATGCTTGGCTGAGGGTGAAAATTGTGTCTTCTTATGGAACCCTGAAACTACCGAGTTAAAGGCGCTCCCGTCTCCTCCTAGTTGTCATTGGCAAAACCCTTTTTATTTGCACGGACTCGGTTATGACTCGTTGACGGGTGATATCAAAGTGGTTAGGGTTTGTGCCGAGAATAGAAACAACGGGGAGTGCCTTAATTTGTTCAATAGCGATAACCAAGTTTCGGTTTACAGTCTGAGGAGAAATTCTTGGAAAATATTGGGGATGCCTGAGATACTTTCATCGGCGTTGGCGTCAAAGCATTTTTCTTCTTGTGTACGGAGTAATGACCGTCGTTCTGTTGTCGTGAACGGGTCAATCCATTGGATGTTGCATCTCGAAGGAGGTAATGAAGGTCAAGATTCGGAACTCATGATAGTCGCCTTTGATCTAAGCACGGAGGTTTTCAAGCTGATTGATCCGCCTCGTCAATTACTAAAAAACCGGCCTCCGTTATTAGGGGAATATGACGGATATTCGTATAGTATAGATAAGTTGTCTGAATGTCTTTCTATGGTTTTCGCCATGGAAATACAAAAATCGTATTTTGAGATATGGGTAATGGAGAAATACGGTGTTTCGAAGTCGTGGACCAGACGAGTGAAGGTCGATTTGAAGGGTGTGCACTGTCCTCTAGATGCATTAAAGGTAAAAGATCGTAGAAAGTCCTTCTCATCACGTCCAGTGCTGATTGAATTTAGAACCTTTTTGATTTGGTATGATTTGGAGAGTCACAAATTAAGATATCTTACTTTTAAGGATGAAGAGGTGTTTGCCTTTACCACTTATACTGAGAGTCTCATTCACATCTTGGGATCATAACGACCATACATTTTTTATTTTTTATTTTAGAAAAAAAAAAAAGCATTGGTTAAGAATTTGTGATCATTGATCTGTTGGAATTGATAAATTGAATTGAGATTTTTTGCTTAGGGATTTTCTTTTTGTTTCTTTATTTTTCTTTTTGCTGTTACTGTTGGGATATGTGCCCATAAAAAATGAGATATATTATTTTGTTGATTATTAATATAATTTGAGGAATTTTTTAAATATCATTTTTGCATGCATGTTTTAGATGCTTTACTAAATATTGAAAACCCTAAATCCTTTAAATGTGACTTTAAATATTGTAAATAAGTGTTACATACAGAATGATAATATTTAAAGTAAAATAATCTAAATTTATCTGTAATTAAAAATTAAAGTTGGATCTTTAATTTAAAATTATAATGTGGTTCATTATATTCTAAATAAAATGATCTTATCGGATTGTTAATAATGGATTATTGCAATGAAAATGCTTTATATAATTTGATTACATATGACAGGATCATGATTAATTATGAATCTCTTATAATTTTCATTTTATATAGAACATTCAACATTAGTCAATGATACTCATATATGAATCGATCTTAATTATAAGTAATTAATATTTCTATTTATTGTATTGTATTTTTTGACATACTAGGTAATGACACAAATGCATAGTGTCAAATTCTTGGTATATTAAAAATATAACAAAATAAATAGTCGGGAATATTAATATACAAGATGAAATTTATTCCTTCGTAAAGAAGTCAGAGAGTTGGTTCCTATAAGTTTTGACTCGGTGCTTGAATAATAAGAGCGCTTAATTTATGATTAGATCATAAATATTTTAGTCATTAGAGAATCAATAGCACTTAAGGATAAAGATATAATTAAAAGGTTAATAAAAATACATAACTTTAATTATGAACTATTTATATAGGACTGATTATTACGTGTAGTGACTATCTCAACGGGCAATTCAAATCCTTTGAATATAATTAATTTGATAATCTTAAAAGTGCAATTGCAAATTTTAGGGGAGAAATTTAGGAATTAATAATTTTGATATTTTAGTTAAGATATTAATTAATTGTCAATATTATTGGAGCTTAAAATTATAATTTTCATAATTCCTCTCAACATCTCTATTAAATTATGTGAACAATATGTTATATTGGGTTAAATTTATTAATTTAGAATTAAGAACTCTAAGTTAATTTTACACAATAATTAATTAGATTAATTTATATTTTAAATAATATGATTATTTAAATAAATTTAAATTAGTTTTAAATTGAAGACATCCCCTATGGGAATCCAACTCTTGTGTCCCCTTATTCATGTTCCATTCGTGTCCCTCCAATAATATTATGACATGTCAATTAAATATATATATTTAACTATAATATCTTATCAAATCAATAAAAAAAAATTATGTTAGTTATATATGTATCATGTTATTATTGGAAGGACATGAATGAGGATACAAATAAGGGAACATATAAACTAAATCCCCTTGAGGCTACACGTATTTTCCACAAGGAGAATCCTTATTATGAAATTTTAATTTTGGCACAAGTGAGAAAAGAGAAAAATCAGTTGATTTTTATTTTGACCAGTTCAAAATAAAAAATATATTTTTTGAATAAAATATTTAAATTAATTTGGATAAGTCTCTCCACTAGTAGCCAAAAAACATCCACTTACCATGGGAGTGGGGCATATTTTTCCACATCATTGGGGAGTTAATTTAATTAATTAATTAATTAATTAAAAGTGTCAGTTATTTTCTCTGTAGTAAAAAAAAAAAAAACATACAACATGTTCAACTAGAGAAAAAGAAGAAACACATGAGACAAAGTGAAGAATGGAGAAGAAAACTCTATGAGGAAATACGTTTTTTTTTTCTAGTTATAATTTTTATCGACTTTTCAGAAAAAAAAAATTAATATGGAAAAATATAGTTGAGTTGGAGTTGAAATAACAAACCAAACAAATTCATAGTAGACTGGGTGTATCAGATCATTATGCTTAATGTGATACACTCATCTAATAAAAATTATTGATGCTTGAGTAATTTATTCATTTAAGCTCTTGCATTATCATCTTTATCTTCCACATTGTATCTTATATTAGATTTTTTTTTTTGAAGGAATCTTATATTAGTTATTTAATCACAAGTATGATTAATCCTCTACCTAGATCTTTTGTATATTAATATACTTTCAAATTTCAAATAGACAGTTGTTGTTTTCTATAAAATCATTTTAGAAAATTTGCCATGTTAAAGCAATTAGGATTTCCTAAAAAAATAGTAATAATAAATTTCAGGATATTATCGCTAGCTCCGACTAAACATGGTATTTTGATTGTTTCAAAGTCTTATTCCTCCATTCATCACCGAACATAATGAGAATTTCACTACAAAAGGTTTTCATCTTGATTTCGTCCTTTCAAATTTTTTAATGTCCCACAGTTACTACATATAAATCTCCTCTTTATTTATAGGCCATCCCTTACTTTGATCATGCTTTTCTCTTTTTTCTATCTTTATCTAGAAAACACAATTTTATTAAACATTCTCTTCGAATTTATCCCTTACTCTTTAAAATTTAAAAAAAAATGAAAAAAAGGGGGAAAAAAAAAAAGAGAATACGATAATTAGAAGAGAGAGAGGGAGAGCATGTAGCTGATTAGTAGACCCTAGCTACGTCCCAAATTTTAGTTCTTCCTCTACAGGAAAAAAAAAATGAAGCAAGAGACATATTAGGGAGATTCGTTTCTTTCGATAATTACCTACCGGAGGAGATTATCAAAGAAATACTATTGAGATTGGACGTCAAGTCTCTCCGGCGAATCGAGTGCGTCTGCAAATCTTGGCAAACCCTAATACGCCAACAATCTTTCATTAACAATCACCTCAAACGACAACCATCTTCAGTTCTTCTCATTGGCAATCTCTCCGCGAAACCAAGTTATGATAGCTTGATCAACGACTTCGATTTCCTGGCGTCTTGTCGCTCCGATAGCCTTGATCACGGCGTTCAAAGATACGATTTTCCGCCTTGGCTCATAGTGGAAAGTAGCGACAATGGCGTGTTACTCTTGTCCGACGTCCGTAAAACTTTTTATGACTGCTTATGGAACCCCGCAACTGGTGAGTTTAAGACACTCCCTTCTCCTTCTACTTGTCTCCAGCATTGTACTATTATTATCGATCTGCTTGGACTCGGTTACGACTCGTTGACGGATGATTTCAAAGTGGTTAGGGTTTGTGCGAAGGATTTTAAATCTTTTAAAACCGATAAAAAAGTTTTCCTTTACAGTTTAAAGAGAAATTCTTGGAAAAGAATGGAGATGCCTTATATCGTGTCGTCGTCGTCATCGTCTTCGGAGGACTTATCTTCGGATCTATGGACTCTTTCGGGTCAATATAGCTCTGTTGTTGTAAACAGGTCTATTCATTGGATGATGGCTTTCAAAAAAGAAGATAACCCTAATAATGAATTGGTCATAGTTGCCTTTGATATGAGCCGTGAGGTTTTTAAGCGGATTGACCTGCCACCCGATTTAGAAGAATTTGATGATTTTATGTTGGAAAAATTTTCCGAATGTCTTTCTTTAGCTGTCACCAATGAAACCGAAGTATCGATACTCGATATATGGGTGATGAAGGAATATGGTGTTTTGAACTCATGGATGAAACAAGTGAAGGTCGATTTGCGTAACTTCCCTGCAGATCTGCCGTCCCGATTTGATTGTATAAGAGAGGACTCAACTCCATTAGATTTGGGGTATGGTGGTAATATGTTAATTTTATCCGGTGAAAGCTTCATAATTTGGTATGAGTTGGAACGTCACAAGGTAAATTATGTGTGCCCAGCTGATGACAAGTCCATGCCTAATGTGTGGGTCTATACGAAGAGTATTATTCGTTTTACTTAGGGACACTTTTTTTTTTTTTTTTTAATGAAGTTTCATGCTTCTAGCTAGCTCCTCCAAGTCCTGAGATTTTGCTAAATTTGTTCACTTCTCTTTTTGGAGTACTCAATGTTTATTAAAGTTTTCAATATTCATTGCTAAACTTATGTATTCTCATTCCTAATTGGAATATATATATATATATATATATGTTGTGTGTGTATGAATGTATGTATATTTTGATTTTATCATGAGTAATGTTTAGCTTGTTGCTTTTTATCACGACATTGGCTATAACTAAGTCAATGTAATATTTAACATGTTTGTATATTGATGTAGTAGAAGCATAACAAACACAAGATTCGTTTTTTGGAAGAGAATACCGAATATTATGTATGATATTAATTGAGAGAATTATAAGATATTTTTTCAATAGAACTAAATTAAACTGAATAATCAAATTAAAAAAAAGGCTTATAGTAAGTTTTTTTTTTTTTTTTATAATCCTATATCAATTTGAAAATAACAACAAGAATTCAAATTTTCAAAATAATTGAAATAAAGATAAATCGCTAGAAATTCAAATTGAATTGAAATAATTAAAATTAAGATAAACTTTTAAATTTAAGAGAATCACTCTAATTCTTTTATGTTTGTGTTGCATACGTGATTATCATATATATATATATATATATAATTAACGTGTTTGTATATATTGTTGATTCAATTACTAACCTGATTTTACTCATATTTCTAACAAAACGGAAATTAACAAACAAACGACTCATAATCTCCATATTGGTTGCATTTATTTTTAACGTCGTTTTGAGTCTTTTGTTATCGTTTAGTACTGGAAGAGCTTTTGCCGTTTCTTCACTCTGTCGTCTTTTCAAGCTATTCTCGTTTTGTTTGTTTGTTTGTTTGTCCTCTTTTTTTTTTTTTTTTTTTTTTTTTTTTTTTTTTTTTTGCTGGAAACTATATATTCTCGTTTTGTTTAATCTAGTCTCGTCTTTTTTATTTCTGCTGCAACGTTTATTCTTTTCTGTCATTGTTTGTTGCCGTTGGTTTTGCTGTATACTTCTTGTCGTTTTTCCACTGTTCTTATGGCCACTATTTGATCGTCGTTTTGTCCCCACATTTCCAGTAATTGTCGTTTTATCACCTTTATGTTGAACTTGTCACTTCCACTTCTCGTTTTATCTGTTTCAATTTTTGTCGTTGTTTGGAAATGATTCGTACTCCTCTTTTTATTATTTAAAGTGTGTTAGGTGGGAGATAAAAGTAGAAGGAACAAGACCGGTGGAGGGATTAAAGAAAATATTTTGACATTTATATCTTTTGGTAAGAGAGGAAAAAATAAAAAGAAAGAAAGAAAGAAAGAAAAATGTTATTCTATTTTGACCATTTGTTGTCGTTTTTCAATTTTAGTAAAACAATTTTCTTGGTCGTTTTTCGTTTCTACTTTCTACGTCCTGAATGATGCTGCTGTTTTCACTGTCTGTCGTTTTAAAGTGATTGTCGTTTTTATCCTTCATTGTCATTTGTTGTCGTTTCCTTCACATGTAATTTTTGTTTGTCGTTTTTCAAGTCATTTTCCTGTCGTTTTTAGTTGAAAGTTGGAAGATCCTGTTTTCAAACTAAATTGGTGGATGCCCAAACTATACCATGGTTTAGAATGAGTCGAACAAACATAACATGTCGTTTATGATTAAACAAAAGGAAGAAAGAAACATTGTTTTGGTGAGTTGAAGGGAAAAAAATGTTGCTTGGTCAAATTTTTTTTAACCTAAGACGGCATGATGTATGTATACTGAACAGTAAACGACATGTAGCTCATTTTGACCTGTGCCTTACTAAGCAACAAAACCACTCGCTACCTTTTGTAGACTGCAAACGACAGCTGGTTCACCATAACGATAAACGACGTCTCATTCAGTTGAGACGACAAGTATTTTTATAAAACGGCACATTGTTTGGTTTTATAAACGACATGTCGTTAGATATTGGAAAACGACTGTTATTTTCTCTAACACAGGAAAACGACATGACATTTGTGTCCGAACAGAAACAACTATATTATATCATGGGTTTTAAAAGGACTTGTTAACTTGGAATGTCATGACATCTCTCTCTCTCATTTATATATATATATATATATATATATATATAAACGTATTCATATCAGCATTTAGGCCTTTCAAGAATATGAAGATGGAGATGTGAGTCATTATTAATGGATTTATTTACCCTCTCTTATTGCAAGATGACTTGAAAATGCAACTTCGATTTTATTTCACTTTTTTCTTTTTTTTTTTGGGAAAAATATTTCAAAGTAGAAAGCCTTTACTTTTAGTGATGAAAATAAGAATTCTAATTTATTTTTTTCCAACTCAGCACTAGATTTGTTGAGACACGAGTTCTAAGCAACCGACCTTACCAACTATGTGACCTTATCTGGATTAAAAAAATCGAAATTTTTGTCCAAAAAAAAAAAAAAAAGCCATTTTGAGTGGCAGGTGATTTGGGCAGTCTTTCATAACCAACCGCCAACTTGCCATACATATATATTATGATAGTAGTAATAATAATAATGGACATTTATATATATATATATATGATATACATATACACATACTTGCCAAGATATATGTGATTGGTAGTTTAGAGCCAGGAAAATCCAGCTGATGAAATGTTGAAATGACTGAAAAATTCATGTTTAAAATTATTGACTTGCAAATATAAACAAAAAGAGGTTAAGCGAAAAAGAAAAAGGAGATAAACATCAACTACACAAGATGAGGGTGGAATTGGGCAAGTGGCCATTTCCTTTTTTTTTATTATTGATCCAAATAAATTTACCTTGAGGAAAAAGTTTTTCAAACACGTTTTTTCCTCTCTCTCTCTATCTCTCTCTCTCTTTTCTTTTCTTTTCTTTTTTAAATATTAAAAAGGCAAGTTCCTTTTTTTTTTTTCCCCCTAAGAAGTAGATTTGTCATCATAGACATGGATCTACCCTTGGAGAATGACAATCTTTACCTTTACTCCACGTAAAAATGGCAAAAAAAAATTATAGAATATTGCAACCTCCAAGTGTTATATAAATGGCCTCAATTGTGTCTGACACATCACTCACAAAAAACGTGATAAACTTGTCTAGAAAGGTATATATGTGGCCGGTACGGCGCCTTTCTTTTGTTATAAACAATGTGCTTTCCACCTTTTCTTTTCTTTTCTTTCATTTTATTTTCCCTTTTTCTTTTTGTTGGTTGAGTTTGAATAGTTTGTCCCCTTTTTAGACAAAAAGAAAAGAAATAAAAAGATTTTTTTTTTATTGTACCCATTCCACAAAAATGACAAAATAATATTTAGACAGAATCGGGCCGACCATATTTGCAATTTTAGGAGGGAAAAAAAAAAATAGAAAGCGACCTTGACCGTCCATAATGGATTCCCTAGCTCCTTCATCTTCATAATAATTCTATAAAATAATAATTTAGCTTAGATAAACTATTTAATTTGAAAGCATAAGAGATAAAATAATAGAAAATTAAAGGGGGAAAAAAAAGGGCCGACCATGGTTCTTCCAAAGTGATGAACTTTTGAAACTAAAAATAAAATAAGATATAGCAAGGTCAAAACCATCTCTTTTTTTGTTCTTTAATTAAATCGAAATGTGATTGGATCTCCCACGCCCACATGACCCCACGTTTCCATTTGATCTCTAACTTATATTTGAAGGGAAAGCCATAAGTGCACATCTCCACAAGGCATAAATTCAAACCCATTTGATTTTTTTTTTAATTTATGACCTAAAGGAATAAAAATATTATATCTCATAGTTTTTTCTTTTAATAAGTTTATAGATGTTCGATATATAGTTGTTTATATCCTGTCATACATATATTTAGTTGTTCATATTTGTCAGAATTTATTGTGATTAATAGCTTGCTAATGAGATGAGACAATGGTCCATTCCAACGTCATGAGCATAGATAATCAAGTATCATAAATAATTACTAGAGTAATCTTAGAAACACCTGAGTTTGTTGGTTAGATTTTTAATCTATCTTAATCTTAGATGGATATTCAGCCATTTAGCAAGATTGGTTCTAAATATCGAATTTACAAAAGGTCCAGATGTTACAATTTATTTATTTTACGTTTTAAATTTGATTGGTTCGCTCTAATAAAATAATTTCAATTATTTTTTTAAACAAACTCAATTTCATTATTTACATTTATAATTTTAACTCAAAAATTCAAAATTTAAAAATCTTTAATTTTTTTATTTTAAGTCGAAAGGATATTATTTTTTTTTTTTGTAAAATTACATAAAATTTTAAGAATAACGGAATAATATCTATATTAATAATTTTTTTCTTAATATATTTTAAGTTTTTATATGTTTTAATTTAAAAATAATTTGTTTTCAACTAAACGCACAATTTCAAAACTCAACTCAACTTTAACAAAAAATAACTTTAATCCTCCAACTCAATCGGACCAACCAAATGATATTTTATTTTACCAAAAAAAAAAAAAAGTACTATCCTTTTTAACTTTATTTATAACCATTACAATTGATTTCGAATATCTTCTTTTGTGGGTCATTTTCTATCATTTTAATTATATTATAACAAGTATTAATTATAAGATGATGAGACATTATAATTAACCTATATAATTGATGTATCGTTGATATCATTCTAATAACATAAATATAAATAAAGGGATACCGATATCAGCACGCAAATTGATGGCTGTAGAAATAAATCTTCCACATTTTTCCAGCTAAGAAAGACAAATATAAAAAAAAAAAAATATATATATATATATATATATATGTATATAGATGAAGGGAGACCTCACGACAAGATCCGTGAGGACTTCTCTGAAGCTCTCGACCAACGGGGGTCAGTCAACAAATACCTAAGTCAATGTCTATCATGAACATCACACTGATGAGTGGCACTTCCGTAAATAAGTTTGGGCAATAGGGGTGAACAGGGAAGCGTGAAAATTGTTCCCGATCATCATTTTGTTTTAACTTAAGCTGAAGAGGAAGGATAAGAAGAAGAAGAAGAAATATCTAAACGCTTTTAGCTGCAGTAAGAAAAAATCGACGACGCGTGAAAAAGCCGTCATTTTCTTTTTTCCGTTTGTCTTAAGAAAAGAAAATTACAAAAAAAAAAAAAAAGAAAAAAAAGAAAAAAGAAGGGAGAATAGAAAGCGTGTGAAAGTGAGGGAAAGTGAGAGAAAATCTTTAAATTCGTTGTCTCAGCTGGTTCCAAACTCAGTCTTTTTCCTTCTTCATCTTCTCCTTATTTATTCTCTCTCTGCTTAGGTCTTCATCGAGGGGAAAAAAACAAACGCTTTTCTCTTTTATCAGGTTCTCTCTCTCTCTCTCTCTCTCTCTCTCTCTCTCTCGGTTGTGTTGATCTAACTGTGATCTTCAAACTAGGTTCTTGAATCTAGCTTTACTGTTTCTGATTCGCGAGTTCTACTTTGGTTCGAAGAAAAAAAAAGTTTGTATTTTTGGTATGAATCTCTGTGCATGTGTTTGTTTGTACTGTTTATGGGAATGAAATCAGCTTTTTCTAATCCGTGTGTGATTTTTGCTTGGTTTTACAATCTATGGATATAAAAAGATTGCAAAATTTAGCAAGGTTAAAAATGTACTTAAGTTTAGATTAATGGTTTTAATGAATTTCAGCTCAATCGAACCTGAACTTACAAGTGTAGAAAAACTATGTTTTGGTTTTGTGGTCTTGTGGCTCTTTAAATCCAGTGAAAAAGCTAGTTTTTTATTTCTTTTTTTTTTCTTTTAAGATTCTGTAAAATTAAGATTGGGGTTGAGTTAATCATTAACCATTTGGTTATTGAAAGTGAAAAGCGCAACGTCATGATTTGAAACCATCGACCGATGTAACTTGAGTTCGAGAATCTTGGCACTGAATTTTTTTATTAAAGTTATGGTGTCCCTTTTGAAAGATACATAAATAACCTGTTAATTGCCTAACTAGGAATTTGGGCACAAGCTTTAACCCAGAAACGGAAGTTCACAGTATGATTTTGCATTTCTTCTGTCATGTGTTGGTTTAAATATAATAACTTTTTCTTGGGAATGTATTTGAATTAGTCATCTTTATAATTGGGATCATTAGAATATTTGTTTATCGGGTAACGTGTTTTTTTTTTTTTTTTTTTAATTTGGTTTTTTGAACTTTTAGCTTATTGGAGTTTGTTTTATATTTCTGTTTTGTGGACCAGCCTGCAACTTTTGATGGTAATTTGGAACATATAGATGGTTTCTCCGTGGGACTTTGTAGTTGGTCTTAGTCCCGATTGAGTTTAGATAGGTCCGGAAAAAGTTTCGAAGAATGGTACGATGGATCAACCAAGGTCAAGTAAACAGTTTCAGTACAGTCCCGTGGAACCTGGAAATGAGGAGTTACAGTCCTCATTTCATACGTTTATGTCCGACACACTTGGCACACATCCTGATACAAGAACCCACAATCCAAATGTATCAGAAGTTAAACCTGGGCTTAATTTCTCCATTCAGACAGGTGAGGAGTTCGCCTTTGAATTTATGCGCGATCGAGTGAATCAGTGGAAGCCTTTGCTTCCGAATAATGTTGGTGATCCCAATTATGCCACGGGTTATATGGAACTGAAGGGCATGTTGGGTATCAGCCATACGGGGTCTGAGAGCGGATCAGATATTTCAATGCTCACTATGGCTGAAAAGGGTCCAATACACTTTGAGCCAAAAAGCACGTCTTTGCATGAAGACAGAAGTATCTACACGTCAGTTCAGTCAGTACCACGAACATCATTGGCCTATGAGAGTAGTCGAGGGGTTGTTCAAGGCTACACATCGTCTAGTGCCTCTGATGGCTCATCTTTGAAGATGAAGATTCTCTGTAGCTTTGGTGGTAAAATTCTACCTAGGCCAAGTGATGGGAAGCTGAGGTATGTTGGAGGTGAAACACGCATTGTTCGTATAAGAAAAGACATTTCTTGGCAGGGACTGACCTTGAAAGCTCTTTCAATATATAACCAAACTCATGTCATCAAGTATCAGCTTCCTGGAGAGGATCTTGATGCCCTCGTTTCTGTATCCTGTGATGAGGACCTGCAGAATATGATGGAAGAATGCAATGAACTTGAACACAGGGAAAGCTCACAAAAGCTTAGGATTTTCCTGTTCTCTATGAGTGACATGGAGGATGCTCGGTTTGGCCTTGGTGGCATGGATGGTGATTCCGAAGTTCACTATATGGTCGCTGTCAATGGCATGGACCTGGGTTTGAGAAAAAGCTCAAATGTGGATAGTTTAGTGAACTCCTCAGCAAATAACTTAGAGGTGTTAGGTAGACAAAGTATTGAAAAAGAGAAAAATATTGCCGCTGTAGCCCCAACGGGAGTGAGCAATGTAGTCTTGGCCAGCAATATTGTATCAGCAGCAGTTAGCCAATCTCCAGAACCAGTCATACCGAGTTCCGCCAATGCTTATGACAATCATCCTCATTATTTTAATGGCCAGATGATACAACATGGAGAAAATATGCCGTACCCACCACACAATGGCCATGTTACAGTTAGTCATGCTCCTTTTATAGATGGTTCGGTGCAGCAAGCCAGTGACCTTGAAAAGGTCTTCCCCACAGGGAAGGAGTATTTTGTCCCTACACAGCCATATGATAACAACTCAGCGAATTTTCTTCCTGTTGAAGACGTGTCAGTTACCGTTACTGCACCAGAAGGAGGTCTGCATGCGTTGAAAAATGAGGCAGGGTTCCAGGATCCTAACAAGGTTTCTCCGTCAATTGATTCTGCAATGCCACCACAGGCTCCTAAATTCAGCGAAGATGATCAGTCTTCTACACATGGTACTGCACTTGCTTCTGGTTATATTAGGTCTGACTCTACCGTAAGTGACCAGAGTTACCCTGAGCCTCCTGTGATTCCTCAGAGAGTTTACTATTCAGAAAGAATACCAAGGGAGCAGATGAGTTGCTGAATCGATCGTCGAAGTCTGATGATTCATATGGTTCTCCATTTCTCATATCCCAGCAGGTTCCAAAAAAGGATGGCCTTGAAAAATTGCACAAAGATGGAAACTTGGCTCCCCATATTGAGCAATCCACCTCCACATCAAATGCGATTTCTGCAGATACTCAGAAGGACAAAGAGTTTGCTGATTCAGTTTCCCAGTTGAACACAAAGCCTTTGCAGAATGTGGAGGGAACCTTAAAGCAGGCACTACCGAAACCTGTGGATAACAAGGATGTTGCTAAAGGGGATAGTGCTCTTAAGTCTGACCAAGACACAATTCCCCTAAAAAATGCCCGGCAGGAAATAACAGATGCAAGTGCAACATCTACATCTGATCTTCCGGCTGGAAGTCAGATTACTTCTGTCGAGCACCATGTCGATCCTGCACTGAATCAGCCAGAACGTGATTTTGATGTGGTGACCGGCAACGATTCCACTAATGATGACCCAACTTCACAGGGACAGCCTTCTCCTTGGACAGAAAGCTCGAACATACCTTTTCCTGAGCAGACATCTTCAACTGGCATTTCTGCATCGCGGCAGGGAGACATCGTTATTGATATTGAAGACCGATTTCCTCGGGATTTACTTTCTGACATCTTCTCCAAAGCAATACTTTCTGAAGATTCACCTGGTTTTGATTTGCTGCATAAAGATGCAGCTGGCTTAAGTGTAAACATGGAAAATCATGAACCTAAGCCTTGGTCATATTTTCAGCAATTGGCGCAAGGGTTTGCTCAGAAAGACGTATCTCTTATTGACCAGGATCTTGGTTTTTCCTCTGAAGTTGGAAAAGATAATGGAGCTTATCCTCCCATGGGTCGACCAGCAGACGGAATATTGCAGGACCATGTGGATCAACACCCAAAATTTGGTGAAAACAACCATAATGAACTACCAGGACCAACTGTGGCTGATTCCACTTTGCATCAAAATTATGATCATTCCCAGGTGAAGGACACTGAAAGTACGCAGTTTGGTATTATGATGAAGAACTTAAGAATGCCAGAATCAGAATATGAGGTATTCTTCTTGAGAAAAATTATTTTTTTTATTTGATTTAATATGCTTCTTGTCTGATAATGATCTAATGACTTTTTCATAGGATGGGAATTTCGAAACTAGGAGTGCTGGTCTACCTCCTCTAGATTCTTCCCTGGGAGATTTGGATATTAGTACATTGCAAGTATGATGCTCATTTGCTATTTTTAATCTGCATGTTTAAAAGTAAAATTGTTGTCGTTTGTACTTTGTTCAAATTGACATGATAGAAGAGCTAATTTATTCTATTTTTCTTGGAAAATTAGGTGATAGCTCTGACTACATATGACAGTACCTTAACTTTAAATCAGTGATGTTGTTGAACTCCATCATATTTGGACAACCTTCCATTAGTAATTGTAGAGTAATGAAATGATATATCTATTACTTTAAAAAAAAAAAAAAATGGTTGCATCTTTACTGGGAAAATAATCTTTATTGTCTTGACGCTTGGGGTAAAAAAATATGTAGAGTCTTTCACTGTCATTTATGTTTGATTCTTCCTTCTTTATTCATATTTTATAGGTCATAAAGAATGAAGATCTTGAAGAGCTAAGGGAATTAGGTTCAGGTACTTTTGGGACCGTGTATCATGGAAAATGGCGGGGAACAGATGTTGCAATCAAGAGAATAAAGAAGAGTTGCTTCACTGGGAGGTCATCAGAGCAACAGAGATTGGTAATGATCCTCACCGCTGAAGTATATCCAATTACAAAGAAGGAAGCATAATTTTGAGACTTTACTGTTTCTTTCTATTTTTCTTTTTTACTTGAAAATTTACTGCTTCAGCTAGTGTCTTAGTTGTAATTAAGTTGTGGACCATATTAGATAACACTTATTACTATCCTCAGACTATAGAGTTCTGGCGTGAAGCTGACATTCTTTCAAAGCTCCATCATCCAAATGTAGTAGCGTTCTATGGTGTAGTGCAAGATGGACCAGGGGGGACCTTAGCTACCGTGGCCGAGTTCATGGTTGACGGTTCTTTAAGGCATGTTTTACTTCGCAAAGACAGGTAACGTACACTAACCGTTAATTCCTCATTTGTGTTTTTTTTCTTTACACTATTCTGCCTATACTGGCAAATGTTAATGATGTATAAACTTTGGCAATTAAGAAGTATTTAGTATTTTTCCATCTGTGCAACTTAATTGTATTCTATTTAATCTTCTTGCACTTTGCTCTTTCATGTTTAACACAAACTTCATATGCAGGTATCTTGATCGTCGCAAGCGTCTGATAATTGCTATGGATGCAGCGTTTGGAATGGAATACTTGCACTCAAAAAATATCGTGCATTTTGACTTGAAATGTGACAACTTGCTCGTAAACTTAAAAGATCCTCTGCGGCCAATATGCAAGGTAATTTTGATAGTCTTGCAATAATTCTTTCAGATAAATGTTTTAGATTTTGGCAGAGTTCGTGAATCTCTTTAAAGAAAATATATTGTCTGTCAGGTTGGTGATTTTGGACTTTCAAAAATCAAACGCAATACATTGGTTTCTGGCGGTGTTCGGGGAACATTACCATGGATGGCACCGGAGTTGCTCAATGGCAGCAGTAACAAGGTTTCTGAGAAGGTAAGATTAGAAAAACATTGAACCGAACCCAGTGCAGCTTTTTTTTTTAATTGCTAGAAAGTGCAAGTTCTTCCACTTTCTCCTGTGAGTTGATATTTGCTGAAATATAAAACTATTATTGGCCTACCTCCTAACAGCTTAAGCTTTTGGGAGAATTGGTAAACTAACACTATTGATCCTTGATTACAGGTTGATGTGTTCTCCTTTGGTATTGTTTTGTGGGAGATTCTTACCGGTGAAGAGCCATACGCCAACATGCACTATGGCGCAATTATAGGTCCGATTCCATTACTCTTTCCACTATATTTTTATGTTTGAACTCATAGTTCTCACTATGGCCACTATGTCAGAAACAGTTTTATAAAATGTTTACCATCTTGTTCCCTTCATCACTTCTGTCATACTTCCTCTCTCTCTCTCCCTCCCTCATCGTTCGAAAACTAACGAAAACTTTCCACACATGCAGGAGGCATTGTGAACAATACCTTGAGGCCAACTATTCCAAGTTATTGTGATCCCGAATGGCGAACACTGATGGAGCAGTGTTGGGCTCCTAATCCAGAAGTCAGGCCATCCTTCACGGAAATTACGAGTCGCTTGCACATAATGTTTGCGGCAGCTAGCCAAACTAGAGGACAGGGTCAGAAGGCATCTAAGTAGAGGATAATTTATGGTTCCTCGTGCTTTTCTTTGGGTGACTACAATGAAAACGTATATTTATTCATTCAATCGTGCACAAAAGAGGGTAACATATATACTACTTGCAAGAGGGATAATTTATTTCCCCGGTTGATTTGCAATTAGTGTCTTTGTTTTGGTAACAATTTTTATTAGTTGCCTTGTTGACAACAGTGGACGTTACAGCAACTAAAAAATATGCAAAAGTTGCTCTTCCATACTCTTCCTGTCAATTTGTTTTCTTGTTGGAATGACTATTTAATTTTTACGTATTATTCAGATTCTATGCCTATGTTTGGTTCTTAGGTTTGAATTCAAGCTTTTCATATCAGTTTTTGTCTTTATCTGAAATTCAATAAAAATTATAATTAATTTTGAAAATTATACTAACTCTAATTTAAATATTTCATTTCAAACATTTATTTCAAATGCATCCTAAATGTTAACCCTCTCCTTTTAACCATAATGGGGTGCCGTCAAAGGTTTGACAAGCGTTCCTCAACAAATCTATTGAAGGAGCTTCTTGTAGAGTTTTATGCTGAACAAAACATTTCAAGGACTGCTTTGGGAGTTTCATCGTAGCCGGTTTTAAAGATTATCAGCTGCTTTTCCTCCACCCCTTTTCCCCCTCTCTACAACAACTGCTTTAAAGATTTATGAAAGGGAAAAAGGTCAAGGTTTTAGGGACAATGAAAAAAAAAATCCCCATAAAATGATAAAATAGACAGCTGAGATTGTTTGTTGCACTGGCTAGAATTCTATAGAAAACATTTTTCTGATTAAAAAGTTCTTTTCCTAACAACGAAAGTAGATTTCTTATTCAACCAAAAAAAAAAAAAAAAAGGTAGATTTCTTATGCCATCCCGTCCCCTATTTCTAAAAACCAAAATTCATGAATGGAATGATAAGGACCCACGACAAGTCGGAAATCACAAACGCAGTTCATTAATTGGACAAGGACTTCAAAAAAAAAAAAAAAAAAAAAGTTTCGATATATCTAACTTTTAATCCACCTTGACGCTGACCTAAAAGTGAAAGATGTTAGTATCCGTTTTTAGCTAACAACACTTACAGTCACTAATATCACTGAAGCTCAGGGCAATAGTGCAAACTTTGTTCTGTTGATTCATTCTCGTGAATAAAAATTTAGATATGCCAAACATTATTTTTTTTTTTTAATGAAAATTTCAAGTTCTATCTTTTTTATGTAGGAAGGCTTTATTTTAGGTTCGTAATTGCTTCCTTCTTAGCGCACAGGAAACAAGAAAAAGAAGAAAGAACGGAAAAGAAAAGAGAGGAAGACATTTAAGAAAAGATATGCTTACCTTTTTTATTCGGGATCATAGTTAAATGACATTTTTTTAAGATGTTTTTTTTTTTAATAAATGACCGAAGTTTTTAAAATTAGTTAAAAAGTTTCTTTTTTTAATCTAAAATGGTTAATCAATTTTCTTAAATAGTTAATTAATGATTGATAACGTAATAGTCAATTAATGATTGACCACACTGATTAACCATAATGTAAATCACTAAATTTTATAATCAATCACTGATTGACTAAATTAAAAAATGATAAATGATCATTTTTCTAAATTAAAAAAAAAAGAATTAGACCATCTAATAGATTAAATGATTAAAAAGGTCATCTAACTTAATTTTTCTTTTTATTTAGCTTGTATGGCTTCTTCTAAAGAAAAAAAATATATGAGTAACAATTTGTAGATTTCAAATGAATGTAATGTTTTTTGGTCGGAGCCAAAATAAAAGAGACTAGAAAGACTGGTAAAATATACTAGGCCTGAGAATCTGTCTTTTATGAGGATTGTATGACGCCTTTTCTGTGCCTCCTCAATTTTAAAATTTAAATTATACCCCATTTTTTCTTATAATTTTGTAATTTACTCCCACTTGAAAGTTTTTTCTCAAATGTGCCCCTATTCAAAAGTTCCCCCCCCCCCCCCCCTCCCCTCAAATATGCCATATACCACTTAACTTATTCTTATATTAAATTTTTTATCCTACAAAGTTATTAATTTTTAAAAATTTTCTCCTTATGAGTGCCCCCACTAAATGAAATTTCTGGATCCGTCACTATTAGAGGGTACAAAAGAGATCTGCAATAGACCAAAAGAAAATGATGACGATGCCTAAGCAAATGCCCGTGGATAGGCAGATGGACTGCTGTAGGGGAAAACGAAGTTGAGGGGATCGATAACAAGGCAATGAGGCAGAGGGACAAGGAACAGTTGCTTCGAATGGGCCACAATGTCACCAAGGATCTAACAAAGCTGTTGGATGTGGTGCGGTACGCTGGTGCCCAAGGTTGTTGCGGCCGGCTAAAGATATGGAAATTATCCTCGTGTTGAGTATGTGCGAGCTAAAAGTCTCACATTGATTAAATATGAAATTGGACTTGGGCTATTCCACTTAGTTAACATTTTAGAACGAAACCTTTTTTAAAAATAGCCTATAAGTTTAATTAAATTTTCATAATAATCCCTTAAAAATAAAATTTGTTCATAATAATCCTCTTATTATCTATATATAGTTATTAGTCTTCCGAAGAAAAAGTTTTCGCTTCGTCATTATTTGCTGTAACTAAAGTTTGTGAAAAGGCTGCTCTCAACTCCTAGAAATTTAAATCCCAAGAATGATATTGCTTTTAAGATACAGACATATTACTTATGTTTTCTTGGTTGAATTCCAACAAATTTTTTCTTTTTTGTTAATATATATATAAATATATATTTTTTTTATTGAATTTCACATTACTAGATTCTTTTCATTTGCAATTGCATGGGACTGTCTAGGAGCGTTGCCAAATCAAAACTTTTACACATGAGAGTTCTTTTTTTTTTTTTTTTTCATTTCAATATTTTTTTTCCTTTCAGCTCGGGTCATTGTAGTTGTAAAAATAATTATTTGCTTCATTGGTCATATCGAATATTATCAGCAACATAACTCACAAGAGAGTCCATTTTATTAATTTTTAATTTAAAAATAACTTATGATTAATTTTATAAAATAATAATAATCACACATCAGCTCTAATGATACAATCCAAGACATTAGGAGGAAGGAAGATTGTGAACTTGCCAAGCAGATGCCAGCAATATTGGCCTTCCTTTCCATCCAAGAAGCAGACAACCTTTCTCTGTAGCCAAAGTGTATCCATCACAGCCGTACACTGACAGCATCATCCTGGCTTGGCTCATACACTTCAACCCCATCACTTGAAACCCGGCGCGGCCTAGTTGCCTTCGCCATTGGTCCGCTCTTTCGTGCCTCTCAACCCTGCTTGAGCCTTCGAAAGCCACTATGTTCCTGATCTCTTCCGCAAAGTGAAGCCTCTCTACTTTCATCCTCTGCAGGCTGTTTCTCGAGAGACTGGCCTCTAGCGAGTCAAAAATGGCGGAGTAATAGTGAAGGGACTCGAGGAATCTTCCTAGAAAGAATGGCCCGTTGTGGTTTGCGTCTTGTTCCACCACTGTAAGCAGAGTTGGGTCTAGTTTCTTCAATGCTAGGAGGATTGCCTTGAGAGAGCCTCTACTCTCTTTAACATACTGGTGCAAATGCATGAATCCGTTGACAAACAACGCTTCTCCGTCTCTCAAATCCAATTTCTCTCTAGTTAAAATCGAGGGTGTTACTGGCTCTGACAACAGGTTGAACTGTAATGGTATGCCGAGTGAACTAGCTTCTTCCGCAACAGCGTTGATGCTGGCTTCAAGCTCTAAGACGAGATTGTGATCATCAACTAGTCCCGTGATTCGGAGCTGCTTTGGAGGACCCTCGGGCCTTGAAGCAAGAGTTCTTAACAAAGATGGCCATTGAAGCGTATGTTCCATCCCCAAATCAATTATGTGCAGATAGTCCTTCCCAACTGCTGCTTGACATATAGCTTCATTTGCGACCATAAAACCGAACGCAATGAAAGGCGTTGTTTGGTAAAGGAGTTGAAACGCTTCCATTTTCTCTGCCCTCGTGATCAAGGAAGCCTCCATATCAGCAGCCTCATAATTCATGAAGGCACCATTTGTGCTGACATTGTGAAGAAGTGAAAGCCTAGAGTTTAGCCCTGAGGCAAAGCAATAAGACACCCTTTGCAAAGAATCGCCGAAAGGACTAACCGAAGCCCAGATTTGGTTCAGCATTGAGCCTGCAAGTTGGGTGTCTCTGCAGCCCACAACCTCAGCACAAGCCAACAACATGTGCACCAAGTGAAGCCCTTGGTCCACCCCATGGCTAACCTCTTCAACACTAGGCACCACATCAGAAACATTGGCACGAAAATCCTCGACCGGCAAGCCACTGATCTCCATATTGTCATCCCCTTCCATCTTCATTGGAAAATCTTCACAAACACCATTCTTAGCCATGGAAAACATCTCTATCTCATTTCCGAGTTGTTGCTCTCCGGGGGACTCGATTTCACACTCGTCACAGTGGTCCATGTTGATGAAGCTGTCGACAAACTCATCGATCTCGGAAGGGGACAAACAAGGAGTGCTAGTTGTATCTGTTGGTGAACACGGCTCAATGTTATGCAATATCTCCTCCCAATCTCTTTGTTCCTCCTCAAGTCTGGCAGGACAGAACCTGCGAATTGCAAGATCGTGGTTGAGACTCGTGATCTCATGTGACGGAAAGGAGAGCCAATCAAAGTTCAAATCTTCCATTTTTTTTTTTTAACTCTTCTTTTGGAGAATTCAGGAAAGGTTGAGAAAGAGAGGAGTTTTGTAGTGGTTGAGGAAGAAGTTGCTAAAGAAGACTTTAGAAAAGTGAAAAAAGGGGGGATTCCTTTATTAACTATGCATTGACAAGTATGTGTGTGTGTGTATCATAGAATATGAGATCATAATGTAAATGGCTCCTTCGAAAAGGGAAGTTAAAAATGTTTAAGAATTCAAAAAGGACAGGCAAATTAATTGGTGAATTACTAGTTGGAGTGTAGTACGTTGGCTTCGTTTATGAACGACCAAGTTAATTACAACACATGAACCTTAATTAATGGTCCACCTTCCTTGGACATATAACTATATAAGAGCTCAAGAACGTCATTATATATATATATATATATATATTTAGGAAATCTGTCTTATGGGTGAGCTGCGTTGTTTGCTTCTAGCAAGACGTATGCGTAGGAATTAATGTAGAATATGCCAAAGCTGAGAGATAAATATATATATATATATATATATATATGTATATTTTGGTTTTTACAATCTTACCAAAAGCCAAAGAAGACTATTGGTCACATAGTACGTTACTTTAAGATAAAATTTGGAAGCACATTGAAAAGACACTAATTTTGTATATATATGTAATATATGGAATTTATATTACTATCTAAAAACGGAGTTTAAAAAAAATTACAATTTATCAGAAATACCATTTAATACCATAAATATGCTATATTTTTTAACGTGTTTCATCGTTGAAATATTGATCTCTTATAGTAACACCATTTTTACTAAAGAAATAATTAATTCTTCTGATATTAAATGATAGCATAAACAAATAAGTAATAGAGACAAAGTGCAAATTAGGTGAAAATAAGCACAACAGACATATGATTAGTTGGCCATATGTAGAAAGTTCAGAACTTCTTATGAGGTTTTATCTAATAAAGTTAAATCTGGGAATCTTAAATTAGTGCAAAAAAAAAAAAAAAAAAAAATGCCGGCTTGAAAGAAAAACAGATTATACCGGTAATATCAACAGTATATTGATGTGGGTGAAGAATGTAGTTGTGTTGGTGTTATGCGTTTGTCACAAGTCATATCCTCACTTTGGTCGGCCAACAAGCAATGAGACATGGAAGGTGGCCTAAGCCTGGCCTATGCCTTGCACTCAAATTTTTTTTGACTTTTTAAAACTTTTTTTTATTTTTTTCCTTTTTATTTTATTCTTTAAATGAGCTTATTATTACTTTAGTACTGCACAAACTTTTCTAAGTTCAATCATGCTCGCCAAGCCAATTATTGCTTTACTCTTTATATGTCAAAACCGTGGTTCAAATTGTGAAAAACCATCGAATGTATGTCTCTTTTGTTTTATGAGGATTTGTGTAGCATATCATAGAGTTGAATTGTATTTCTATGTAGTTTCTTTCCAAACTATGGCTTTGTGTTAGGTATGTATTGGGAAATAGAGAGAGAGAATATTAGTTTTTTTTTTTTTGGGGGGTTCAATTGTCAAAATTCTTTTCCTCTAAGTCATGAATTAGGTAGCTATAGTTTGGAGTTGGTGTTCATTCTAATTAGTTAGAATAAGAGCTTACTATATGGCAATCTTTTTTTTTTTTTTTTTTTTAAGGAACTATATGGCCATCTTGTTTGAGCATAAATACACCCAAAAAAAAAAAAAAAGTGCATGTATCACATAAGTGTCATTTTATATTTTAGAGTTAGTTAATCTATTACAAAGAACAAATAGATTAATCTAAATTTTCGATAAGAAATCTAAATTTTAGTTAAAATTGTTAATTAGTATTGTAGGTGCTCCAACAATGTCGGTGAAATGGCATTGTTAGTAACAAACATGTTGTCTTGTCTAGATGGTATATAATTAATATATTGTTATTTAAAGTAAATTCTAGGATTAGGTAATTATGATTAAGCCTGATGGAAAATGTATCATAATATTGTTCAATTTGTAATTCTACTAAATTCTCAAATGAGTGGTGGCTGAGGAACGTAAAAACACTATCGGTTTGTTTTTCTTCAAGTAATAAAAGTTAATTCCAAGAAATCGCTAATAAGTAGCCAGTGCAATTGTCTATATCACTTATAACGGTTCACATTCTCAAAAAACAGACCCTTTATCATATGATATGTTGAATGCAAATATTGAAAAATTACATTCACATGTACCCATCGATATATATATTTTTTAAATCAGGACCAAATAATATATATATATATATATATAATGTAACGGACGTATTTATTGGCTACAAATAATCATCAAATATAACCAAAATTTCCTTGACAAGTATTGGGACCGTTTGTATATTAATTGGCCCTAAAACTCAAATAAGATGAAATGTTTTAAAAAAAAATGTTATAACTTAAAATTATATAAAAGTCAGTTTGATTACAATCGAGTCACATTGTTTTTTCGTATTATAAAAATATTATGAGTTTCAAATATTCAAAATCAGATTAAACAAATAAATAATATATTTTCTTAACCACCAATTCGAGTTTTGTTTTATGGTAAGAGTTTAGTCTCTTGCCATTACTTACAAAAAAAAAAAAAAATCTTGGAATTAAAAACTATTATGTATGTCAATGTTTCGATAACCTTTAAAAGAGAAGTTTCTCCTGTTAATGTTCAAATATGTGACTTCTTAAAAACCTAAAATTTTGAAATATCAATTATTTTACTAAACTCTTTGTAAATATATGGTTTAAATATTCACTAGAAAAATCAGATCTTTACCTTTCTTCTCACTAAAAACACAAGCAAAATCAAAGACCATAGGGTCTCATGTGCAAATAGTTTCAGTCCGCCTGGGCTAAATGTAATATTAAGAAAACTACAGGGGTGCAATTACAATTTCTTTATTTTTCTTTTTTCCTCGTACATTACGGTCGTTTATATGAGCATCTTTTCTACAAAAACAACCAATAGAATCCCGCCATGTGGATATGTGAATATCCTCGACACTTGTCGCCGAATAGATTCTCCGAGAACTCTCTCTCTCTTTCTCTCTCTCTCTCTCCAAAACACCACATTTCAAACTCCCTCTGTCCCTCCTTTTTAACTCTCTCACTCTCTCTCTTAAAACCCCCTTCTCTCTCTAGCTTTCTCTCTCTTAGGGTTTCTTTCCCCGGTGTAGAAGATTCAGCTCAATTTCTCCGGTAAGTATTTATCTTTGAGCTCTAGTTACTATTTTCAACTGTTTCTTGGCTGGATCGCCTGGTTCGGTTGATTTCTTCTTAAATTCATCTGGAAATAGTTGAGGCAAAGATGTGTATACAGAAATATATGCAAGAAAAATCATGTTTTTATGAAGATTATGGTGTGAAAATTTGATTTTTTTAACTGTACTTTTTTTTTTTAAGTAACCAAACAGAACATTAGGGTTTATGCAAGAGTGAAAATGAAATCATGCACATGCTCTTATTATACATTTTGGGTGTTACTTGTTGGAAAAAGAATTGCATGCATCGAAAAATGAAAGAATTTTAAGGATTACTTATAGATATAAGTATATTTATGTTATATACATTGTCTTGGGCTTGGCTAGTGGCAACCTTCTATAAAGTTGAGCAAGAGAGTTGGAAATTTTTTAAAATAGATATATATATATATATATATATATAAATATTTTGTTCTTCTTTTAATGGTTCTGTTTCTAGGCTGTGATAAGCTTGTAAAGTTTTCGTTTCCAGTTAAATTCAATTCGTGCTTAAGAAAAGCCTCCTCGGAACTGAACCTGGTGCGATTTTCTTTTCCTTCTTGACTAGTGTTCCCAAATGGGTATATTGATCACTGGATTTTTGTTTTTAATTTTTGGGTCACTTCTTCAATGCGTTAGATCTCTGCTAGATTGCGTATTAGAATGAAAAATTCTTTCCTTAATAGTTTAAGTTCATTACTTTAATCAATCAACGTCTTCTTTAATTAATGGCTGTGATAGTTCGCTATCATAAAGATGTGTTCCAGTATATCTGCTATATCTTTAACTTTCATTGACAACTGACAAGTAACAGCGTCGACTAATTAACAAGAATGTATGGCAGATATGGTTAACTCATTAGGCAAGACAGAGTAAGTTCCTAATGGGTTGGTGAAATAAGATAGAAACTTGAAGCGCGAACAAATCTGAACTTGTTATATTATGCATAGAATAGAAATGCTGGGTTTGTCTCATTCATATCTTGTATTAGCAGGTGCTTTGTCCAAGTTTTGTAGCTCAGATTGTAATGAGAGTGTAGTCTGGAAAGGAAAGGCATACCGAGTAATCGACCATGGATCAATCAGAACAGACGCAGCAGCCGCAGCCAGCAGTTGGTATTGTAGCAGGTACAGGTCAGATGACATACGCTCCTCCGTCCTATCAAACTGCTCCGATGGTGGCTTCCGGCGCTCCTGCTGTAACTGCCCCTTCACCGACGCAGGCTCCTGCTAGTTTCCCCAATTCTCCGCACCAGCTTGCATACCAGCAAGCCCAACACTTCCACCATCAGCAGCAGCAGCAGCAGCAGCAGCAGCTTCAGATGTTTTGGTCTAACCAAATGCATGAAATCGAGCAAACAACTGATTTCAAAAACCACAGCTTACCACTTGCTCGGATCAAGAAGATAATGAAAGCTGATGAGGATGTCAGGATGATCTCAGCTGAGGCTCCCGTCATATTCGCAAAGGCGTGCGAAATGTTCATCTTGGAGCTGACTTTGCGCTCGTGGATCCACACCGAGGAAAACAAAAGGAGGACGCTACAAAAGAATGATATTGCAGCTGCCATTTCGAGGACTGATGTCTTTGACTTTCTAGTCGACATTATCCCTAGAGACGAGTTGAAAGAGGAGGGACTTGGCGTCACTAAGGCTACACTTCCGGTGGTGGGCTCACCCGCTGACATGCCGTACTACTATGTGCAGCCACAGCATCCAGTCGGACCTACAGGGATGATCATGGGGAAGCCGGTAGATCAAGCTGCAATGTATGCATCCCAACAGCCAAGACCACCAATGGCATTTGTGCCGTGGCCACAGACTCAATCTCAGCAGCAGCAGCAGCAACAACAGCAACCGCAAACAGATACTTGAGTCTGTTGGAGGTGCCGTGACTCATCCCCGAGCATGTTTTCTCGTTGTTAGAGATGGGTTTTAGTTTGTCTTGAATTTGTAGTGAATTGGTAGCCTTAGCATTAGTTGGAGTTGCGAATTTATGATAGAAAATCGTGAGGGAGTAATTATGTCATTCTCGAGTGCCGGAGGTGGTTGTATCATTTATGAGCTTGCATTACTTTCGTTTTCTAATTTCTCATGGGTTGTTGCATGATCTTTCCTTGGCTTTTTATCTTCTTTCCCTTTTTTTTTATTTTTAAACCTGTGGATTGGATAGCTATTCACTGACCTTCTCGGATTAGATTGCTTCAGCAGAGTACCGCCAAAGATTCAGAATTTTAGGGGAATTCTGAGAAATTGTATTTATGATTGTTGATTGCTTACGCTCGTGATATGTTTTGAAATTTCGTAACTTCTTTTCCTTTTCCCTTCTTGAGTTTTAACTTTCAACTTTTTTGGCAGTTGAATCAATTTGCAAAATGACTGGGAAATTTTTTAGATACAAATTAATCTCGGAACGACTTTAAAAGTTAAAACGGCTTATTTTTACGTTGATCCGACAAAATTGGTTGTTTACTATTAAAATAAAAGGTCAATTTGGTTATTTTACTTTCTAAAGCAATCACTTTGACAATTTTTTCTATGTTCCACATCACATAATTCATATATATATATATATATATATATATATCACTTTTGGCTAACGAAATAAAGGCACTTTTGTCTTTTGCTTGTTTAAAAAAATCAATTTTTTTCCGTTAGCCAATAGAGTTAATAACAAAAAAAGGACGTTTGTTATTTTATTACCTGCCTTTTTCCTCTTCACGTAAAATTCTTTCAAAATTTAAGAGGAGAGAGAGAGAGAGAGAGAGAGAACGAAGAAAATCTTTTAAGCTCAAAATTGGGAGGAAAAATATGAAGATTTTTCTGTCGCAAAAATGTTCTCAATAAATTATGATTCGCTAGCTCAATAGAAAAAAAAAAAAAAAAGCATGTGATCTGTTTTTTCTTCTTTCTTGCGGATAAAGTTAAACAATAATAAATAATCTACTGATG
Organism: Ficus hispida; assembly: GCA_025413025.1. Classification (NCBI taxonomy): domain Eukaryota; kingdom Viridiplantae; phylum Streptophyta; class Magnoliopsida; order Rosales; family Moraceae; genus Ficus; species Ficus hispida. Next base: position 2,180,053 of record CM046366.1, read on the forward strand.
AAGGAATTTTACATTGATAATGGGTTCATCCTATTACTCAGCAGGTTTTTTCTCTCTTTTCCTCTTCTTACTCCTCTTGTTCAATAATCCTTTATCAGCTAGCGTCTTTAGTTTCTGTTTTTTCCTATCTTTAGCCCTCTCCTCGAAGCCGTCATCCCTCATCTTCATTATCGCCACACGTCTAGCGCTGTAAACCTGCATAGCAAGGTAGAAAACGAGCAAAGTGAGATATACGTATGTCAGTTTTACATCCAACAGGAGCAGAGGTGCGGCGGATGCTCAAATTTCACAAGCCACCAACCATACAAGCCTTTAGAACTTTATTACGCCCACAAGGCTCTCACATAGATCAAAAAAGGATTTAGACAGGTTAGGAATAGTTTAGCAGATGTATTCAACAAGACCATATAAAGCACAACTTTTCGAATGCAGTATGGTTGCACATGGAACAAAGGTATTTAGGTGGTTTGAAACTTGTATTCATTATAAACATAACTAATCAAAAAACAGATCAATTAACTTTTGGGGTCTTACCTTTTTAATATCAGATAGCACCTCATTCTCATTGCACTCAAACTTATCCAATTGTTTCCCAAGAACAGCTTCTATTTCACGAACAAGGTTTATGTCATTCTGCGAAACGAATGCCCACACCATAAGCAAAAAGTCACATTTTTTAGACACAGATATTTTAAATCTACAGTTCAACATTTTACTTATTATTAAATAACAAAACACTGACTTGGGAAACAAAGCTGACAGCTAACCCTCCTCTGCCTGCTCTTGCAGTACGCCCCACACGATGAACATAATCTCTTGGAAACCTGCAGTGGGAAAACCAATAAAATTCTACAGCAATGCATGTTCCAAAAAAAAAACTCAGGTAATAGTCAATATCGACTCAAATAAATACCTTGGAATATCATAGTTGATGACAAGATCAACTGTAGGTATATCCAGACCACGACTGGCTACATCAGTAGCGAGCAATATGGAAACTTGTCCAGATTTGAAGCGATGCAGAGCAGACAGCCTCAGAGACTGAGAATTGAATGAATGCAATGCCACAACTTTCTTATCCAGCTCTTCCAATAACAACTCAAATGGTGACAACTCCTGCATCCACATAATAAAGAAGAGGAAAAGAAAAAAAAAATAATTCTATCTCAAGTTATGCCTAATCTTCTTTTAAGCACTCAGAATATCACAATACGAGCAATAAGATCTCTACAACTATACAGTGCACAATAATTATTGCTCTAAGATGATGACAAGAAAAACAGAAAGAGGGCACAAAAAATCAAACTCCTGAGAAAATTCAGATTCTCGAGTTAAAAGAGAATATACCTGCAAGTTGAGACAAAAATCATTGCAGAACGAATCCCATATCTTCCATCTTAGACAACGTGTGTACCAAATAAACATCCTTCACATCTTTGGGCACAGAAGATACTGCTGCTTAAGAGTTTCAACTGTCTTGAACCCTTCATATGCCTCATAAAAGTAGGCCTTATTTGCGAAAGTTCAAGTAGCGTTTGAAGGTTGCCTGTCATTGTTGCAGAAAATAACAGAGTTTGCCGATTCTTTGGCAAGCACTGAAACACCACTTTCAACTCCTCTTCAAACCCTACATCCAAAACTCTATCCGCCTCATCCAAGACCAGAAACTGAAACAAGCATATAGAGCTGTAAGCAATGAGTTAACGGAAAAAATGCAAAAAGAAAACGCTTTATCATCTAGAGATAGAGAGAGAGGAGAGGCAAGAAACTAGATTTTAAGAAAAACATTGCGAAAAAGGTTTCCAAAAACCGACTCCATTACAGGTTCAACATGCTATTTTATACATAACTCACTTTGAAAACCAATATTTACAACCTATCCGGTTCATCCAAAACCAGAAACTGAAGCAAATATAAAGAACCACAGACAACGGGCTCATGGAAACAATTCAAAAAGAAAATTCTTTATCACCTAAGAATAAAAAAAAAAAAAAAGATTTCATGTAAAGGATTCTAAGAAACAAATTCAAATAAAGGATTTCACAACACATCTTCCTTACAGGTTCAAAAGGGCCGATTACTCTTCAAAATCCAATGTAGAAAACTCAAACCAATAAGCACATAAAAAAAAAATACAAAAAGAAAATACTTTATGACTCAAGGAAAATAAAACGGAGAGAGACCAGATAAAAATCCAAACAAAGGATTTAAAAATCCAACTCCATTACAGCTTCAACCAGCATAAGCATCACAGCTTCTACACGCAAAGCTACAAAATTTCAACTCCCGAAGGAAAAAAAAATGGAGAGAAAAAAATTCCATTCCCAACAAAAACAAAGACTTCCAAAAACCCAACTCCATTACAGCTTCTACTTGAAAAGCTACAAATTTCCAATTTCCACACACTTTTTAACCCAAAGAATGGAGAGAATCTAGATTCTAAGATAAACATTCAAATTCTTATATATACATGCATGCATATTATATAAATTCAAAGAGATAAACATTCAAATAAAGAACTTCAAAAAATCCAATTCGATTACAGCTTCAACCTGCATATCCACAACATCACAGCTTCAACATGCAATTTCAGGAAGCAAACATTCATGGATTGCAAAAACCCAACTCCATTACAGCTTCTACTTACAAGCTGCAAACTTTCAAGTTCCGAAAAACCAGAAAATAACATACATACATACATCTATATATATATATATATATATATATAAACACATATATAAGCAAGAACTGAAATCACAATCACCTTGGTCTTAGAGAAGACAGGAGGAATATCCGGATTCTCCTCAAGCAAGACCTTAATCCTCCCGGGAGTGGCGATGACGACATGAGGCCTGGCCATCAAGCTCTTGGTCTGCGACAGCATATCCATGCCTCCACAATCACCGAGCATTTCAAATATATACACGACCCCAAGCCCTAAACTGCTCCGCCAGCTGATACGCCAGCTCCCTCGTCGGCGTCACCACCAGCGCGAACACCCCGAAAGGGTCCTCTGCCAGCCGGTGGAGGATCGGCAGCGCGAACGCCGCCGTCTTGCCGCTCCCCGTCTGGGCCAGCCCCAGCACATCACGGCCCGCCAGGATCTTGGGGATGCAGTGGGCCTGGACCGGCGTCGGCCGCCTCATCCCGAGCTCCTTGCACGTCTGCACGGCCCACTCCGCCAGCCCTAGCTCCTTGAACGTTGTCTCAACCGCCGCCGTCGCCGGGGGGTCCGTCGATTTCTCCACGTGCGGCTCTCTGCCGCCGTCATCCTCGGCGGCGCCGGCGAGGGGTTCAAGTTTGGGTTTTGGCCCGGGTTTAGGGTTTTTGGAGGGTTTGGAGAAAAGAGGAAAGCTTTTGTCGATTGTGATTTCTTCTCCTCCTTCTTCCATTTTGATTCGGTGGAGTGAGAAATTCAGGTGCTACTTGTGTTGTATTGCTGATTTTCTTTCCGCCGCCTAAAATTTCCCGGAAATTTTCTTGTTTGGATTGTTAAGAGAAACGAGAAGAGAGAATACCGTTATTTTGAGGTTTGGGCCTGGAACTTGAAAACCAGGCCCAAATTATTGTGGGCCTGGAGTTTAAGAACCGACGATAGGCCCATTCGTGTTGCAACAAATTCGTTATTTTGTTGCGACGAAAATTGAAAAAGTGCCCATTAATTCAGCATAATTCGAAAATCCACCTTCCATTATTAGAAATACAAAAAACATCCCTTGAATGTAAACAAAATTATTCTTTTGACCTTTAAAACTTTTTAAAATATAAAAAATGCTCTTGCTAATACATAATCTATTGCTAAACAAACCTTCAAGATTTAAAATATTTTAAATTTAAAAAGAAAAATTAAAGAAAAAACCATATCAACGATAAATTAAGAATATAATCAACGTTTTCTTAACACTTAACAAGAAAATTTTAAAATTAAGCTAGTTAAATTTTTTTAGAATGTATATCTTTACTCTATCTTCATTGATATATACTAACAACTGAAACTAGTCAAATAAGAAGTTGCTTTTATAATAATGAATTGGTCGTCATTGTTGTATTAAATTATTAGACTACTATGCTATCTATTGGTATTAAATTACTAATCTAATATGTTAGCACCAACATCCTTGGTATAATAATAATAATTGTTATTATTATTATTATTATTATTATTATTATTATTATTATTATTGACTGGCTTAGGGAATTTTAAATTTTAATTAAAAAAAAACCCTTTGCTATGCCAAATTTGAAAATTTATTATTATTGACTGGCCTAGGGAATTATTAAAAAAAAAAAAAAAAAAAAAACCCTTTGCTATACCAAATTTAATGGACACTTTTTGTAATTTTAAAATAGAAAGGGTGCATTATTAAATTCAGCAACAGAAACGGAGACTTTTAGAAATTTAACCTTTCTTTTGAGCCACATTCTCCGTTCCGACACGACACAAAAGACTTTAGTGAGAGGGGAGGAGAAGGAGAGAGAAACCAGAGAAAGTGTTGAAGAGTTTTTGGCAATCACGAGAAAACGAAATCTAGAGAGAGAGAGAGAGAGACAGAGAGAGAGAGAATGGAGTCGCCGTTCAGGGCAGATATAGTGAAGGGAAAGGTGGCTCTGATAACGGGAGGCGCATCCGGAATTGGGTTGGAGATTTCGACAGAGTTTGGCAAACATGGAGCTTCCGTCGCCGTCATGGGTCGTCGGAAGCATATCATCGACTCCGCCGTCGAGTCTCTCCGCTCGCTTGGAATCTCAGTACCTCATTTTCTTCCTTAATATTCCATTTTTATCATCCTTTTGATTTCCTACTTCCTGTTGTTTTTAATCAATTGTGATTCTGTTTGGTTGGTGAGAAAGAAATGCCAAGAAAGAAACCAAATTTTGTCGCTTTTAGTGATTTTATGTGTGCCCATAAACGTCACTATTTCCATTGAAGAATATTCTGCGTAATCAATTGAGGAGCTTTATTACAAGGAAATTCTCTCTGTCTCTCATCTCAGATTATTATATAGAGAATAACATATTGGAATCGTGATTTACATGGGATTATTCTCACTAAAAGGCTAGAAATATGTTTATTGGAGAAATGACGATTATGTTTTTACTTTAAATTTTTGAGCTGATCTTCGTGGTTTAGTCCATTTCAACTGGTTTGCTTGCTTTATGCGTTTTCTTAAACTCTAGATTACGTTACTAAATTAATTTACTTTTCTAGAAATATGTTTATTGGAGAAATGAAGATCATGTTTTCACTGTGAATTTTAGAGCTGATCTTGGTGGTTTAGTCCATTTCAACTGGTTTACTTGCTTTATGCGTTTTATTAGACTCTAGATTACGTTACTAAATTAATTTACTTTTATGCATTCAAATGATTTAATTGGTAATCCTGTCTTGTTTTTTATCCCTTTTTTTAATCAGGCCATCGGGTTCCAAGGGGATGTTCGTAAGCCGGAAGATGTGAAAAGAGTTGTGGAATCGACTTTTCAGCATTTTGGTAGGATTGACATACTTGTGAATGCTGCAGCTGGAAATTTTCTTGTCTCACCAGAGGATTTGTCTCCTAATGGCTTTCGAACAGGTGGCTCGGTGTTAACGTCTTAACATATATTTTTTGTCCCTTCTTTTCATGACTTTGTATGATATTTTTGGAACTCATTTTTAACTTTTTAAAGCATGAGAATTGCGTCACATTAAGAGCTAGAGAAGCCAAATTCTCTTGGTTTGAAAGTTTTTATAATAATGTCAAACTGATGTTGGGATTGAACGTCACACAATAAAAGAGTTCCAACTTCTAAGTTAGAAACATTTCTTCGGTCAATTCAAGCCTCGTTATCTTTGATTAATATATTGATCATTTTCTTTCCTATAAATTGCTCATTTGAGGGTTGCTCTATAGTTGATGGCTGGTGAATCTTAAGACATACTTCTCATCAACTAATTGCAATTGATTTCATGTATTCCTTGTAGTTATGGATATTGATGCTGTCGGTACATTCACAATGTGCCACGAGGCACTCAAGTATCTCAAGAAAGGAGGGCCTGGAAGAAGCTCATCCGATAGTGGCGGAGTAATATTAAACATCACTGCTACCTTACATTACACAGCTTCTTGGTACCAAATTCATGTGTCAGCAGCCAAGGTTGGTTTGAGACATGTCTCGATGAAGCGTAAATCTAATTTTTTTGTCATTTTTTATTTTTAATTTTAGATTCTCCGTATTGCAGGCGGCTGTTGATGCCACGACCAGAAACTTGGCATTGGAGTGGGGTACCGACTATGATATTAGGGTCAATGGCATAGCACCCGGTCCTATTGGTGGTACTCCTGGAATGAGTAAGCTCGCGCCTCAGGAGATAGATAGCAAAGCTAGGGACTACATGCCCTTGTTCAAATTGGGGGAGAAATGGGATATTGCAATGGCTGCTCTTTATCTTTCTTCAGATGCAGGTTTGGTAGCTTAATTCACTTATGCAGAGGCATTCCTATTTTCTTGACACTATTTTTCGATCCTCACTAATGCAAGTAGTAAATATAGGGACTACCAACTCGTAAAATGGAAAAGTTCGGGAAAGGAAAATAAAGGAATAAGAAATGGAAGCGGCATATTTTAGTATTTAATTTTCCTGTTAGTAAATATGAACTGAAGTTGGAAACGATTCCGGTTCAATTCCCTTTTTTTTAGTAAATTACTTTAGAAATAGGAATCCTAGTAACTCAAGTACTAAAACGTACTTGTTGCGCATATATTATTTGCTAACTTTAGTAAGAGTGGAACTTGTAATAACATAGATGAAACTCTAGGTATAGTTGACACTTGAGTTTGATGATTTAAGAATGGCTACGTATCAATTTTAGCTAATACACACACACACACATATATATATATATATATATGTATATATTGGAGTGTGAACTATGCAGGTAAATACATCAATGGAACTGTTTTGGTTGTCGATGGAGGACTCTGGGTGAGCCGCCCTCGCCATCTACCAAAAGAGGAAGTTAAGAAGCTTTCAAGGGTTGTGGAAAAGAAGTCTAGAGATGCACCAGTAGGAGTCGCAAGAAGCAAGATATAAGCAAGTACCGTAGAAGGAATATAACTATTTTTTGGGGTATTGCCTCAATCCCCAAGGCTGAAAAACTTAGATAGCCAAGTAGCTACCAAAAGTATTTTAAGAAATGACTTGACGCCTAAATAATTAGTTTATTGGCTCATATATAGGATTTTGGATATCTGTTCCTGTATGTTGTTTGCAATACTCAAACTCAAAAATACTCGAGAATTAAGATACCAATTGTTTAGGGAACAAAATACTTTATTAGCAATTAAAAAAATACAGGGAATAATTATCAATCAAATACAAAACTGGCATGAAGCATCATGAAGCCTCATCTGAAGATATTAAAAAAATCATTGTTAAAAAATAAAAAAATATTTTAAAAACAAACAAACAAACAAACACACCCCTCCAAGGCTTGTGTTGTGAATGATCCGACATTCTCCAATATTTTAACTCCTTTGTCAACCACCATCTCAATTGGTTGCAACCAAAAACTCTTCTGAGAAGATGTTCAGACCTCTTGCCTATGAATCGGAGCCCAGATTTTCACCAAAAAAAAAAAAAAAAAGGTCAAAATGACCATGAACACCATGTTCGCTTGTTTTTCTCCACGGTGCAGCTCCCGCTCCCTAACTATGGCAGTAACTTAAGCACCCCATTTATACGCTACGAACTGACATCACATTCCGCTATTTTTATCTGGAAGAATTTTAACATCTGTGCAGTGGTGCAGGGTATATGTCCAATGATTCATATCGCAACCGATCATTATGCGGCAATGGTCCCTCCTATTAAGCGCCGTGGTATGTTTTCAAGGTTAGAAAATCTTTCATTCAAGGTTAACAACGAAACTAACATTAAAATTGTCTTCACTGATCAGAATAAAAAGGAATTTACCTCTTCCAAGTTTATCTGGAATGGCTTTACAAAATCTTCAAACATCACTGGAGAAAGACCCCTCATTCTCTCTTCAACCTCCTACCAAAAGTAAAGCCAATACGGTTATAAAACACATAAAACTTCACGAGTTTTGACCGCTTTTACATGACAAGTTGGCATCTGAAAAGGAGAGACTCGGATTTAAAAGTACAATTGTCTAGCATTCTAACTGAGAAATCAAGCTTTCACAACCATAGCAATCCTGTTCGATTAACAGATATACAGATAATGACTTTCGAATTAGAAAGAGGTGTTTGTTTGCTTACTAGTCCGGTTATCCTCGACTTCTCCAATAGTTCCATCGTTATCACGTCTAGTATGTGTCTATTGTTTTTCAAAGCACTCATTGCAAGCTCTTCTGTTTCTTCAATATACTGCAAGCAATATCAAATTTCGTATAATCTCATCTCGTCAAAGCAACCAAAATCATAAATTGTGATGAACTGGCGTCTTAATAGGCCATGTAACTAGAAAACTAAGGAGAAGCATTGTCCCTTTAGTGGAGCAAAAAACAAAATGAGAGAATTATTTTACCCGTGTCAATTCTCGAGTAAACAACTCAGACACTTCAGGTGTCATATTGGCGGGAATCACATGAGGGTCGTCCCACTAAGAGGAAAGATAATCAGAAAATTAGACAGATTAAAGTATCAAATAAAACAGTTTTGAGGATATGAAGCATGTGAACAATTGGCAAATTTCCAATAGCGAGAGAACGAGAGAGAGAGAGATTACTCTGTATCTTATCAACTCGCCATCAGGATTATCCGGTCGATCCACTAGTCCAATTCTTTTCGTTAAAGGAAGAAGCCCCAACCTCCGGTTTTGAGGGCTGATAACCATCTCTCGAGCAATCTGAAGGGATGAACTTCACTTATGTTAAAAATACTCGCCTAAAAGCAGCTTGTAACATAGCAGATAAACACACACACACACACACACACACACACACACACGAAATACAGTTATGTCCAATATTCTTTCTGTAGAAGCAATTCTCTAAAACTGTACTGTAAGAGAAAACAACAGGTTGTACCTTTGTTATCTTCTCAAGATCATCCCCTCCGCCATCAGTTATATCATCTCCATACACAACACACTCGGCACAACGACCACCATGCGCAACCACCATTTGCATTTTCATGTAGCCAAATGTTGTGTAACCTTGGTCAACCATATTTTCTCGGGGATAGAATACAGAAATCGCAGTTTCCTACACACGTCAAAAAGGAAACCCATTAAGAAAGACATCTTTTAACAAACTTTTAGTAGCATCAACTGACTCCCTTGCCACAGCCACAAGTTGTACCTTCCCACCAGGAAGGAGCTGAGAGAATGCATGCCAATCAAACTGTGGAAACAAATGAGCTAACACTATGTGACCCGCTTCATGCACAGCCAACAGCTTCTTCTTTTCAAAAGAAACCTGTTATGTAATCATAGGGGCACAATGATTAGAGTTCATTATTATTACTAATTGTCACTTTCGAAGGAACCACCAATAGAACGGTGCAAAGAGAAACATACACTTTCTTCACATTTCCGTTGCTCTTCTTCGGTGAGAAGTACGCCCATACCCTCCAGCAACTGTTTGTCTAATACATCAACAACATCTTGCTGGTGAATTTTGGAATGTTCTTTTCTCACCTGCAATTTGAAGTTGTATGCAATGAGCAATGGAAGGAAAAAAAAAAAAAACAATAAAAAGAAATGCAGTACCATTTAACTAGAAATATTTGCTTAAATGTGTTAAAATTGACTTGAGGGCTTCAGAATACAACTAAAAAATTTTTTAGCCATGAAAGGATAATTTCTGCTACTTGCTTGCGCCATATAAGATTTAAATACTGCTTAAGAAATTTTCAAATAGACAGAAAAAAAAAAAAAAAAGTGTTCTTCACCAACGTTACAAAGTTTCTTGCACCTTTCATTATATCTGCACCCTTAATAAACTTAAAGCTTAAGGAAGTCTCACTTCATAAAAGTAACCATTCAACATACCGACATAATCGCTGCTTCATTGACAAGATTCCGGATATCTGCACCAGAAAATCCGACTGTACGGAAGACAAGCTGTAGAGTCCAGAAAGGAAGAAACCCAAAAACCAGATTGTGTTTATTTCATCAAGTAAGAGCATAAACAAGCACCAGTTTAACTAACTGAGAGGACCAAAACTTACTTTTCCAAAGTCTACATCATCTGCTAGCTGCTTTCCTGCACTATGCACACCAAAAATTTGAACTCGTTGCTTCGAATCGGGCAACCCTATGTACAAACGACGGTCAATCCGTCCCGGACGAACAAATTCAAGGTCCAACTCATCTGGCCTATTGGTTGCACAGATGAATATTACAGCTTGTCTAAGTGAGAATCGATCAACACCAATTCTTTCCTTCCTAACATTAACAAGCATAAATATGAGGAAATCAGTGACAGCTTATAATTCCTATTAAAGAAAAGGCAGTTACTAGCACTCAACTGAACTAACACCATTTTGAGCAATACTGCATGATAAATCAGTATTCAACTTAAATTTACTTCACTGATCATCAGAATCATGTCCATGAAAACAAGCTTAGGAAAAAGTATGTTCTTAGCAGGTAATGCTTTAGTTCTTTATTAGGGGCCAAAAAATAGCTTTATCTAAACTAATCTAGTTAAATTTTTACAGTAATTCATAGGTTAGAAGAAAAGAAACTTACTACAATAGCCCCAAAAAAAAAACTACTAAGTTCTTGTCTGTAACAGTAGAACTCATAGAGAGCAACTAAAAGGATTTCTAGTAAAAATAAACATAAAACATACTGTAGTAGAAAACAATCAAGGAACTAAATATTTTAATGAAATTGTTAAGAAACTTCATCGCCTTCAGAAATTTAGGCCAGTTGAGAGAGAGAGAGAGATTTCCCTTTTGGTTGAATAACTTACTCTCCATCGAGCTGTGCTATCAAAGCCTCAAATGTTGCCCTTCTTCTAGGATCCTTCCTTGCATGTCTTCCAGCAATTGCATCAATTTCATCCACAAATACAAAAGCAGGAGCCTACATGGACGATAGTGAATGATAATTATGTTAATTAGTAAATTTGCAAAAAAAATAAAAAATAAAAAATTTAATTTAAAAAATTAAATTAAAACACTAGGAAAAAGGAAGATTGCTTACATTTCTCCTTGCAATTGAAAACATCTCATTGATTCTAGCAGCACCACTTTTTTCGCTATCTGTGAACTCAGCACCAGAAGCGAAAACAAATGGCAGTCCACTTTCCTTAGCAAGCGTCCTTGCAAAAAGTGTTTTTCCCGTTCCAGGAGGTCCAGAGAGTAGAACGCCCTGTAACTCACAAAAACTTAATCACTAATGATTCTCAAGTTCTAATCTTACCTCCTTGCCTCAACCTATCAGAGAGAATAAAAGTTTACCCGAACAAACTGCACGTCTCTTTCATAGTACTGCATTGGGTTTCCCATATAAATCATGAGCTCATCAAGAAGATCCCAAACATCACCTCCTAATATTACCTCCTTGTACATCGATTTTGTTTCACCAACATCTCCAACTGGCTGAATGAACATTAAATGAAATGAGAACTCAAAATCGAACCAAACAACAAAGCAAGAAAATTAGTTTGAGAAAAACCTAATATACCAAGATGAAATTTTCTGCATAAGCCATATCGAAAAGTTGATTATACTTCTTGTAAAGAAAACGCTTGGAAGTGACAAGCATAAGCATCGCAGTTTCCCTTAATAGCCAAAGAATCAGAATTCCAGGCGCTAATGCAATCACAACTTTCAAGAGGTAATGGATCTGACGCCTCTGAAGAAGGTCTACTTCAACACCTGAACTCGAGATAGTCTCAAACAAGTATGGATCTAGAGGAATATCAACCTAACAAAATAAAAATAGAATTAACAATTAACACGCCAAGGAGAGAAAATTTACATTTGTAATTCTTTTTCGTTTATGAAGTTCTCTTCCTTTCAACTTACAATGTACTCTAGTGGAAAACCTTCTTTCATTGTCACATATACTCGCTTTAGATCCTCAGTAAATACAATAGCAGCAACCTGCTAAAAAGAATCACTTTGCATCAGAAACCACATACCAAGTTACATGTACATCACTAATTTGTAAATTTACAAATTACATTACAGGTAGGTATTTTGAATTGAAGAATAACAGTATATCGTTTTTACCGAGCCTTTAACAAAATAAAGAAACTGAAATGCTATAAAGTCTTTTCATAAACAAACTTGAATTGAGTATATATCAGGAAGCCAAAATATGAGTGAGCATACCACAAGGATAAAACTACAGGAGCGCAACGACTTACTTCAGAGCTATCAAGTTTTTGAAGAAAATAAGTGTAAGGAAGTTTGGGACGATAGAGCCACCATCTCTTGGCAATCCACAGTGCCCTAGTTCCTTGTGTCTCTGTTGTTTTTTCCACAACGTCCTTGTGAAGACTTTTTTCAACCTCTTTCATGTCGAATTCAACTACATACTTAGCATTTTGGGAATCGACTTGTTCAGCTAACTTTTCCTTTTGGATGATCTCCCTCCACTTCTGAAGTCTTTCCCGCCATGTTCCTCCACCTTCCAGAATTTCACCTACAAAGCAAAGACACAAAACAAATAAATAAATATACTGCTATTATAGACAAGCGTGAAAAACTGAGTATAATTGATGCCAGTGCCAAATAGCATGTCTCTAGTTGGGTGCAAGAAGGAATACACATCACGTATAATGCAAACTTAGGCCAAAAATAGATGTTTTAGTAAGCACTAATATCCAAACAAACCTGAAATTCCCAATTCTTCCTTAAGCTCTTTCTTTTCTTCCGGTTTTAATTTTACATCGCTATCGAGAATTTGCTTTATATTTTCCTGAGGCAGCTCTGGGTCATCATCCCATGCATCTTCACCCACAAAAGAACTGTCGTGAACAATTGTCCCATCAGGTCGTTCGATGAACTTCTTCATTTTCAAGCCTTTTGCTGTTGTTTTCCTCCACACACTCTTCTTTAACCTGCACTCATAGGAAGAATGAAATGTTAATGGTACTTCCAAACTCCTGAGAAGTAATATAACCAGAAGTCCTAGTCTTTCATGATGATCCGAGTTTACCTAAGGAGATAAAATTAATATCGAAAAGAATAAGGAAAATGAAGAATGACTTACTTTCTTATGTTAGTAGGAGAAGGCTCAGGAATCAAAGCCTCCATATAAGCCTCAGTCAACTCTTTTCTTTGGCGATTTACGATAGGAGCTCGAACCACTAGGTACACTCCTCGAGAAGAAATTGCGACAACAAAGATGTAGAGAACCAACGCAGCAATTCGTTTAAAATCCCATGACTTAAAATCCTAGGAATAACAAATGTGAATGCTTCTGTCAATGTTTAGCTTATTGGCATAGTGGCAGATGAATTTATAAGAATCATAAATCATTTATATATATATATATATATATATATATATATACACCAACAACAAGAGAGCACCCAAAAGACTGAATTTTCATAATAAATTTTTCTGAGCAAAGTTTTCACTACATGTACATAATGAAAAAGAAAAAACCTTCCACTTTCAACCCCAGAGCAAAACCTCCAGGAGAGCAAAATAAAGACTAAAACTTTGAATCTTAATTAACATTCTCTTTCCTCACATTTTCTCACCAACCAAACATAAACCAAAAGAAAAGGGCATTTTTCAAAAAAACTCAAAACTCAGCACAATTATACCTTCCAACGTTCCCACTTGTTCCAATTGACAAACTCATCCAACACACCAGCCCTGAACCGTTCCAGCTCGCTCCCACTCACCTCCGCCCCTTCTCTGACTCGCCCGGCGAACTCAGCCACCCTGTTATTGGTCTCTTCCAAGTCAAACCCGGTCTCCTTCTTTACCGACTCGCTCAAACTGGACCAGAACCGGACCGAGCCCTGCTTAAGCGACCGAGACAGACTCTGCCACGAAAACCCATCAGACCCATTTGGATTCGCGGCGGCTAGGACGCGAAAGACGGGTCTTTGGCGGGAGATTTTGGGTCTGCGCTTTGGGAGGGAGAGAGGAGAAGAGGAAAAGAGAAGTGGGTTTGGCTTGTAGGAGAGTTTAAGGTCCATTTTTGGTTGGAGGACTTAGACTTGGAGAAATTGTTGGGTGGAGAAGAAACAGTGGGACGAGAGCATTTTTTCTTGGTGGGTGTGCCTTCTTTGGTTTTGAGTTTCTGATTTCTGATAGAGAAGTAGAACAAACAACAATGGTCTTTAGATAGTTTTTCTTTTTTTCTTTTTTTTTTTTTTATTTGGGTTGGGTTTTAGTTAGGGATTGAGGTTTATCCATAGAAGGCTAGTAGTAGAGAGAGAGAGTTTTGGTCTGCGCGGTTCCATCCTAATCAATCTGGAAGTTGTGAAGGCGCATGATGTGTGTGTGTTGCCGGCTTTCTAAACAACATGGCACTTGCGAGTGTGTCATCCATGATGATTGAAAGTAACAAGCTGTGCTGGATATATATATATATATATATTTTTTTTTGAATTTGGAGTGGAAATTCGACTTCTGCACAATTATGTAGAGACAACTACTGTAAATAATGTTTTTTGAAAAAGAAAAAAAATGATAAAACATTAAATCTAAAATATAAAACTTACAAAATTTTAATAAGTGTTTTTTATGATCTAGATTCTGGCTAAAAAAATGCTTGATATTTTAGTGCTTCATTTATTTTTTTAATTATTTATATTTAGCAATTATTTTTTTTCCTGTAAAAAACAAAACAAAATTAAAACATATTCAATTCAAATATATCTAAATATATCTTCCTCTTAAAAAAAATTAAACATATCTTAAGGATAATTCTGCACCTAACTCAGTAATTCAACGCCTAACTCAATCTACCTCCGCCCAAAATTCATTAGGTGCACATGCATACAAGCTTACCATTCAGTTATTATCCAAAAATGAAAAGCATGTATTGTTTAGTTTTTCCCTTGTCCCGTTTGAACAGCATCTATGATCTTTTCTCTCGTTTTGTTATCGAAAGAGAGAATCCTCTTCCTTGAAATTTGATTCTTTATTAAGTTCAGTTTTTGATGCTATTCTTTTCATTGAATTGAACCACTATATCACTTAAAAATAAAATTTATTAAAATAAAAAGGTGTTAAGCACGTGCACTAGGAAATTGTTGATGGAAAATACTTGATTTTTCTTATGTGGCACATCTAATTACAGTCTTCAATAAAGATTGCACAGCAGATTAAACGGTGACATTTCTACAAGGGCCAAAAAATGCCATTCACAACACAAGATGCACGAGATGTGACTCTAGATTCTAGAAGTTTAATTTCGATAACAAAAAACATTTCGGTTCCATATGAACAACCAAGAAGGCGAGAAGATTTCTTTGCAAAAGGATGAAAACAATAGGATATGAACACATTTCAAGCTGCCACACTAAGAGGAAAAGAAGTTACAATAATGCTACGACATTGTCAAAGCTCTGACAGAATGGCGGGGATATAATGGGATAACTCGGCGGTTAGCGATTGGAATCCATTCACAAGCTGTGTGTGGAATTCCTGGTCTTCCTCTCCTATCAATCTGATGTGTACACGGATCGCTCGCTTGCACACAGCCATAAACTCAAGGAGTGCGGCAATTAGTTGCTGCAGTTCCTGAGAACGCAGCCTTGTTGCCGGCTCACCAGACAAGAATGCAGTGCATACACTTAGTACTCCGCTGTTGACCTGCACAAACAGAAGAAAATTGAAATAAAATTGAGTTACCCTAGAATAGTAATACCCGCAAGACAAATAAACCGTGCTTTTAATATGGCAATTGGTAACAAGCTAGGATGCCACGAAAGGTGGATTTGAAATAATGATGGTAGAGAAATCAAAAAATTAATAAATCGTTTAACGAGACTAACCTGGACTGCAACACTGCCTTGAAGAATCCTCTGTAAGCTTTGCAAACGTGGTAGTTGGTCCCCTTCAGAACTGCGAGGCTCTTCAAGTTCATTTCGTAAAGCAGCAGTTCGAGTTTCAATCATTCCAATTGCATTTTCTACTGGAGAAAACTCAAGTGACTCGGATTTAGTTACCAAGAGCCTATTGACAAGTGCAGGGAACGAGCCCTCAGTCTGAAGAACAGTTCGTCTCTTCCACTGGTCTTCCAATCCACCTTGAGTCTTTCCATTCTTGGTAAATGGAGTATCAAACAAAAACCGGTCAAAAACCCGTGCTCGGACACTACCAGTAGACAGAGAAAAGATTCTCTCCCTTCTACTACCCAAA
Organism: Ficus hispida; assembly: GCA_025413025.1. Lineage (NCBI taxonomy): Eukaryota > Viridiplantae > Streptophyta > Magnoliopsida > Rosales > Moraceae > Ficus > Ficus hispida. Next base: position 2,196,346 of record CM046366.1, read on the forward strand.
TCTTCATCCTCCATGACTGGATCAACAGCAGTTATTTGGAGATAACAGACTCCAGGCTGCAATTCATCTGCCTTCACTTGCCTAGAATCCGGAATAATGTGCAGGGTATGATTCCCATCCATCCGAGACTCGTATATATGACTAAGTTTCTCCATTATGTCACCAAGCCGTACATCACGGGGCTCTCGATATACATATTCTTTCCTGTCCAGCTTTCCGAATCTATCACCATAAAATCCCACCCTATAGTAGGTGGCATCAGTGAATGGAATTGGGCTTGATTCCTGCTCAAGAATTGATTCGTAGATGTTAGTAAGCATTGTGTGACATTTCGCCAGCTGTCCATACGCCCTCCTGCTCTTGTAAACTGGAATGACAAGTTCGAGAATGCTTCCACAGAAATGAAAGAGCTCGGCTTGGGAGAAAAGTTTATTTGCAAGTTGTAGGTATTTCACAGCAGAATCAACTGTGAGCTTTGAAGCACCATATCCCTCCACCTCAGCCGCAGATGCCTCGGAGGAGATCTCACTACTGACCATTGGGCATATTTTACGAAGAGCCGTTATATGATCCTTACTCCAAACGCCATCGTTTCTAGCTACAAGGGCCTGTAAAGAATAAAGATCGATGCATTAGAAAGTGTAGAAAATTGATCGGAAATAAGACATTAAGCACCCCAATAAAGAACACTGGTACGATTTCAACAGGCAGATAGGATTACTTTCACATACTGAAATGTGCCCACTAGTACAAAATTAGCATTTCAAGCCGTTCGACATAATGTAGCCGCATTATCAGGTGAAAAACACCAACTTATGTGCCCATCATTCTATGAACATTGGTAACAATTTCAAACTTCAAACCACCAAAAGACCACTTATTTCTGTTTCCTTTAATAACAAGGTGTCAAAGAAATTCTACAAAATCCAAGCCTTTTGTGAAACAATAAATAATCTGTAGTTTACCTGCATTACCACTCCAGCTACAGCCACGGCACATTGAGCAGCTTCTGCCCAGGACTGCATTTCCTGATGTGCATCACATAAATGAAGTAGCCACATTATGTGAAGATCTGGAACAGGGGCAAACGCCATGGCAAGTTTATGAAAACCTTCAGCAGCCGCATATCTATCCATAGTCATTAAAGAGCCCTGAAAAAAGGTTTCACCCAATTTTACGATATTAAGACTATTAAACATTTGCTCAAGTTGGCAAAAATATAGAACTGCTGTCTGCATATTAAGGGGGTAGGACAAGCACTAATCAATTACGTAGCAGAAAAATGTGAAACATACCAAAAGTGCATGTTCCAAACTGGCATCAAGGGCAAGGATTAGACTGTCAGAGAGATACTTCACGTCTGACCAGGACCACTTGCTCTCTGTCAGCTTTTCTGGGATTGCCAATAGTGCACTCTCGGGAAGTCCACACTCCGTCAACAGATTAGGGCTCTTACCTTCATCTGACATTTCATTTAAAGATTTTCTGAGGCGCCGTGCTTCACCACTCTCTTCTAATGTCCCATCAGGCTTCATCTGAGTCACTTGCACATCAGACATCAGCTCTGACAACGTGATAATCAGCATGACTCTCAACCTTGCTGTCTGCATAAAGTAATAGAACGAACACTGCAAAAAGAAAAATAAAATCAATTGTTTCCAGAAAGCAGATCGTAGGCATTGATTGATACAATGTGGGGAGCAAGAATCTAGAAAAATAAAATCAATTGTTTCCAGAAAGCAGATCGTAAGCATTGATTGATACAATGTGGGGAGTAGAGAACCTACCCTAACAAGAATCTGGAGCCCAATCACAGCCCTTTTCCTGATGTTGTCGTTCCGGAAAACTGCAAGTCGAAGAAGATGGAAAGTAACTTGTTTCAAGAAACGATCATTCTCCCTTGCCATCAACATCGCACCATGAAGATTGAATATACTGTTAAAAACCGGAAGTAAGGCTTTCCAGAAAGCCAATGGTTGATTTCGGGAGAAGAAGCTCATAAAAATGGCTGTGACGCAATCAAGTTTTCCATAGTCTGTAGCGATACTATGAGACGCTGCCATGTTGGAAAATTTCTCAGTTATTTCCAAAACCTGAAGACTGACAGAAGCACTCAAGTTTTCTTCCCAAAGCTCCTGAAAATAATAAATTTATTAGCAAACTGAAAACACTAAAATGATTGTAAATATTGGGGGGGTGAAATTTATTGTGTTAAATAAAAAATTAGCTACGACAACAATTTTCAGTGCCAATTAAAGTCACCCATCCAATGATATTTAACAACCAAGAAACACCAAATAAAAAAAAATTACAAAAAAAATCTCCACGCAGACTTTACCAGTTTTTGTCTCAATATTGGGTGTAGAGATTCTCTAAGAGCCTGAGCAGAAGCTCCGATTCTAGAAGATTGTGCCTGAGCCAGAGCTTCTCTCAATGAATAAGGCTGGCTAGGAGAGCTTAACTGAGAATTCACTCTCTGCCACAGATAACCATTTTCAGGCGTTCCTTGAGGCTGCACAAAAAATTCAACATACATGAGGATAAACAAAATAGCAGATTCCTATCGCTTAAAGTCCAAAATATCAACAATTTGGACCATGAAGGCATGTAACTATCATACAAAATGACTCACAACTCAACTCATACAAAGATGACCTCACAATCTAAATGTAATAACAAAATACCTATAGACAACACACTGAGCATTGGTTTCTCGATATATGACCTCCCACCAAAAAAAGAAAAAAAACCTCACCCTGACTTCTTGTCTAGATGCCTCGGACAAATAATTATTGATTGCGGGAGAAAGTCGATCAGAGTATTTAGGGGAAGCAGGTGCATCTCCACCAACAGGACTGCGAGAACTAGATCCCATAAGCATGCCATCGACAGATCTTCTATGCTGTAAAGTGCATCATGAACGGTAAGAAAAATTCACAGGTTCGGGGTACAAAGATCCCAAACAGGTAAGTTAGTTGAAACAGTCGATCACATGATCAAGGGGAAAGAAATGCAACATGGTGCAACCTCAAAAAGAACTAGGCATTCCTCCATGAGTTTGAAAAATAATCTGGTCCGTGCAATGCTCTGCTGCCATGCTTTCACAAGTGATGCATCATCAAGATTTCGCACTATTTGCAAAATAACAATAAGAACTTCGCGCTTTTCAACAGCATTAAGGTTGTAAAAGACGGGCATTTCATCCAAAATCTGCATTGATCATATCACCACTGATCACTAAAATTGAGTGAACAAAGACTATTGTTGATGGAATATGTCAATTTAAGCAGCAATTATGCAAACAGAAATTCTTAATAATGAAATACAAAACAGTTTGAAAACTTGAGTAACACCATTCACCTGGCCAATAAGAGGAAAATACAGTTGTGCAATATATAGCTTATCTTCAGGCTTTTGATACCGAGCATCAAATTCGTGCTTGCACAGGAGGACAACCAAAATTCTAGCTGCCTACAGACAGAAGACCACTGGGATTGTAATGAAATAAGAATATCTAACAATAATATCATTATGCGACAAGGACACACTTACAAGGGAGGGATTATGGTATCGCAAGCCCATAAAATTTTAATTACTCCAAGATACTTGAGACTTTAAGTAAGGAAATAGATCCTTCGACATTAGGTCAATGCATCATCCATTCAAAACTTACCTTTGCTCGCAGAGATAAGTCATCATGATCCCAAGTAAGGAAAAGCTCTTGAATTAAAACAGATGAGAGGTAGTTCCTGAAACATGAATATGACTTCATCAACATATCTCAAATTGGAAAATTTCGAAGAAGTCTAATTACTATAGAAAGAGATCATTTTCAAGTAGATTTCCATGGTTAAGAGCAAGCTACTTGAGCGTTATGCAACAAGGAATCTATTTGATTGATTAATACCTATCTGAAGGGTCTCTCCCAGGCATTTCAACAAAAAGATCGTGATCACAGATAATCTGTAAAAATGTGAGTTTGCAATCATGCAGAGCAGGTTGACAAACTCCAGAAAACTTGTCCAGGTACAAGGACACCTGCAGTGGAACACACAACCAAATAAATAGCCATAAAAGAAGCAGAAATATAAATCAGAAACAAGGCCCACAGCTCGAGTTTGTTTGTACCAAAAAAAAAAAGAGCATTATTTTTTTTACTCGACTTAGAAAGCCATGATGTTTCTTTTCTCACTGTACACGCATTCTCTCTTCCTATTCTATCTTCCCTTCCTTCTGCCCTACTTACTTAGCTCAAACCTCCCGGCACAAAAAAGTAGCAACAAATCACTACAACAGAAAACAACTAGAGAAGATCATTGTTTAACAATTGAATAGAACATAATGTACCCATGGAATCCCCTTCAGTGAACAGGAATAAAATGCAATAGTATTTTAAAACATACGTGCTTACTATATAAAATAATAAGCAGAAAGCATACCAGTTCAAAAACTTGGCGAGGTTCTATAATCGACAAAAGATCATAACAGAAGAAAGCCAAACTACTGTTCAAGCGTTTTGCCAGGCTTAACCCCTTCTTACAACGCTCATGTACTTCTGTCAGCAGGCAATCATACAGCTGCATGATACATCTGAAAACACCTTCTTTAAGTTGCATAGGCGGGATATCTTCACCTGCACCATAGAAGGAACACAAATATTGACAAAAACGTGGGGGCAAAAAAAAAGGAAAGTTTCAGAACTGGAAACACGCTTTCCCTGCAACTTACCTAGTGGAAGACTATGGTAGAAAAGGCGGGTTTTTTCCAATGCCATTGACTTGACAATTAGTTCAAGAAAGAACCAAGCCATGGCTAAAACATCATCATAAACTGGTCCAACACGATAGCCTTTAGCCTGCACAACCAACCTCATAAAATTACACAAGTTTAAGGAGAAGAAAATAAAAGGCAATGAATAGAAAACATATATGATGATATTGTGACGAATAAAGATATAGCAGGAAACTCACCTTACTGCGAGCGAGGCTTCCCCAAACCGTAGAAAGTCCAGGATAAACTGGAGGCTGACGACCCCCAAAGTCATCAAAGGCATAATCAACATAGTTAACTAGAAAATGATTCCTTTCAGCATCATCAACCGACTCCTGCTGCACCCTACAGATAATCTTCCACAGACTGTCAATAAATCCAAAATAAATTTAACCAATAACTGAAATAAAAAAAAAAAAAAAAGAGGAAGAAGAAGAAGAAGAAGAATATACATTAATATATGTTCACTCTGCATCTAAAAATACATCCGAATGTCAAAAAACTTTTCTCTGTCCCAGGTAGAGAATATTTTCTTACATAAGAAATTACATCACAATTTCTGTTAAGTTCTAACCTATGTAAAAGCATAAGTTGAAATTACACACCTGGTAACAATATTAACCATTGCTCTGAAAGCTGCAACCTGAAAAACAGTGGGAAAAAAAATTTAGATGCAAGTTTACAACTGAACCTTAAGGTGAATAATCCAGAAGAAAGTTGGGGGGAAGGAAAAAAAATTAAAAAATAAAAGGCTATCTCATTACGTGCTCAATTAAAGTCATAACTACAAAAACCATGAATCTCGTAGCAGAAATTATTAATTCACGAGTCCTAAAAGAAATATACATAACCTGGAGAGTTTCTCCACCATTGCCTATCAGATGGAGAAGCATATTCAGAATTGGATGAAGAAACTGAAGCAAGGCAGTGGAATCAACATTCTTCAAACTGTTAATAGCCTGCGTACAAAATCACAATATTGAATCACACTGTTCTATAGAGCCTTAAAACTGTCTTACAAAATTTCGGTGATCCAATTCATCAACCCATCTAACATTTCCAACAAATGTATCAAAATGCATGGAGGTTAACAAAAAAGAGATGAAATCTGCATTCAGTCGATAAAAAAAGAGAAATATGACAAAGGCAAGCCTTTTCATGGATCTATGCATCTTCGGTATAATGGTTTGCAAATCTTCAGAATCACTATTCTCAATCGGGTGAACTAGAAAATTAGCTTATAAAAAATAAATCATATGCCAAACGGTAATTAAATAGAGTACACTAGGAAAGGAAACAATACCTCAAGAAGTTCAGAACCCCAAGGTGGGCTTGTTCGAAGAGTGTGCCTATCATATTCAAGGAAAAAATCTCTAATGCGTTCATTAACAGGGTACAAAGACGAACAAAGTCTTAAGCGCAATCTGAAGATATTCTTTCCATCTTCCAAATAATCCAGTCTCTCCTGTGAATGAGAATAGAAGCAATAAGATCATTCATTCCAGATAATCAAAACTAGCAAAACCGTAAGAAAATTACGCTTAAAACAATGTATCGAAATCTCAAAATGTTTCTCAAACATACTGCATACCCTGCTAGTATCCTGGAGGTAATGAGGAACCAGCTCTTTCATAATCGGTAAAGAAATCTCAGATCGCAACCTGAGAAATACCATAATCATAATGTTCTGAGCCACTATTAACCAGATAAATTGACAAGATATCAAAAAGAAAGAAAAACTGTCAAGGCCATAGATATCACTTTTCTACGAAAGAGACGGAAAGTAAGGAAGATCACTAAGGTATATACATACTGAGCATGTGTAGATAATGGAAGCGCGGCATATCCAATTACTACCTAGAAAATGCATGGGAAAGTTGGTCACTTCATTGAAGGCATCTCTAACAACCAGCCATAGAAAGGGAAACAAAAGGCAAAACTCAGGAACTATCACATGTTGGGTTGAATCTTACGGGCTTCGGAGCTTCCATTTTAGTTTGAAGATCAACATGGAAGAAAGTGAATAAAAGATGATGTGTTGGTGTCCAGGTAGCAGGCAGCGAAAGTTTAATCTCATCATGGTAACTAGCCACCCTAGCCCCAACAGCAACTTGTGTGTGAGTACATCTTTGAAGTGTTGCTCCATGCTCCCTTGGATACACAGCCTACTCAAATGAGCCAGCAGAAACGAATCAACTAAGGGAAAATTTTTTCATCATGAAAACTGGTTTTAGTATATGAAAATGATCGGGATCTACTTACCTCTAAAGGCTGTCTACGAATGTCAGTATCATCCTCCCTCAGTTCAACCCGCACAAACAAATTCCTCTTCCGACTTAAACTAACAGTCAAGGGATATACATAGAGAAAATGAAAAAGCTGCAAAAAGGGCTCGTTTCTAGTTGTAGTACGGAAGTCGAAAGCTTGGAACTGGAAGTTAACCGAGACAATCATTTAGTTAACTGAGTACATAAAGAAAGCATTAACTAAAAATTTAATCAAGATATTATATGATACCCATTATTATAAAAGTTAATGGCCTTGCCATGTTTATGCTGCATGCATTAATGAGAAAATAAAGAAATTTAAGTAAAACTCTATTACAAATAGGTAACAACAACAACTAGATAGTAGGCATACGTTTCTCAAAAGAAATGTCTTCTAAGAAGTGATAGTTTGAGTTCAAAAACATGATAAATGAAAAGGCAATGCAACAGGATCAAACTTACATCATCAGCATTGCAATCTTGACTCCTCTGAACATTTGATCCATTTCCAGCATCAAAAGGACTCCACTTAGAATGACTACCGTGGGGCCCATCTGAACCATTACTGGGGAGCTTTCCATACGAGGAATCAGTTATGCGATCCCCTGGATCAACTGACTCATTGGTCACACTACCACTTTCTGATATATTTTCCAAGTCAGCATGGTCGATTTGGTGCTTCTCAATTTCCAGTCTCAAAACACCTTTCACAGGTTTATGAATTTTACGTTTGGGATCCTACATATCAAAGGAAAAACCAACCACAATGACACCAAAAAAAAAAAAAGTAAGAACTATGAATAATAATTGTGAGGCGCACATACTGTCATTCACATGTTACCAAGCAACAGATATAGATATTCACATGTCAAAAACTGTAGATTGTCAACTCATTGTATGTCAACCAAGTACTAAATATAATTTTGAAAAGCACATTAAAGTAAAAAATGCTAAGCTGGAGATTCCGTATAATTTCAAAGCATACTCGGAAAAGGAAACAGAAAATAATGAAGAACTTACCTGAAGTGAGTCCTCAGTATAGCTTTCTTTAACTTTATTTAAGTTTGATATCTCCACTATAACAGAGCTCCCACTTGAATAACCCAACTTGCCATCTAACGTAACCTTTGCACTAGGCTCAAAAAGACCCTCATGAGAACTTGATCCAGACACACTCGGAGCAAGAGGGCTGCTTGGGGAAGCAGGCCCTCCAGAAGCTGCAGTAATGCTGTTGTCAAATAATGAAACAATAGCCCAGGCGAAGGACTCTCTGTAAGGCATTATTTGAGACCACACCTGCAGTTTTTGCCTCTCTCTCTCAGTCAAGTGAACCTGTTCAGATCAGCTAAATAAAATCAGATATGGACTAAGTTTGAAAGATACTAAACAAATACACGCGCAGTGGTATGCATAACAAACTACCCATATAAATTAAATAGCACTGTTTTGTTCTACAGTGACCATGATGGAACTAATTAACCTGATATTTATTTATTTGAGGCGCTGCTGGTGTAGGTTGCAGCACAATTAGTAATAAATCCAGATCTACATACTAATACATCCTGATGCATACAGCATACTAGCCTTCTTACACGACCAGGAACAATCAACGATAAAGCCTTTTCTCTTATTTAATAAGTTTCTCAAGCATTATGGCTATTAAGGTAAAGAAAAATATGACGGAAGCACTTAGAAAGTTTAATGATCTTCCAATTGTAGGGAAAACGGCAAGTGAGACATATTCGCAAAGTTCCATACGAGGCAAGTAGTGGACCTAGAGGTAATTATAAAATTAAGACAGGAGAACTTGGACATTCGCATACTGGCTCTTTACGAGAATAGACAGAAGGAGAAACCCCGCCTTCTTCCGTAACATGCCTCTCCAACTGAATTAGCAGACAAACCGATGCTGATGGGGCATCTAAATAAAAGATTCCACGAGAGTCCAATGAAATGTTGGCCTGAAAAAGACAAACATTAGAAGCGGTTAGTTCATAGATAAAAATTAATGCAAAAAGATGCACGAAGGAAAAGATGCTACAACAGTCTTGTAGCTTACATCCTGCGTATCAGTTGACCCCACACGGAAATAGAAATCTTCAGACAATTTTTCTCTTCTGTCCCTATTGTATAAGCATATTGTACCATAAAATGGCTCTAAAAGGGGGAGAGACATAGAGAGAGAGAGAGAGAGAGGTCAGTATTTACGTCCAGCTCAAAAGTTGCAATGAATAGCATAAGTACAACTAAGAGGGGGGAAAAGGATAGGGAATAGGAAGCCAGTCCAAATAGTACTTACCAACTACTCCTGCTTGGAAAGATAAGGACAAAACTTTAACAGAGATCTTCAATCCGCTGAAAACGCCCAGAAGAGTGGGAAAAAGGAAAATCAATCAGAATAGGGGAGGAAAGAAAAAACACAGAAAAGATGAGTATAAGTTCTACTGAGAAACAAGATTTTTGGCAATGCCATACTGAGATATAGGAGTTTCTGGAGTCCGTTGACCAAATATCATCGACCTTTCATTTTCCCAGTCAAAAGCAGGCTCATAAGCTGGTAATGGGGATTGACCAAAATGCTGCAAATATTTTTGTTGTTAAAAACTCGTCAATCCTTATGACCTTGCAAAAGTAAACCAGAAGGAAGCTAAAGAAACGATGCATATAGACCAGTACAACCTTCAAGGCATTTGATTGTGATGGGTCAGAAGCAGTAGCCTCTGGAAATTGCCGTCCTGAGGTACTTGGCACATCATCATCAGTAGTATCTTCACCCTTGGTTCGCCTTGCACTAGCAAGACGCATTTCTGTATCGGTTGAAGAAGTTTTGTAACCATAAAATCCAATACAGGATGGAAAACAAATTTTAGCGTACTCACTACTCAAACCCATCCTGTTCTTCACAATACCAAAATTCCACCAAGCACAGATTGATGGAGAGAGAAGCTAAAATCCCTCTACCGTTCTTTTTTCCTAAAGGTTTCTTAGAACTACACTCATCTAGTTTCTTTTTGTTTTTCATTTGTACTTGCAAACACTACAATTCCGACGCATAAGCCTGTAATTCAGACTTCAAAAATATTTTTTTTTCCAAATCCAATTGGTACATTCCCAAACAAATAAACTGAACAAAATTCATGGTCCACAACTAAATTATCCCACAACATAATTTCCTTCTCTACCCCATATTTACCAATAGTAAAGATACTCTTTAGTTACAAAATATAGATCATAGACTTAAGCGAAGAATGGGTTTTAAGCCAAATGCCATAATTTCCAAGCAAGTCGAGTATAATTCATAAACTACTGAATTATAATATAAAAATAAAAGAAAATAAGCTTCTTTCACAGAAATCAAAATGTACTTGAAGAATCAAAGAAAAAGAAGAAGAAAGGGGATTTTTACCAGTCTCGATATCAGTATCAGGACCTTCATAAATCTGGTTCTGGAACGACACAGGGCCGACACTCTCGTAATGGCCGTACTTGTTCTCGTCCTTCACCAAGTCCGCCGTGTAGCACTGAACCAGCTCCTTCAGATGCGGCCATTGCTCCAAATTCTCCTCAAACTTCAAAACCCAAAAAAAAGAAAAAATCAAAAAAAGGCGCAATTTTTACAGTTTCTCCGGCGAATCGGTCGGCATTACCTTGTTGTGCCATTTGGCGGCGGCCGGAGCAGCGTCCCGGCGGGGCCGGAGGTGCAGCATTGCAGATCTAGGGTTTCGCCTCTGCGAAAAACGAAGAAGAAGAAGAAGAAGAAAGTGTTTTGAGTTTGGGTTTTTGTGGAGAAAGTAGAAATAATGGTGAAATGGAGTTGAAGAGAGACAGAGAAGAAAGGGAATGGAATTAAGTGGGATATTTGGTAGATCTAACTAAACCCAAAATGGAAGCAAAAAAAAAAAAATGGACAAAAAAAAGTAGAGAGAGAGAGCGAGAGGAGAGAGAAGTAGTTACAGAGCAAAGTCTTGTGAGCTGAGTTAAGGACTGTACACACAAGTCAAAGTGGAGTCCAAAGAAGGCAAAAAAAAATAAAAATAAAAGGGAACCAAAAACCCGGCAATTTTGTAAAAATTGAAAAAAAAAAAATGTAATAGTTATAATATTGACCTTTTGTCCAAGTGTGGTTGTTTTTTTATTTTTTCAATTCGAATTCGAACCCCAAGGTCTCGGGTCTTAAAATGAAAAGTGCAGTTCTTTTTTCTTTTCTTTTTTTTTTTACATGTATATGTTTTTTTTTTTTAATGGGATACTTACATTTTTTTTTTTTTTTGCTTCTAAGAAAAGCAATTTTTTTGCTTTTAAGTACTGTTACTTTCCTCTTTTTTAATTATCTTTTTTGGGGTATACTTTTTGGGTTCTGACCTAATACACCTTCCAAGTAAAGCTACAGCTCAGCAGCATGGATCTCCAACGTTCGTTAATGCGTAGCTAGCCATATTGTTTTGGTTTTTTTTTTTTTTATCTTTTTACTCTCCTGTTAATTATTACTATAAAAATGTTTGTTGAAAAAATAATGGTTCAAATTCAAACAATTTATTGGGTGAAATAGTTTATTCAACATATTTAAAATCATTAACTGTATGTGTTTGCTTAAAAAAGGGAAAAATATATATATAACTGTTTGTATGTGTATTTTGCTTGTAATGAGTGTGGAAAATAGTGGTTCCAATGGCGATTCCATAACCATTGCACACCAAAAGAAAATATATTACCACTACATATTTTATAAGGAGTTTAGAATAAAAAATGTGATAACCATACCATTTATGTGTATTTTGTTTGTAATGGGTTTGGAAAATAATGGTTCCAATTACATGATCATTTTCCACCAAAAAATAAATATTACCCCAAAATATTTTATAAGGAATTTAGAATTAAAACGTAACACCAGTATCATTATCAATATCTTTTTTTTTCTTTTTAGAAAATATCTATATGGTTGTGTCATACATAAAATATTAATCTTTATTGTATATTTTTCTGTAAATTACTTGGTTGTTCCTATTTTTATTTTTTGAAATTGTGAATTGGTCCTCAATCCTTTTGTGTAGTTAAAAGCTCTTGAAATCTTTTTTAAAAATAAAATGTTTTTTAATGAACCGACGTTAATAATTTAACAGAAAGTATCATGTTAAGGCATACATAATTTATTATTTAAGGGTAATTAAGATTAAAAAATAATACATAATTCAACTTACATGTATCACATGTATTTATTTTATCTAATTTTTAACTTCTATTAATAATTCGTACCTTTTTATTTTTGAAAAATATCAAAAAGTTATAAAAAAAATGTTGCAGGTATAATCAAGTGGTAATACAATCTGACTCTATTTAGAGGTGTAGAATTTAAATGTCCCAGCTCAAGTTCAAAAAAAATATTTAAAAAATTAATTAAAAATAATAAGGAGAGAGACGGGGGCAAAAAAATTCAAACTGTCCCACCCTCAAGTTGCAGGCATAGTTAAACAGTAATATCACACCTGATTTAGTTAGAGGTGCATAATTCAAATCATCCCACCTCAAGTAAAAAAAAAAAAAAAATTAAAAAAATTAAATAAAAATAGTAAGGAGAGAGCCGGGGGCAAAAAATAGTGTTCAATTAGGGTCAGCCCGCTGGGCCATATCGGATTCGAGTAGCACCGGCCCGTTATCCTTCAACTGCCGAGAGCGGGAGGTAGTCGCTGTTCTGTGAAGCCGCCTCCCGCGGTACCCTCCTCTCTAGGAGCCGAGTGATCCGGACCTTCGCCCAATTCACACAGCCCAAAGCTCAGCTTGGAACGGCCGGGCCGGTAAAGAGCCACCTCTAGATCTGGTCCAGGTGAGTTGAACCAACGGCCCACTATTTTAGGCCCCTGCTTGGGTCACAGGCCCACGTTGCTTAGCCGGCGAGAGCGAGAAAATGACTCATGCTGTTTTCTTAAGAATACCTCATGGCTTGTCTTTTGTCGATACGGGACATTTGAAATAACACCATAGTGCTTCCAAGTGCAAATTACGTTGAAAACTATTGTGTCCTTGAAAACCACTTTTATGAACTTTGTAGTTTTGTGTTATAGAGGAAGAATTCAAATTCTTTGTAAAAGTTGCTGTCCTTGGAAATATTGGTTGCTGAACTAGGCATGATGATAAGCTTTTAATCTTACTCTTGAAACACCAAGAAAACTTTGAAGGAAAAAATCACGGTCTATTTTAACTTTTATTCATAGAAATAGTGAGTCGCTGAAGCATCTTAATGATAATAATTTATACGTTTTTTGTATTCAAACTTAAATACGAATAAACTCAAATATCAACTGTCCATAATACTTTTTTAGTCACCCAATAAAAGTTCAACACGAATTATATGGTGCTTTGTGAGAATCATCGTATTGAAGGAAGTTGAATAATATAGCAAAAATATAGTTTGTCCTCAGCAATGAAGTTGAAGTTGGTACCAGAGCTTTTTTTCTACACAAAGATACAAACACTAACAAAGAATTAAAATTTATATACGATATATGAGCCGAATATCTTGCAATGTATCCATGTAGTTCTTTGAGATAAATAGGAAACCCGAACTTCGTGGGTTAGCACTTTATGCTAGTCATAACGAGATTATGGAAAATGTTTTGCCATTTTTTCTAATTATTTGATTTGGGATAGAGAGACCAGCATTGACATTAGACTGATTTCAGCATTGTCTCCTTACTTATGATTATTTAAGATAATAATTGTTAGTCTAATCTAAGTTGCAGAAGACTAATTAAATGTTTTGAAATGACATAACAATATAAATTATTTCTTGAAGAAGTTGTAGAGAGCTTACTCTCTTTAGGTGGTTTCCCATAATTCCTCCATCTAGTTTGGATCAAGGGTTAACTGCACTTACACTCCTATAGTGGTGATATAACAAAAATACCTTCTTGACTGATTCATTTACATTAATACCTCTGACCTCAACTTTGTTAGTTTTAATCCAAAATGACTAAAATGTCTTGTCAGTTATCATAGTCATTGATTTATATAAGCTACAGTTTTACGTTAGTTTAAAATGAAATATAAACATTTTGTTTTGATGGTTGAAAGCTAAGACATAGACAAATAAAAATATTTAAAACTTCAAATAAAAAAATAGCTATATATATATGTATATATATATTAAATAACTTGATTCATAAGTATGGAATACCAAAACGTTATTGTTCATTTCCAGTTCTTGGTAATTCTTTCTCATTTAATTTAGCTAATTTGGCCTTTGAATTTATATGAATCTTCAAAAATGAATATTCTTGCTGGTATTCAATTTATGTTATGCCAAATATCATCATCACTAGCTTCATCCTTTTCTCTCCTTGGTTCTCTTCCATCGCTACACAAGCAAATATGTGTATATATATTATATGTATATAAAGAAAACAAAAGTAAAAGGACTACAAACCAAGTGCGAAGCTTGAATGATAGCTTCTTCAATAAAGCGGTTTATATTTCAAGAATATTGTCCATTAGTGCGGGAATCTCGGCTTTGGGAAGTTAACTTTTGGCTTTTTGTAGGCAAATATATGTTAAGAAATTATAAGCACATGTCTCTTTAATAAGATGTCGGAAAACAAAGTTTTAATTACATTTGTTTGGCCCTCATTCCACGTTACCAAAGCACGTTAGAAAATTCACCCGCTAACGTTACAATTTACAGTAAGCTCTCCACCCAAAAACAGTGTTATTATATTCTATGTGGAAAATGCGTGACAGCTCAATTAGAGATTAAAAAAAAAAAAAAAAAACTAATCAAGATCAGTAAAGAGCTAGTCCATTGAACTTGAGAAAGCACTGCAACCAGTAATCTCACATTGCTTCAGTTGTTTCGAAAAGAGAGCTTCCGTTTCATTGATCTATTTGATTCTTCAATCCCCCAACGATGGCCCTGGAGTTGGTGAGTTCAGCTTTTCTCTCTCCTTTCATGGGAGTCTTGTTTGATCGGCTGTCCTCTCAAGAATTCATCAACTTGTTCCGTGGAAAGACACCCATCGTCAATCAGCTTGAGGAGCTGAACATTCTGCTGTTGTCAGCTGATAAGTTGCTCGATGATGCTGAGGCGAAGCTGATCGGAGATCCGAAGGTAAGAACTGGCTTGATGAGCTTAAAGATGTCATTTATGTAGCAGGCGAGCTGATCGATAAGGTCGACAATGAAGATTTGCGATGCAAGTTGGAAGGTGAATCGGGAACTGGCATGAGTAAGGTACTGTCGAAACTCATCCCATCTTCCTTCAACGCGTTTGACAACGCTGTAAGATCTGAGATGCAGGAGATCCTCCGTCGGTTGAAGTTTCTTATGGACCAAAGAGAGGTTCTTGGTTTGCAAGAAACTCGTGAAAAGAAACACTTGAATAGGTTACCTCCTCCCTTAGTTGAAGAATGTGATGTTTATGGGAGAGACTCTGTTAAACAAGCCATTGTTGAGTCATTGCTTTCGGATGATGCCGGTGGCTCTAATGTCTCTGTGATTCCCGTTGTTGGGATTGGTGGGATTGGCAAAACCACCCTTGCTCAGCTTGTCTATGATGATCCCAAAGTGAAGGAACATTTTGATAAGCTTAGAGTATGGGTCACCGTATCCGCCGAATTCGATCATTTTCGAATACAAAAACAATTTTTGAGAAGGTACTTCTCAAAATTGCAGCACTCTGGACCCACAAGAAGTTCGTTTCAGATTAAAGGAGGCTTTAGCAGGAAAGAAATTTCTTCTTGTTCTCGATGACGTTTGGAACGAGAGTTATGCTGAATGGGATGTTCTGAGGAGTTCTTTAATGTCTGGCAGGCGTGGAAGTAAGATTATCGTGACAACACGAAGCAAAGCTGTTGCATCCATCATGGCCCCTCAACAACCTCATTACCTGTCAGAATTATCGGAGGAAGATTGTTGGCGTGTGTTTAGAAAACATGCCTTCAACATCAATGAGAACTTGGAAGGGTACTCAGATTTTCAAGAGATTGGCAGGAAAATTGTTAAAAAGTGCAAGGGTCATCCTTTGGCAGTAAAATCTCTGGCCGGCGTCTTGCATTCTGAACGGAGTCTGAGGAAATGGAAGGAGATACTAAACAGCAACACGTGGAAGTTGAACGGAAATGGGAGTAACGACGTTCTTCCTGCTCTCTGGTTAAGCTATTACTATCTACCTTCTTACTTAAAGAGGTGCTTCGCTTATTGCTCAGTCTTTCCCAAAGATCACCGTTTTCAAAGAAAAGAAATGATTCTGTTGTGGATGGCAGAAGGTTTTCTACAACCTGAGACTACAAGAAATAAAGTTGAAGATGTTGGGGAGCAGTTCTTTGAGGGTCTAATATGTAGGTCGCTCTTACAAAGATCAAAGGTGTATGAATCATGTTTTATCATGCATGATCTTGTTCATGATCTAGCTATGCATGTGTCAGGCGAATTCTGTTTTCGCTTGGATGAAGACAAACTACTCTTGCATGATATTGCAATTAAGACTCGTCAGTTCTCATGCAACTTAGCAGATGATGACTCGAAGAAATTTGAATGTGTATCTAAAGCTGAACGTTTACACACTTTCATCCAATTGCAAGAACCATTCTCGAGGGGGCCTGCAGATTACTTGAAACTGCTAACAACAATTGGATGCTTGAGAGTGTTGTCCTTGTGTGGGTTTCATATAAAAGAGTTACCTGATTCAATTGGAAATCTGAAGAATCTAAGGTATTTGAAATTGAATTGCACTGCTGTTGTCACATTACCTGATTCAATTTGTTCTCTTTACAATTTACAGTCATTGATCTTAAGGCACTGTAGTAATCTTGCTCAATTTCCAGTCAATATTGGAAGGCTAATCAATTTGCGGCATCTTGACTTTCTTGGATGCTCAAATCTTAGATCCATATGTTGGCCTCACGAAACGGAACAGTTTCTTGGTTCAATGATCAATTTGAAGCAACTAATATATTTGAACATATCTGGGACCGGAATTGCAAAATTACCTGATTCCATTTGTTCTCTTTACAATTTGAAGACATTGGTCGTATCAAATTTTACTCGGCTGCCTGCCAGCCTGCGAAGCAACTCGAGTTATGTTTACACTCCTTGCTCTTTGAAAGAAATGCCACTGCAAATGGGAAACTTGAAAGACTTGGAAGAATTAAGTGATTTTGTTGTCAACAAGTATGGTGGTTCCAACATTAAAGAACTAGGTGAGCTTCAACAGTTGTGCGGAACACTTGGAATTTTAGGGCTTGAGAATGTCAGGAACATTGAAGATGCTGTGAAGGCCAATTTGAAGGATAAGAAGAAGCTAAATGTGCTAAACTTGCGATGGAAGGGTGACACTGATGATTCAATAAAGGAAAGAGATCTGCTTCAAGCACTCCAACCTCCAACAAATTTGGGGGAAATTATTATCTCTGGATACGGAGGTACAAGTTTTCCGCTTTGGGTTGGAAGTTGTTCTTTTTCAAAAATGGTGTCGATGGAACTGAGAAGCTGTCGAAACTGTTGCTCTTTGCCACCACTTGGGAAGTTACCTTTTCTGAAGGAGCTTAGGATTGACTTTTTTCATGCAGTGGAGACTATAGGTGATGAGTTTTATGGTTGTGATTCACCATTCAGATCATTAGAAATGTTGAGATTTGAAAACATGCCAGAATGGAACAAGTGGTCATTTGTTGAAGGTATCAAAGATGGAGCTTTTCCTCGTCTCAAGACGCTTTACTTGATCAATTGCCCAAAGCTTTCAGGGGGTTTACCCATTAGTAGCCACACGATAGAAACTCTCACCATCGAAAAATGTGGCAAATTAGAGATTCCTGTAATCCACCACGTTTATGTGTTGCTTCGAAATTTGACAATCAAAAGTTCTCAATCTATCAAGTGTTTTCCATTGGAGTACGACCCAAAGCTTAACAACCTTGATTTGTGTGATTGCGAGAGTTTGGAATCCCTTACATTTCAGGAAGAACCTCTCCCTGTACACCAGTTTCTCCATTACATGTCGATATCTGGTTTGCCAAAGCTTGTATCATTTCCAAAAGGAGGATTGCCTGCCCCCAACTTGAAATATCTTTCGATCTCGCGATGCGAGAATTTGAGGTCATTGCCTGAACAGATGCACGTGCTCCTTCCAACTCTTGAGAGTCTCGACGTCATGGATTGTCCAGAAATAAAATCATTTCCTGAAGGGGGATTGCCCTCAAATCTTAAAACTCTGAAAATTCGAGGATGCGAGAATTTGAGGTCATTGCCCGAACAGAAGCACATGCTCCTTCCGACTCTTGAGAGTCTCAACGTCATAGATTGTCCAGAAATAAAATCATCTCCTGAAGGGGGATTGCCCTCAAATCTTAAAACTCTGGAAATTCGAGGATGCGAGAATTTGAGGTCATTGCCCGAACAGATACACGTGCTCTTTCCAATTCTTGAAAGTCTCGTCGTCAATGATTGTCCAGAAATAAAATCTTTTCCTGAAGGGGGATTACCCTCAAATCTTAAAACTCTTCAAATTCAAGGATGCAAGAATTTGAGATCATTGCCCGAACAGATGCACGTGCTCCTTCCGACTCTTAGGGGTCTCATCGTCAATGATTGTCCAGAAATAAAATCATTTCCCGAAGGGGGATTGGCCTCAAATCTTCAAACTCTGGAAATTCGAGGATGCGAGGAGCTCGTCTCAAGATGTGTGCATTGGGATCTGCGAAGACTCACGTCTCTTGAATCATTGTCGGTTGGTGGCTGTAAAGACGTGTTGGACTCATTTCCTCCAGATGGGTTGCTTCCGTCCTCAGTGACTTCTTTCTCCATTTGGGATTTTCCACAACTCAAAGCCCTGAACAGCAACGCCTTTCAAGGCCTCACCTGGCTTGAAATTCAATGCTGCCCTGAGCTCCAGTGCTTGCCTGAAGAAAGCTTACTCAATTCTCTTGAATATTTGAATATAATGGAATGTCCATTGCTGGAACAGCATTACCGAAAAGAGATAGGGGAGGGTTGGCCCAAGATTTCTCACATCCCTGAGGTGTGGATTGGAGCCAATGCTACATGGTGAGCATTCTACACTTTCCTTACACAATTTTAAGATGCTTCTGATTTTAAAATGTTCGTGAAAAATACATAAATAAATCTTATTGATATCTATAAAAATAAAATAAAAAGAATGATCAATATAGGAATTATAATTTTATTATACGACGTTGGAGAAGATGATATAAAAACATAACGACAGAATTATGGTCCACGTTTATTTTCTCTGAGTTATGGACAAAACGAATCTGTATTGTCCTTGATTTGTTTCGTTGATTCTTTTTAATAATCTTCATGCTGAATTCCAACATCATTTATTTTGTGTCTGCTCTTCAAATTTACCAGGGTATGTATATCTCTGTCTCTTTGGTATTCACTTGAAGTGTATTCCATTCCTGCAGGGCTGATGAGTCGGATACTGAGTGATTGGTATATCTCAGGCACTTTGCACAATAGACACCAACAAAGAAAACATCATGAAGAAGGTTAGTCCCCTGCTTTACCCAAATTGGGAGAGGTTCTAATTATATAGTTACAATAATTTGCTAACCACGTTTTTCCAATTTTATATTTACATTTCATTTTGCACATTTTATTTTGTTTTGAGCTCTATGCTATTTTCATTTGGCCATCTTCATCTTGTTCATATAGTCTTTTTTTCCCCCACTAAATGAAGCAGACTTAAAGATAGCAAAGTGCTCTTTCACACCGGAAGGATAGAACTCACGCCACGTCTCTATTTCTTGTGTTTTGGAGGCGCGTTATGCTGTATTAAGTGTGCCTAAGTGACAGGACTTGAGCAATGTTGATAATCTTACTAGGATTTTCGCCACTGGACCTACTTTGTTCCCTTTATGCTAACTTCGTCTTCACATTAACGATTACACTGCAGTTGTTCCTGAATAATGATGTACTTCATATTGCCAAAAAAGCTCCAAAAATAGTGTCGGATCTGTTATGAGGTGGGCATAATGATTGGTGGAGTTCCAAGTCAGTATTGAAGCTGCAAAAATACACAAATTCAGTTGTTGGAGCTTTGGAAAGTTTTCAGACTTCAGTTTTAACCATTCTCTCTCAACCCAAGTGCATCTCAGCTATTCTGTGAGATCTTGTTACGGTTTTGGTTTCAGTTTCATGTGTATAGATAGACATAATATGGATGAGAGAAACACTTACTGTAGTTTGAGTGATTTTAGATCAGTTTTCTATTTGGCTTGAGTGAAAATACTTAAAAAGTCAGAGAGGCTTTTTTAAGAGAGCTATGAGGGTGTAAATCTCTTTCTCCGTTAGTGAACTTTGCAAGCGGTTTCAGTCCCGAGGATGTAGGAGTTCATATGCTCCGAACCTCGTTAAAATCTTGGTGTGATTCTTTGTAATTTTCTCTGCAAAAATTCTTTGTCCGTTTGATTACTGTTTATACTGCTTTGCATTTCTGGTTTTTTGTGTGTTTATGTTTGCAGGTATTGCTATTGTGTATGGTTCATGGCTAAAACTGGTCGTTTGGCAACAGGGAAAATGTCTGTAATTTCTGTGGACATTTTGTTGGTGAATAATACCCTGGTTGTTATTTCATCATGTGATTACTCTCTTGTACATGATTAGAAAAAAGACAGTCCAATATGCAGGCTAGATTACTAAATAAGCTAATAACTTGCAATATATGATTTAGCTTTGCTTCTTTTTTTTTCTTTTTTTTTTAACTTGTTTTATTATTATTTTTATTATCGATTTACTTGTTTTTGAAGTTAATAATAATGTGTTTTTTGTCGTTTGTTCTCCAACTGAGAAAACAACAAGACAATGGCATCAGAAGGACGTAAATCTTCTTCCAGTTTGTTCTGTGAATTAGAATAAAGTAACAGGATGTGAAAGAAACGACATTAACTAAGGCGTTCGGCATCAACTAGAAACGACAAAATCTCTCTTCAAACGACAGAAAAATGCAAAATATAGTGTTTCGATTGGGGTCAGCCCACTGGGCCATGCTGGATCCAAGTAGCACCGTACCCGAAAATGGAATGTTGATTTTTTAAAAAATTTGAAATGTCGGATGATAAGTTAGTTTTAGACTAACTAATTGGGTACTTTTAACTCATTATTTTGTTGGTTTTCAATTTGTTTTTAGGTTCTTTCACTTCGTTTTACTCTCTTTTGTAGGATTTAGGTAAAAAGATGGATTCATTGATTTTCGGCGTGATTGGAGCTAAAATGGAGCATTTGGGATGCTTTGGTGTGAAGATTGAGTTTTGAAGAGCATTGGGTGCCTACGCATCAATTTTATGGGGCCTAGGCGCTTGAATTAAAGTTTTTCAATACAAAAACCCGAGAGTATAAGGCCTAGGCGTTGTTTCAGTAGCGCCTAGGTGCCAAAAGAGATTTCCGTCATCCCAGTTTAGGGCCTAGGCGCAGAAAAAAGAGGGCCTAGGCGCCAAAGCGGGATTACACAAGATTCGTTTTGATTCTCCAATTTTGAAATTTAAATTTCAAATATTTCGATCCTTGGTTATAAATAGAATCTTTTTAGGGTTCCAAAGGGAGAATTTTCACAGAAAATAGAGAGGAGAAAAAGGAGAGGAAAGCAATTGGTGACTTGGAGAAGAAGATTAGCAATTCCGGAGACGGATCGCAACAATTCCGATTCATAAATCAATTCTTTTCCTTTTCTCATCATGTTTAGAACATTATTTAGGATATTGTTTAGTTTCATTATGAACTAAATTTCTTTTTCTAGGGCTACGATGTAGCCGGATTATGATTGTTCAAATTCACTTTGGTTTAATTCAATTTTGATATTTATTCATATCTATGCTGAGTGTTTAATCTATTCTTAATGCTTGTGAAAGTGTGTGCGCCCTTTCCCATTGATTTGTGATTCAATTTGAGACTGAGAAGTGATAGTTGAATTAGACTTTGATTAAATACCATGAGATTGTCGTAGGATAGATATATCTATGAGGCTTGTGTGATACTATAAATTTCTTATTCTTAATAAATCATAATAGGTTTAGAGTTTGAGACCGAGAGGTGAAAACTGGCTTGTTGTGGTAGTTTACTAATGCTTGAGAAAGATTAGTGATTACATTAGAGAAGTTTGTCTTCAGTATAGGAATAAACAGTGGTTGATTAAACTTGGTGGTTTGATCAGGATTAATTCGGTGAAATCGGAAACCCTAGATATCCTAATAAATTGAAATTCTCCTTGCTAAATTTTGCGTTGTGTTTATTTTAATTTTATTTTATTTTATTGCGTCTTACAAATTCATTGTTTAAATAAAATTAGGATTAAAGTAATTCGGTAATTAGTAGTATATAGTCCTTGTTGGGAACGATATCTTTTCATCACTTTATTACTTGAACCGGCTCGTACACTTACGAAAATTACCTACCATCGGACATTACCATTGTAATTGTCTCCTATCCTTTATCAATCAAAGTTATTTTTTAATAGGAAAAATATGTGGTAGAGACCCTATGAGGGTCTCTACCAGTATGGACTTTTTTTGGACCGTTAAGATTTAATCGAACGGTTCAAATATTGATGATGTATGATATTTATCATATACCTAACCTCACACAATCATTCCCACCTAAACTCTTCTCCGTCGCCGGTGATCTTTCCGCCACCGGCGATGGATGCCGGTGACTCATTCCCGACGCCAGCGATCCAACTCCGGCCACCTCCGGCCCCCAGCCCCGGACGCCGGCCGTCGCCGCCGGCGATCCCATTTTCTCTCTCTTCCCCTTTCTCTCTCTCTCTTCCCCTCTCTCTCTTCCCCTTTCTCTCTCTTCCCCTCCTTCCAGCCGGCCCCCACCCCCGGCTTGCCCCTACCCCCGGCCGCCACCCTCCCCCTACCGGCACCCCCCCCGACGACCCCCCTCTCTCTTCCCCTTTCTCTCTCTTCTTTTCTCTCTCTTTCTTCCCCCTTCTCTCTCTTCCCCTCCCTCCCGCCAGCCCCCACCCCCCACCCCCGGCCCCCGGCCCCCGGCCCCGCCCCCCTCCCCCGGCCTCCCCCCACCCCCGACGACCCCATCCCCCAGGCCGCCACCCTCCCCGGCCCCCATTCTCTCTCACGATTTCGCGAAATCGTGAAATCACGAGAGAGAAGGGGGGGCCGGGGAGGGTGGCGGCTGGGGGAGGGGGGTCGTCGGGGTGGGGGAGGCCGAGGGAGGGGGGCAAGGCCGGGGGGCTGGCTGGGGGCCGGGGGTGGGGGCCGGCTGGGGGGAGGGGAAGAGAGAGAGAGAATAGAAGAGAGAGAAAGGGGAAGAGAGAGGGGGGTCGTCGGGGGGGTGCCGGGGGAGGGTGGCGGCCAGGGGAGGGAGGCGGCCGGCGGTGGGGGGAGGCCAGAGGTGGGGGCCGACGGGAGGGAGGGGAAGAGAGAGAAAGGGGAAGAGAGAGAGAAGAGAGAGAAAATGGTGTCGCCGGCGGCTGGCGGCGACGACCGACGTCCGGGACTGGGAGTCGGAGTGGCCGGAGTTGGGTCGTCGGCATCGGGGATGAGTCGCCGGCAGCCGTGGCCGGTGGCGAGAAGATCGCCGGCGATGGAGAAGAGTTTAAGTGGGAATGATTGTTTGAGGTTAGGTGTATGATAAATATCGTATACTATTAATATTTGAATCGTTCGATTAAATCTTAATAGTCCAAAAAATGGCTCGACTGGTAGTGACCCTCAGAGGGTCTCTACCACAAACATATCCTTTTTAATATTTCCAATACTAGTTATTAAAAAAGGGCATGGTTGTGGTAGAGACCCTCTGAGGGTCACTACCGGTAGAGCCCTTTTTTGGACCGTTAAGATTTAATCAAACGGTTCAAATATTAATGGTGTACGATATTTATCATACACCTAACCTCACACAATCATTCCCACCTAAACTCTTCTACATCGCTGGCGACGGACGCCGGCGACTCATCCCCGACGCCGGCGACCCAACTCCGGTCACTCCGGCCCCTAGCCCCGGACGCCGGCTCTCGCCGCCGGCGATCCCATTTTCTCTCTCTTCCCCTTTCTCTCTCTTCTCTCTCTCTCTTCCCCTTTCTCTCTCTTCCCCTCCTCCCGCCGGCCCCACCCCCGGCCTCCCCCCACCCCCGGTCGCCTCCCTCCCCGGCCGCCACCCTCCCCCGGCACCCCCCCGACGACCCCCCCTCTCTCTTCCCCTTTCTCTCTGTTCTCTTCTCTCTCTTCCCCTCCCTCCCGCCGGCCCCCACCCCCGGCCTCCCCCACCCCCGGCCGCCACCCTCCCCCGGCCGGCACCCCCCCCGAGGACCCGCCCTCTCTCTTCCCCTTTCTCTCTCTTCTCTTCTCTTCTCTCTCTCTCTTCCTCTTTCTCTCTCTTCTCTTCTCTCACTCTCTTCCTCCTTCTCTCTCTTCCCCTCCCTCCCCCACCCCCAGCCCCAGCCAGTGCCCGGCCCCGCCCCTCCCCCGGCCTCCCCCACCCCCGACGACCCCCCTCCCCCGGCCGCCACCCTCCCCGGCCCCCCCTTCTCTATCGCGATTTCGCGAAATCACGAGAGAGAAGGGGGGCCGGGGAGGGTGGCGGCCGGGGGAGGGGGTCGTCGTGGGTGGGGGAGGCCGGGGAGGGGGGCGGGGCCGGGGCACTGGTTGGGGGCTGGGGTGGGGGCCGGCCGGGAGGGAGGGGAAGAGAGAGAAAGGAGGAAGAGAGAGAGAGAAGAGAAGAGAGAGAAAGAGGAAGAGAGAGAGAGAAGAGAAGAGAGAGAAAGGGAAGAGAGAGCGCGGGTCGTCGGGGGGGGGTGCCGGCCGGGGGAGGGTGGCGGCCGGGGGTGGGGGTGGGGGGAGGCCGGGGGTGGTGGCCGGCGGGAGGGAGGGGAAGAGAGAGAAAGGGGAAGAGAGAGAGGGGAAGAAAGAGAGAGAAAGGAGAAGAGAGAGAAAATAATAAAAAATATTAGATAAAAAAAAAACTTTCGATGATTAAAAAAAAAAAAAAGGTCATAACCATATTGACCGGATGGTCATAATGGTTATGACCTTTACTATTTAATATGTCAAAATGTTATCAAAAAAAAAAAAAAAAAACTTTCACTGGATTTATAAAAAAAAAAAAAAAAGGTCATAACCATATTGACCGGATGGTCATAATGGTTATGACCTTTACTATTTAATAGGCCAAAAATGTTATCTTAAAAAAAAAAAAAAACATTTCGCTGGATTTATTAAAAAAAAAAAAAAAAGGTCATAACCATATTGACCGGATGGTCATAATGGTTATGACCTTTACTATTTAATAGGCCAAAAATGTTATCTTAAAAAAAAAAAAAAAAAAACTTTCACTGGATTTATAAAAAAAAAAAAAAAAGGTCATAACCATATTGACCGGATGGTCATAATGGTTATGACCTTTACTATTTAATAGGCCAAAAATGTTATCTTAAAAAAAAAAAAAACATTTCGCTGGATTTATTAAAAAAAAAAAAAAAAGGTCATAACCATATTGACCGGATGGTCATAATGGTTATGACCTTTACTATTTAAATTTTGAAAAAGTTATTTGGGCCATGCGAGGTAGAGAGATTTTGAGTGTGTAGGAGATGAGGGTAAACCAGTAATTTGATATACATTAAATGCTACTGGGCCCCACATTAAGTGCTGAAATTGAAGGTTTCAAAAAGTGGTGATATTTTTAATATTATTTATTTCAGAAGTGCTAAAAGTAAAATTAACCCAAATATTATGCTATCATGGTTTACAGAAAGGGTTCTTACAATTAACTTATTATTTATAAATATAACTTATATAGATGAGTAAAAAAGAGTGTACCTTTCGTTGGCCTTTGCTTAAGAGAATTGAAAATAAGAAAAAAAAAATATAATAATAATAATAATAATAATGGATTAACAAAATCAGGAGGATATTAACTAAAATAATATTGGAGGACAACTAAAATTATCTAGTTGATGATGATTAGGACCCAAGTAATTTTTCATTAACACGTTTTAATTAGAAAATTTATTTATAAAAAATCCCATCAGTGAAGTGAAATTTTTTTTTCAAAGACTATATTCTTCATCAAACGAATTTACTACTTTTATATTGAAAGATTAATACAAAATTATGAGTCAACTGAAATTAGGTCATATGACAATTTTTGAAGTCTTATATTAAAAATGATCGAATTATTAAATTATCAATTTATCATAGTCAATTAAATTCGGATAATGATTAACAGTTAACGACTTATATATTTAGGGATGAAGGGATTGAAGGCTTAGAGAGTTTAAGCCCCCTCAAATTTTTCCTTTTCTTTCTTTTTTTTAATTCCCAAAAGAGCCAAAATTTTGAATAAAATTTCATAGTCGTTCTTTCTTGAAAATGAAAATTTTGATTATGAGACTCATTAATTATCCATTATATAGTTATTAACCCCTCCTTAATAAAAATTTATGATTTCGTAATTTTATATATGGAACAATTAGTAATTGATCATATCATAAGTGGTCAACCACTTATTTATATGTTTAAGAAAACGATAATGTTTCTTATTTAACAAATTAGGGATATTTAAAAAAAAAAAAAAGTTAAAAAACCCACTTTCCCTCATATATCCCTGAAGTTCAGGGCGTGAACTAAATCAACAAACTAGAATCACCAACTTACAATAACAACTCATCTACCAACTATATTAGTGATAAAATTCTAGTTATTTTTGTTTCATAAGTAATTTTATAATTATCTTATTTTACATGCAGTTTTTTTTTGTTAGTAGTCCTCGTAATCATAAATAAATTCTTATAAATTTAATGATAATTTTACACTTAACTCTACAGTAAAATTGTATGACAATAAAAATAACACAATCACTTTTTTTTTTCACTTGCAATTTTTGCTCCATATAGAAATGAAAATCCAAAAGAAACAAAAATGGATGAACAAAAGGCAAATAGTGGCCAAGAGGACCCAAATCAAACCAACGTAAAGAGGACTCTTGTTCTATTGTTTTATTTCCTTTCTTAACAATTGTTCACTTATTAATATTTTGATAATTTATCAATTTATTTAAAATTTTTTGATACTTAATATTTTTTATATATGTAAATTTTAAATTAAGATAATTTATCTTAAAATTATTGAAGAACTATAAAAAAATTCAAAGACAGCATATCTCAATTGTAGTTAGATACACTTTCAACTTTTACTCGTAGAAATTGTAAGTTGTCGAAGCATCATAATGATAATAACCTGTACGTTTTTTGTGTTTAAACTTAAATACAAATAAACTCAAATATCTAAAGTCCATAATATTTTTCTAGTCAGCCCGATAGAAGTTCGACAAGAGTTATATGGTGCTTTGTGAGAATCATAATACTAAAGGAAGTTGAATAATATAGCAAAAATATAGTTTGTCCTCAGCAATGAAGTTACAGGTGGTACCAGAGGTTTTTTTCTACACAAAGATACAAACACTAATAAAGAACTAAAATTTATATACGATATATGACTCGAATATCTTGCAATGTATCCATGTAGTATTTTGAGATAAATAGGAAACCCGAACTTTATGGGTTAGCACTTAATGCTAGTCATAAAGATTATGGAAAATGTTTTACCAATTTTTATTTCTAATTATTTGATTTGGGATAGAGAGATCAGCATGGACATTAGACTGATTTCAGCATTGTTTCCTTACTTATGATTATTTAAGATAATAATTGTTAGCCTAATCTAAGTTGCAAAAGACTAATTAAAATGTTTTGAAATGACATAACAATCTAAAGTTATTTCTTGAAGAAGTTTGTAGAGAGCTTACTCTCTTTAGGTGGTTTCCCATAATTCCTCCATCTAGTTTAGATACAAGGGTGAACTACACTTACACTCCTATATTGGTGATATAACAAAAATACCTTCTTGACTTATTCATTTTACATTAATACCTCCAACCTCAACTTTGTTAGTTTTAATTCAAAATGACTAAAATATCTTGTCAGTTATCATAGTCATTGATTTATATAAGCTACAGTTTTACGTCAGTTTAAAATGAACATAGTAATCATTTTATTTTGATGTGTTGAACGGCTAAGACATAGACAAATAAAATATTTAAAAACTTCAAATAAGAAATAACTATGTATATATATGTATATGTATATATATAGTAAATAACTTGAATCATAAGTATGGAATACCAAAACGTTATTGTTCATTTCCAGTTCTTGGTAATTCCTTTCTCATTTAATTTAGCTAATTTGACCTTTGAATTAATTATATGAATCTTCAAAATGAATATTCTTGCTGGTATTCAATTTATGTTGCCAAATATCATCATCACTAGCTATCATCCTTTTCTTTCCTTGGTTCTCTTCCATCGCTACACAAGCAAATATGTGTATATATATTATATGTATATAAAGAAAGCAAAAGTAAAAGGACTACAAACCAAGTGCGAAGCTTGAATGATAGCTTCTTCAATAAAGCGGTTTGTATTTCAAGAACATTGTCTATTAGTGCGGGAATCTCAGCTTTGGGAAGTTAACTTTTGGCTTTTTGTAGGAAAATATATGTTAAGAAATTATAAGCACATGTCTCTTTTAATAAGATGTCGGAAAACAAAGTTTTAATTACATTTGTTTGGCCCTCATTCCACGTTGGACCACCACAAGCACGTTAGAAAATTCACACCGCTAACGTTACAATTTACAGTAAGCTCTCCACCCAAAAACAGTGTTATTATATTCTATGTGGAAAATGCGTGACAGCTCAATTAGAGATTAAAAAAAAAAAAAAACTAATCAAGATCAGTAAAGAGCTAGTCCATTGAACTTGAGAAAGCACTGCAACCATTATTCTCACATTGCATCAGTTGTGTCGAAAAGAGAGCTTCCGTTTCATTGATCTCTTTGATTCTTCAATCCCCCAACGATGGCCCTGGAGTTGGTGAGTTCAGCTTTTCTCTCTCCTTTCATGGGAGTCTTGTTTGATCGGCTGTCCTCTCAAGAATTCATCAACTTGTTCCGTGGAAAGACACCCATCGTCAATCAGATTGAGGAGCTGAACATTCTGCTGTTGTCAGCTGATAAGTTGCTCGATGATGCTGAGGCGAAGCTGATCGGAGATCCGAAGGTGAAGAACTGGCTTGATGAGCTTAAAGATGTCATTTATGTAGCAGGCGAGCTGATCGATAAGGTCGACAACGAAGCTTTGCAACGCAAGTTGGAAGGTGAATCGGAAACTGGCATGAGTAAGGTACTGTGGAAACTCATCCCATCTTCCTTCAATGCGTTTGACAACGCTGTAAGATCTGAGATGCAGGAGATCCTCCGTCGGTTGAAGTTTCTTATGGACCAAAGAGATGTTCTTGGTTTGAAAGAAACTCGTGAAAAGAAACACTTGAATAGGTTACCTCCTCCCTTAGTTGAAGAATCTGATGTTTATGGGAGAGACTCTGTTAAACAAGCCATTGTTGAGTCATTGCTTTCGGAAGATGCCGGTGGCTCTACTGTCTCTGTGATTCCCGTTGTTGGGATTGGTGGGATTGGCAAAACCACCCTTGCTCAGCTTGTCTATGATGATCCCAAAGTGAAGGAACATTTTGATAAGCTTAGAGTATGGGTCACCGTATCAGCCGAATTCGATCATTTTCGAATAACAAAAACAATTTTTGAGAAGGTCACTTCTCAAAATTGCAGCACTCTGGACCCACAAGAAGTTCGTTTCAGATTGAAGGAGGCTTTAGCAGGAAAGAAATTTCTTCTTGTTCTCGATGACGTTTGGAACGAGAGTTATGCTGAATGGGATGCTCTGAGGAGTTCTTTAATGTCTGGCATGCGTGGAAGTAAGATTATCGTGACAACACGAAGCAAAGCTGTTGCATCCATCATGGCCCCTCAACAACCTCATTACCTGTCAGAATTATCGGAGGAAGATTGTTGGCGTGTGTTTACAAAACATGCCTTTAACATCAACGAGAACTTGGAAGAGTACTCAGATTTACAAGAAATGGCAGGAAAATTGTTAAGAAGTGCAAGGGCCATCCGTTGGCAGTAAAATCTCTCGCGGCGTCTTGCATTCTGAACGGAGTCTGAGGAAATGGAAGGAGATACTAAACAGTAACACGTGGAAGTTGAATGGAAATGGGAGTAACGACGTTCTTCCTGCTCTCTGGTTAAGCTATTACTATCTTCCTTCCTACTTAAAGAGGTGCTTTGCTTATTGCTCAGTCTTTCCCAAAGATCACTTTTTGAAAGAAAAGAAATTATTCTGTTGTGGATGGCAGAAGGTTTTCTACAACCTGAGACTGCAGAAATAAAAGTAGAAGATGTTGGGGAGCAGTTCTTTGAGGATCTAATATCTAGGTCGCTCTTACAAAGATCAAAGTGTCTAAACAGTATTTTGCCATGCATGATCTTGTTCACGATCTAGCTATGCATGTGTCAGGCGAATTCTGTTTTCGCTTGGATGAAGACAAGCTACTCTTACATGATATTGCAAGTAAGACTCGTCATGTCTCATGCAACTTAAAAGTTGATGACTTGAAGAAACTTGATGGTGTATCTAAAGCCGAACGTTTGCACACTTTCATCGAATTTAAAGCAATCAAATCGTGGGAGGAGCCTGCAGATTACTTGAAACTGCTAACAACAATTGGATGCTTGAGAGTGTTGTCCTGTGGGTTTCATATAAAAGAGTTACCTGATTCAATTGGAAATCTAAGAATCTAAGGTACTTGAAATTGAATTGCACTGCTGTTGTCACACTACCTGATTCAATTTGTTCTCTTTACAATTTACAGTCATTGATCTTATGGAATTGTAGTAATCTTGCTCAGTTTCCAGTCAACATTGGAAGGCTAATCAATTTGCGGCATCTAGACGTTTGTGGATGCCCAAAACTTAGATCCATATGTTGGCCTCACGAAATGGAACAGTTTCATGGTTCACTCATCAATTTGAAGCAACTAATTTATTTGAACATATCTGGGACCAACATTGCAAAATTACCCGATTCCTTTTGTTCTCTGTACAATTTGAAGACATTGGTCGTATCAAATTTTAACTCGGTTGCCAGCCAGCATGGGATCAACTCAAGTTATCTTTACAGTCCTTGCTCTTTGAAAGAAATGCCACAGCAAATGGGAAACTTGAAAGACTTGGAAGAATTAAGTGATTTTGTTGTCAACAAGTAT
Source organism: Ficus hispida (assembly GCA_025413025.1). NCBI lineage: Eukaryota > Viridiplantae > Streptophyta > Magnoliopsida > Rosales > Moraceae > Ficus > Ficus hispida. The sequence continues at coordinate 2,227,524 of CM046366.1, forward strand.
GTGGTTCCAACATTAAAAGAACTAGGTGAGCTTCA